>CM029607.1:45800689-45939319 GCA_017311375.1 Mytilus coruscus
AAAACTATTCACTAGTTATTCAGTTGTTATTCTTGATAAATTGCAAACTAATAAAAGTCATTAGCATTGCAAATTCTGGTCCTTTCATTTTATCAATATAAAGATCATCTTGTCTTTTTTTTCATTCCTTTTGTGTAGCATATAAATATAACATATAAAATTATATTTTATTGATTCTTATTATTTTGTCTGATAAATGAAATGTTATATTTTAGAGCCCCTACCTTGTTTTTTATGTTAGATATTGATGGTGTTTCACTTTAGATTTCATTATTTGTTTTTTCTATGAGATATTGATGGTGTTTTACTTTATATTTCCTACCTTGTTTTTTTCTATGAGATATTGATGGTGTTTTACTTTAGATTTCCTACCTTGTTTTTTTTCTGTGAGAAACTGATGGTGTTTTACTTTAGATTTCCTACCTTGTTTTTTCTGTGAGATATTGATGGTGTTTTACTTTAGAGCCCCTACCTTGTTTTTTCTGTGAGATATTGATGGTGTTTTACTTTACATTTCCTACCTTGTTTTTCTGTGAGATATTGATGGTGTTTTACTTTAGATTTCCTACCATGTTTTTCTGTGAGATATTGATGGTGTTTTACTTAAGAAATAATTCATGGAGCCATAGATTTGTTGAAATTCACACATGGCCTGGGCCGTGATATTCAAATTTAATCCTGTTAATTTTATCCTCGCTAACGCTCAGGATAAAATTCAATATCACGCCCAGGCCATGTAAATTTCAACAAATCTATGGCTTCCATGAACTATTTCGATTCTAATAGGACAACACGGTCATTCAAAAACTGAAGCAAGGGTGGGAATGCCGTGTGTGCTGCTGTTCTTTTTACTCACTATTAGATAAAGCTTAAACTTTCTAATAAATCTGTAGCTTGCATGAATTATTTCGTAAATAACCGCCAGAAAAAATGAACTTTATTCTTTTAATTCTCAAACCGAACATTTGCCATTTTTAATCTACATGTTTTTCTCGTAAGCTACGGTCAAATCCAAAGATGACATTTTGTAACTAAGGAGCCGCCATGTTGACTTGCTGAAATCAGTAAATATGCGAATAATGCATTAGAATAGAACAACACCTACCTCAAAGAATCATTTTATTGTAATAGTATACGAATTTCAATGGTTTACGTAACGGAAAAAACTTCAGATTTAGCGTTTTCATTTGTATGACGTCATGTTTTGAAATGACTTAAATGCGCCAAAAGCATTCATGAACTTTCGCGGAATTTCATTATATTTTGATTTGTAGATTTCTCCGATCTCTTGTGCATTAATTCTTTTTGTTATGCATTCGAATAAGAATAAAATTTCTGTAGTCTTATTTCAATTTCAGTTTTTAAAACAAAATATCGGCATAGCGTTTGTAAATAGGTTCTAATGTACATGTTGATTTACGTGGGAGGTATATTGTAACATCCATTATTATGTATCTCTCTGAGTCTGCGCTAAGTATAGATATATCAAGAATTTTATCACGGTATTGTTTACAAAGCGAAAGAAGCACTTCATATTAGAATTTAGATTTCCTACCTTGTTTTTCTGTCAGATATTGATGGTGTTTTACTTTAGAGCCCCTACCTTGTTTTTTCTGTGAGATATTGATGGTGTTTTACTTTAGATTTCCTACCTTGTTTTTTCTGTGAGATATTGATGGTGTTTTACTTTAGATTTCCTACCTTGTTTTTTCTGTGAGATATTGATGGTGTTTTACTTTAGAGCCCCTACCTTGTTTTTTCTGTGAGATATTGATGGTGTTTTACTTTAGATTTCCTACCTTGTTTTTTCTGTGAGATATTGATGGTGTTTAATTTACATTTCCTACCTTGTTTTTCTGTGAGAAATTGATGGTGTTTTACTTTAGATTTCCTACCTTGTTTTTCTGTGAGATTTTGATGGTGTTTTACTTTAGATTGCCTACCTTGTTTTTCTGTGAGAAATTGATGGTGTTTTACTTTAGATTTCCTACCTTGTTTTTCTGTCAGATATTGATGGTGTTTTACTTTAGATTTCCTACCTTGTTTTTCTGTCAGATATTGATGGTGTTTTACTTTAGATTTCCTACCTTTTTTTTCTGTCAGATACTGATGGTGTTTTACTTTACATTTCCTACCTTGTTTTTTCTGTGAGATATTGATGGTGTTTTACTTTAGAGCCCCTACCTTGTTTTTTCTGTGAGATATTGATGGTGTTTTACTTTAGATTTCCTACCTTGTTTTTTTCTGTGAGAAATTGATGGTGTTTTACTTTAGATTTCCAACCTTTTTTTTTCTGTGAGTAATTGATGGTGTTTTACTTTAGATTTCTTACCTTGTTTTTTTCTGTGAGAAATTGATGGTGTTTTACTTTACATTTCCTACCTTTTTTTTCTGTGAGAAATTGATGGTGTTTTACTTCAGATTTCCTACCTTTTTTTTCTGTGAGAAATTGATGGTGTTTTACTTTAGATTTCCTACCTTGTTTTTTTTTTGTGAGAAATTGATGGGGTTTTACTTTAGATTGCCTACCTTGTTTTTTCTGTCAGATATTGATGGTGTTTTACTTTAGAGCCCCTACCTTGTTTTTTCTGTGAGATATTGATGGTGTTTTACTTTAGATTTCCTACCTTGTTTTTTCTATGAGATATTGATGGTGTTTTACTTTAGATTTCCTACCTTTTTTTTCTGTGAGATATTGATGGTGTTTTACTTTAGATTTCCTACCTTGTTTTTTCTGTGAGATATTGATGGTGTTTTACTTTACATTTCCTACCTTGTTTTTTTCTGTGAGAAATTGATGTTTTACTTTAGATTTCCTACCTTGTTTTTTCTGTCAGATATTGATGGTGTTTTACTTTAAAGCCCCTACCTTGTTTTTTCTGTGAGATATTGATGGTGTTTTACTTTAGATTTCCTACCTTGTTTTTTCTGTGAGATATTGATGGTGTTTAACTTTACATTTCCTACCTTGTTTTTTCTGTGAGACATTGATGGTGTTTAACTTTACATTTCCTACCTTGTTTTTTCTGTGAGATATTGATGGTGTTTAACTTTACATTTCCTTCCTTGTTTTTTCTGTCAGATATTGATGGTGTTTTACTTTAGAGCCCCTACCTTGTTTTTTCTGTGAGATATTGATGGTGTTTTACTTTAGATTTCTTACCTTGTTTTTTTTCTGTGAGAAATTGATGGTGTTTTACTTTAGATTTCCTACCTTGTTTTTTTTCTGTGAGAAATTGATGGTGTTTTACTTTAGATTTCCTACCTTGTTTTTTTTCTGTGAGATATTGATGGTGTTTTACTTTAGATTTCCTTGTTTTTTCTGTGAGATATTGATGGTGTTTTACTTTACATTTCCTACCTTGTTTTTTCTGTCAGATATTGATGGTGTTTTACTTTAGAGCCCCTACCTTGTTTTTTCTGTGAGATATTGATGGTGTTTTACTTTCTCTGTCATTTCATTCAGTAAGGCACGTAAGTGGATCATATGAAGCTGTTCTTTTTTGGAAATTTTTTCTTCTAGTAACTCAGGTGTTGGTTCTTCACTGTAATAAAAGGAAAAGTTAACCCTCAACACCAATAAAGAATTCTTAAATATATTTAACTTGCAGCATAGGTTATATGCACTTTTCCTATGATGTTTGGTGTACATTCAGTACCTGTACTTGTTTTATTCTGCTCTGTATGATTACACATATGTTGAGAAACAAATACTAAATATTCATCAATTATTTTTATCTAATAATATTTTACACAGTGATTTATCAAGCTTTATTTGTAATAATATCTTTCTTTTATTTCAACATTTTTTTTGGGCAAATGTTTGTAATTTTCACATCTAAGATGACATTTACACAAAAAAGTGGAAAATAAGGTGTCATTGTTACAATCTGACTAATATACAGATCCTGTGTCCGCCCTTTGCTTACAAAGATCTGGCAACACTTTGTTCTACTTTCTGTTCTGATTATTATAACAACAGCCAATGAAATTCTTGCCTAAAAATTTTTGAAGGTGTGTAGCATTACAACAAAACCAGACAATTTAGAAAGATCTTTAAAATGATACGCTTGGAGACAGGATTTGAATTTTAATCAGATTGTCATTACTAATCTTTTCATTTAAAGGGCTTCTTCACAAAAATACTCATTTGCTTTTACTGTGGATTAATTTATTTTTGGGGTACCAATTTTTGTGAATTGAGGCAAAATTGTATTTTTGTGGATACTTGATTTTGTGGTCTGGAATAATTCTGCATACCGAATTCAGGCTTGTATAGTCTGCTGTTTTATTATTCCAAATTGAACCTGCCAGACAGGGGTGCGGATTATAGAGTATGATAAGGAAGAAATAAGAGGAAAATTCGATTTCAAGAGTTTTGTTTACGTTCTGCCATGTTTGTTTTGAAATTGTAGAGGGCGCTCTTATCAGTTTTAAAACTAATAATTTACCTTATCCATATTAATACGCAATTTTTATTCAATATCAAATATAAACTTATAAATTTCAAAATTAGATGCTTCACTACAAATTTCTCATTTCTTTTCACTGCATTGCATTAAATAGACTGGAATCCCCTTGAATTTAACGGAACGAAAAAAGTGTATAAGTCAGCCGGGAACCAGCTTATGCATAACGATGTATAAACTACAAAATATAATCGGTTATTCGTTCCGTTTTGGTGTTTCATACTGACGTATGTGTTTTGTTTTAGTTTAAGATCCTTCAAACATTAATTTGATAGATATGTAAAACATTATTTACCTTAAGGATGAAATTGTTTTTCTTGTAAAGTCGTATTCTAAGTGATATCTATTGAGTACTGATTTTCCGTACACTCTCACCATATTTATTTTCATTTACATGTGCTATTCGAACTTCCAGTTTAAACATACACAATAATTTAAACTCAATTTTTTTCAATATCGCAAAACTAAAAATCACATTTTAGTCTAAAATGACAAAATTGCAATATTTAAATGCAAAAAATAATTTCTGGATTTACAGTATTTTAACACTCGTGAAGTGTTCTAGAATCATTTACAAGCATTATCAACTTCTATTTAATGATGGAAAACCTGTTTTTCCATGAAAATACCGCAAAGGATCACAAACGATTTGAAATTGAGTTTCATTAGATGTTTCAAACAGTTACAAAAAGTTTTTTTACTTGAATTCTCGTGGAAAGAAGAGGGTGCGGACAATGTACCAGTGCGAACAATACAAGGCCTATAGGAAATTTGTAATTTGTTGAATATCTCAATTAGTGGTCCACCTTTACCCACTAAATCCACAAAAAATAATATCACATGAATAATAATGAATCCAAAGTATGTAGTTTACATTGGAGACTCTGCGTCCTCTTCAGAACCCAGGTCAAGGTCATCTCCTCCGGCATCCCCATCATCATAATCAATAATGTCATCATCAAAACCGTCATCATCTAAATATTCCTCCCCACCAAACATATGACCATAATCTTCATCCATTACACCTGTAAAAAATGTATATGTACACGTAATAATAGTAATCAATCAAATATTTATGATTTTATTGTATAGTAACATAATATTTTGCACAGACCGTAATGAAAAGTTAGCATGAAATATTCTATAATATTGCTCGAATGCAAATATAGCTTCAAATTTTTGCATCATAAGTGATAAAAATATATTTTAAACTGTTTTTCAAGCTTTGATATAAAATAAAAGGTAATTGCATGAATATTAGTGAATATTATGCTTTGTATTTATATAATATTCAACAATAATCATGCAATAACCCTAAATTCTTACATTTCTAAAAGAAAGAGCAAACTCAAAACTCTGCTTCCTTAGACAAAATCTATGATTCTGTCTCAAAGACTCCATGAAAACAGCTTACATTTCAGTAGTAAGATTCATGATGGAATATGGGGCTAAAGTATGGGATCCACATACCACATTCGACATAAACCAACTTGAAAAGATCCAACGTAAAGCTACAAGATAATAAGATTGATTACAGTGGACTAAAATCAAGAGAAGAGAAATAAATCACCAAAATGTTAACCGACCAATGGCTAGAATTAAACAATCTGCAGTCAGAAGAAAAATCTGCAGCTGGTATATCTACATACACAGTGGCAGCAGTTGCTCTGGCTTCAAAAAAAGTTGGAGCCAGAAAAATTTCCAGCTGCTATATTTTGTCGTCAGTTTTGGAAACTGGAGCCAAATTTAGAGCCAGCCTCTACCCAAATTGAAACAGCGATCAACTTATATTACTTATGTATTGTACATCATTTAACTTTAAGCACTAATTCTCTTTTTGATGCATTTTATCATATCTTTTTCTTTCTTAAAAACTTTGTCACTTTTTCTGATTTATACTGATGAAGAAAAATTAACAGGTTCACTGCCACTGGGCACCGTTGTCTGAGGTTATGGAACTAAAGTCAAATGTAGATAACTTTGACTGAAGGGAATTCCGAGAATTTTAATTTTTCTTCCCAATAATTGCAATGTGTCATATATACAATGTTAAGTTTGTAGAAGGAGTAAGCTTTCTTTAGTGGATTTTAGTTATTTGCAATTTAGTGTGTCAGATAAAAATATGCAATTAAGTGGAGTATTCTTAAATCTTTAATCTAAACTTACAGGCCAAACAAGATCTGAATCAAAACAAAATTCTTTATTCCTAATTAAAGGACCCAAGGTATCAATGACCTACTGCTTTTTTTTAAAATGGTTTCCCATTTTTCCCCAAGATCCTTCACTTCCGGAGAGTATAAAATAAATTTTGGCACTGAACTCTGTAAAATTTGATGGACCTGAATTACAGAATATTAATTGAACGTTGCGCCAAATTGGTAAAAGACAGGAAATTGTAACTTATTTTATCATCACTTAAAAGTAACTTTTGGATACTTCTTGAAATATTATGCACCAACAAGCACACTAAAGGTAAGAATTTGTATATATGCAAAAATTCTAGCCGTCAGTGAAGATTTCATGGCAAATAGGGTCTCAAAGTTAAGACGGAAATTCTCTATCAATGGTCAACTGAAAAAAATGGTGATACGTATCTTATTGATATAGATAGAATAATACTTGAATTATTTGAATTTTGAGAAGAAACAGCTCGGTTGGAAAAAGGGGTCAAATTGTGTGTGGCCCTTTGTTTTGAAAACAATATGAACATACGCTATAGTCTTCATAAGCATTTTGAGAAATTTCCCACCCAAGCCATAACATGTACAACATGCACAACTTAATCATGTTAATTAATTATATGAAAAAAATACATGCGTTTACCTTTGTAGTCGATCTTTAATTAAAAAATAGGATGAGCGTAATCTGTATGTAAGTTATAAATCCTTGCCGTAATAAAAAAAAATATTGTCTTATTTCAACATATTCAATGAAAAAAATTCAAATAAATATACGAAAAACAATCAAATGAAATTATTTTGTGTGCCAAGAGCATGCACTTATGCTAAAACGAAAAGATTATGTTAAAATTATAAATGTATAGAATTTAACGTTCTGTACACATTATCACTGAGGATCTCTATCAACGCCTTACTGAACGGCATGCTCCGTATTTTTATCAACCTTAAATGAATATCATGAATATAGTTGACTGATAAAATTAAAAAAAAAAATAGGAAAAGAAGACGTGTTTTGTTTATTTGAAAAAGGACTATATTTTAGATTCTCGTAAATCAATTGTAAATGGATGTTCAAGAGCCTCAGCACTAACGCACAATAATGTCAATCATAACACAGCAAATTTAACCCTGAATTGATTTTCCCACTGTCGTTCAGTAAGGTCACCTGTTTTTACTGTTACATGATATTTCCCGCTGTATGAAAATCTTGTGCAGTGGACAAAATTGATGTCAGCTATTTTTAACATTATATATTGTGAGCAAAGTCAAGTTCAAGTTCAAGCACACGCTGTTGATCACTGAGATATAATTATGTGCTGTCTGTCAGATTTCATCATTTAAATGTCCTTTAAAAATCAAATCGTTTTTTGTTTAATAAATTTTACATTCTTAGTAAAAGTGATGTAACATTTCAAGTTTTTCTTTTTGCAAATATGGGATTAATCTCATCCCAGAATGTTTACACTTACAGCTGCTGCTTTGGTAATGCAGGTGCAATCTAAAATATTTATGCACTTTGAAGAACAAATTAAAAAAAAAATGTTCTGAAAATGAACTTTGTCTGTATTGTGGAAATATTGTCTTCCCACATTAAAATTTAAAAGAATATAAGCTGAGGCAAATTTGTTAATTTTAAGATTGCAATCTCAATAATAATTGGCAAAAAATCTAAAAAACTGTCAAAAAAATATTAAGCGTGAAATAACCTGTTGAGCTTACATCATATCTTTTAAATAGAACTTCATTTTTTTTCTTCAAAATGTTACACATTAGTTTACAAGAAGTGCATTGAGGTATACACCTATGTAACTTGCATATCTGATCATAACTTTCAAATGAACTTTTTCTGTCCAAATACAACACACAAGTTTAGAAGCATTGTGCGTAAATAAATATTATGCAACGACGAGTCAATGCAGCACCATTAATGCACAATGCTGCCACACCAGTTGACCATGGTGTTATACATAGGTTATAACTTTCCCCTGCTTGCTAGAAAGAGCAAATCTTAATTATTAATTTGATCAGAAAAGATCGCACGAAGTAGTACACATTCATTCATTCAATTAATATCCAATCCAATATCGTATGACAAATATGTCACGTGTGAACCACATATTTGTGTACCAAGGTTGATTAAGCTATGGAAGTATTCCTGTTGTCGCCGAAATGTATTTTTTATCATAAAGTAATGCCAACCAATCATATATTGTTATGTCCGTAGACTTAAACAAAATGCATGGCAAATATTTTGTTTCTTTATCTGCATATTCAAAAGTTTGAGACATAATTTTCTTTAAAATTCTCACATTTATTTAGTGGCGGTAGTTTTCATTTATTTTTAAACAAGCACGTCCCTTTTCGTAAATAAAATTTTATTTTACCGGTGTGAAAAAAAGAGGTCAAAATCAAGAAATTTTTTTTTTGTTAATTAAAAAAAAAAGTTAATCACATTGAACGAATAAAAGACATTATTTTACTTTTAAAACTTTTACATGTATTTGTTTAAGGCAATTAAACATATAACCTGATTATAAATAGACAGGAAATGCAATTGTTTAATTACATAAGAAATTTAAAACACCCGGACTGTCGCGTGTCGGCATAGATAAGTAGGATTAGGGCAATTAGGTTCTCGGTGTAACAGTGTGTCACACGGTGTTGGGAGAGATGTCGCTATCACAATAATCAAAATGTAGTGAATTTATGCAGTTATCAGAGAGAACCTGGGTCTCCCAATTTCCTAGAAGAATTTAGGGAGAGATGTCAGAGTTTCCTGGTGTGACTCCAAGAATTATTGCGGTAGTAATCATCAACAATCTGATGGATAACTGGATATCATAAGAAGATACCTGTTGTTAAGAATAAGGTTGAGGAATTGATGATGCATTGTTCTTTTTTTAAACATGACAATGAGAAGTCAAGGCAATGAAAACGCAGAAGACGGGATATATACGAGGTTGAGAGTTTGAGAGTTTATCTGGCAGTTGCTCAAGATTGAATGATTTTGCAAGTATACAAATCATATCATGAAATTTCTACAAAGGGGAAACACTGATGAATGATAAGAACGTGTTTTAAAGTGCATAGACACTAAATTATAGGTAATAGACCTTATTTCTCCAAAGTGTTTACAAACTAGCCGCCATATGTAGCAACGCAACAACAATCTCGTCACAGTTCTCGTTATAAACGCGATTTTTCTTAAATGCTTACCTAAAACCAAGCTTGTCGAACCGTCTTGTACGGGAGGGTCTAAAACACGGAAGTTGGAAAACATGATTGTTTAAAATTTACATATTTTAAGTTATATTGATCTAGAACGGCTCAATCGAAGGTAAAAATTGAAACGGATTTTTAAAGCTAATGAAATGTTCTTCAGCTTTAAATACAACTTATTTTGATTTTGGAATGCATTTTTACGAAAAGGATGACAGGAAGACTTGTTCAACGTAAATGAGTTTATCCGAGTTTGCCACTTTGAACACAAGTTTAAAAAAATGTACAACCCGGTCAATAACTTTTAAAATGATTTCTAAAAGCAATTTACTAACTAATAATATGGTGTGAAAAACATTAAGTAGAAAGGGAAAAATCGTGACTAAAAGACTCTCTTTGCCTCGGTCAAATTTTCAACTTTGAACTAAAAATTTGTCATTAAGAAAAAGTACAGAACTCGACCAAAAAACTTTGCATGATTTATAACATCAATTTATAATAAACTTGTTTATGTTGATTTACATAGACATTATTGGAAAATCGCAAAATCGTGTTTTGAAGTCCCCTTGAGGTAAAATAATGACGGCAATTTTCAACATTGAACTTAATTTTCTCCCAAATTACAGAGTTGGTCTTCAATTGTTATATGATTGTTGTAGATAATTCATTATTAAATACATTATATATGAATCTTATTTGCTGATAATACTAAAAAAAAAGAGGCAAAATCATGACCGGAAACCTGCCACTCTGCCCGTATCTTTGTAGCATGTTGGATTTCAATGAACGTAATTTTTGTATAATTATCAAATTATTCAGTCAAGGATTTCGTTACCACAAATTAATTAAAACCTTTAACAAATTCTTTCATAGATACGAAGATTTGGTTAGGAAGTTTGGTTGGACTTGTAAAATTCTTATCAAAAACGGGCTATCACATCTTAATTTTTACGGTGGCGTTGTTTACAGAGCCAATGCATTTAAATACGATCCATGTTAACCCATTGATCCTTTAAAAAACTAACTCTTAAAGGTTATCAATTTAACACAGTTGAAATATTAAAACATAACTATATATATAACGTTCAAACCTATGATTGCGTTGGATAAAAACCGCAATTTTTATACGTGTGCATGCAAAACAAATTTCGTGTTAGAGGGGTCTAAATACAGCACAAACAACATTTTCCAAAAGACCAAAAAGTGAAAAGTATATTTTAACAAAACGCATTTGACTATCAGGTCGAACAACAAATGTTCTTAAACCCTGCTGACTGCCATTGGCGATTGCCAAATAAACGGATCACCGATGTAATAAATGGATCTTAATTATAAATTTAATACTAAACAGAAAACAATAAACTTGCGGAAAAGATAGTATACCGCAAACAAAAGGTGCAAAGGTTTTGTGCACCATATCCGGATTTCGACAATTAATGTCTCTTCAGTGATGTTAGGAATCGAAACGGTATTGGAAAGCCAAGCCATACAATTTACCTCAATTTAGGATAGACTCTTGAATTTTGAGGAGTCAAAATCAGATGAACGGATCATATAAACCCGAAGGCAAATTTAATACAATCCCAAACGAAAAAATATAAACAAGTCTAAATTCAAAACAACGTTCAAACCTATGATTGCGTAGGTTAAAACCGCAATTTGTATACGTGTGCATGCAAAACAAATTTCGTGTTAGAGGGTCTAAATACAGCACAAACAACATTTTCCAAAAGACCAAAAAAGTGAAAAAGTATATTTTAACAAAACGCATTTGACTAACAGGTCAAACAACAAATGTTCTTAAACCCTGCTGACTGCCATTGGCGATTGCCAAATAAACGGATCACCGATGTAATAAATGGATCTTAATTATAAATTTAAAACTAAACAGAAAACAATAAACTTGCGGAAAAGATAGTATACCGCAAACGAAAGGTGCAAAGGTTTTTGTACACCATATCCGGATTTCGACAATTAATGTCTCTTCAGTGATGTTAGGAATCGAAACGGTATTTGGAAAGCCATACAATTTACCTCAATTTAAGATAGACTCTTGAATTTTGAGGAGTCAAAATAGGATGAACGGATCATATAAACCCGAAGGCAAATATAATACAAGCCCAAACGAAAAAATATAAACAAGTCTAAATTGAAAACAACGTTCAAACCTATGATTGCGTTGGATAAAAACCGCAATTTGTATACGTGTGCATGCAAAACAAATTTCGTGTTAGAGGGGTCTAAATACAGCACACAAACAACATTTTCCAAAAGACCAAAAAAGTGAAAAAGTATTTTTTAACAAAACGCATATATATATTGAAAAAGTATATTTTAACAAAACGCATTTGACTAGCAGGTCGAACAACGGATGTTCTTAAACCCTGCTGACTGCCATTGGCGATTGCCAAATAAACGGATCACAAGATGTAACACAATTGATCTTAATTATTAATTTAATACCAAACAGAAAAAAATAAACTTGCGGAAAAGATGGTATACCGCAAACAAAAGGTGCAAAATTAGTACACCATATCCGGATTTCGACAATTAATGTCTCTTCAGTGATGTTAAGAATCGAAACGGTATTTGGAAGGCCATATAATTTACCTCAATTTAGGATAGACTCTTGAATTTGGAAGAGTCGAAATAGGATGAACGGATCATATAAACCCGAAGGCAAATATAATACAAGCCCAAACGAAAAAATATAAACATGTCTAAATTGAAAACAACGTTCAAATCTATGATCGCGTTGGATAAAAACCGCAATTTTTATACGTGTGCATGCAAAACAAATTTCTTGGAGGGGTCTAATTTTTAATATTTTTTTTTACTAATTTTTGCACCTTTTGTTCACGGTATACCATCTTTTCCGCAAGTTTATTGTTTTCTGTTTGGTATTAGATTAATAGTTAAGATCCATTTTGTTACATCTGGTGATCCGTTTATTTGGCAATCGCCAATGGCAGTCAGCAGGGTTTAAGAACATTCGTTGTTCGACCTGCTAGTCAAATGCGTTTTGTTAAAATATACTTTTTCACTTTTTTGGTCTTTTGGAAAATGTTGTTTGTGCTATATTTAGATCCCTCTACCAAGAAATTTGTTTTGCATGCACACGTATAAAAATTGCAGTTTTTATCAAACGCAATCATAGGTTTGAACGTTGTTTTCAATTTAGACTTGTTTATATACATATTATATACAGTTATGAGAACTCATGATCTTACATCCTGTTGATACTGTTTATTTATATTTTGGCATTGCAAAATGAAAAGCATTTTTCAGACTGTTTATGACGTCTTTATACTAAATCCGTTGGATGTGTACTGATTGATATTTTAGTCTGGGAGAACATGTTAGTTGTATTTGCTTCGAACTATCCTCAGTAACTGCCAGTTCTCTTATAACGGTGCTTTGTGTATATTGTTTTAATGTTCTCTGTTTTTGTCTGTCGTGTCGATCTTTTGATGTAAGCCACTTGCACATGATTTTTATAGTCTGTTCTTATGTTGTGCTGTTAAACACTGTCATAGGTTACTAGGAAGGTTGAGCGCTCACAGACATGTTTATCACTGCCGCATTCTTTATGCGCCTGCCCCAAGTAAGGATATTTATTTTTCGTAAATTGTTTTGTTACAACTTGCCGGTAGTTTTCTCGTTTGAATTGTTTCACATTTTTCATGTCGGGGCTTTCTATAGCCGACTATACAGTATGGGTTTTTTTTTATTGTTGAAGGGCATACGGTGACGAATAATTATTAAATCCACTTATTTGAACTCTGGTGGATAGTTGTCTAATTTGCAAATCATACCACATCTCCTAATTGTTATCTTTCGTAAAAATACAGACGCCAAATATTCAATTTTGACCTCAAATTTATCCAAATATAAATGGCCTCAACATGAAAAAAAGTGAGACAATTCGAGCGAAAAAATCAACGGTCTTATTCACTCAATAGAACAGACAGGAACCAACGACAACCACTGAATTACAGGACTGGCACATACAGAATGTGGCGGGGTAAACATATTTGTTAGCGCTCAACCCTCCTACTAACTTGGCTTTTCTTCCCGGTCAGGCCAATTTGGAGAACCTATCTAAATTTATTGTAAATTTTTTATCGTCTAAAAATGTCCGAAACATTTGCAACTGGACGTAAAGCAAGCAACAATTAATGAATCTTTTTCATCATAAAACATAAAAATACACCAAATTGACATACAAAGAAATAATAAAAGCCTTCAGTATGCCGTCCAGAGATAGGCATTCCAATTGGAACTAACTGTCATTCTGTCCTAATTGCAGACATTACCCTTTGCTGTGGTGGATCACACTTTACAGCTGAACTTCGTAAAGATCCGACACAGCACGCACGATTTCCTATGATTGCATTGTTATATCCACAACTCTGGTGGATAGTTATCTCATTGGCAATCATACACATTTTCTTATTTTCATACTAGTATGCATGTTAGCTAGGGCCACGCTTCTACACTGCCTTGCAAACTATATTTAAAATTGAGAATGGAAATGGGGAATGTGTCAAAGAGACAACAACCCGACCAAAGAGCAGAAAACAGCCCAAGGCCACCAATGGGTCTTCAACACAACGAGAAAATTCCGCACCCGGAGGCGGGCTTCAGCTGGCCCCTAAACAGAAACGTGTACTGGTTCAGTGAAAATGGACGTCACACTAAACTCCGAAACATATACTTAGTAATAGAACTAAATTTAAAAAAAAAAAAACATACAAGACTAGCAAAGGCCAGATGCTCCTGACTTTGGACAGGCGCAAAAATGTTAAACATGTTTTGTGAGATCTCAACCCTCCCCCTATACCTCTAGCCAATGTAGAATAAACAAACACACAACAATGCACACAGTAAACTCAGTTTAAAAGAAATCCGAGTCCGATGTCAGAAAAGCTAACAGAAGAAACTAAGCAAAATAACAATGATACATGAATTAACAAAGGACCCTGTGAGTGAACAATACAGAAACAGGTCCGCAATAAGTGGTGCACAGTTAGTCTCCATTGGAATTCAGATAACTTGACGATATACGGAATCTCTATAGCGAACAAAAATGTTTTCTAGTAAAAATGCAAGTGCAGTTATCGTATCAAAGCAAGACCAATTGACATAGTTCTTTTGTTTGTTGTTAACTAAAAAATGACCTAAAAGAGTTTGAACATATATATTCGCATTCTGACTTTTTAAATGCCCATTTAATAAGATGTGTGAATTTTTACTTAATAAGATTATGAGGCAAAGTGGTATATAGGGTAGAAAAATCAAAACTTTGAACATATATACAGTGTCATTTGCATATATATATTTGTCACCTTTGCTCAAATACTTTTACACAATTTGTTCCATTTAAATTTACAATCAAAACCAATTAAACAAGCCAGTATAACAGCATTGGACACTTGGGATATGATACCCTGGGTAAACACTCCTCCAGCAGCGGAACCGACCCGATGGTAGCTATTAACATCGTATGACATTGATTTCAATTCGCAAAGTATGAGAGCCAAAACAACATCCACCAGGCATACACAAGACCAAAAGGTCGAGAAGACACATCTTAAAGAACAGCATTCAATATGAAAATATGCCTAATTTCAAAAGTATCACACCAATGAACCAGCTTGGATCAGGTTGTATCAAAGAAAAACACCATACTTATGGGCATTTTTCTGGCTCATTGCATACACCCGAATTAGCTTAAGCGCATCACACATCTTTCAATAAAATTTAAGAGAAAATTTGGGAAAATGGTATTTCACCTCTCCATTTTCAATTTTAAATGACAGAAAAACATTAACAGTTGTAATGGATAAATACAAATGTAATTGGACTTACGTACCTTTCTATTTGAAATTAAATCAATGGAATATTTAGATTACACCTACACTCATAGGTAAACATTGAAATATTTCAGTTATGCAAACTTGGTTAGTAATACAAGAAAGGGCAGTGACTGAAAAGTATGGGATTTTTTTTTTTAAATATCAGCCATATATAACTGCATTACAGAACAGTTTATGTACATGTTTTCCTCGTAAATGCAGTATCCTACTTCGCCATCGACATTCGTAGTATGTGAGACCAAGACTAAAATGAGACGAGGCACGATGAATTACCAATAAAATATTGATCAACTTGATCATTGAATCAATTGAAAAATATAAGTCGTATTAATTGATAGAGACATGGCAATTATTTGCCCAATATATAAATAAGGCGATCCTGCATGGTTCAAATGACGTGGTTCTTAGTAACTATAATGCAGCATTATTTGAACAGGTTGTTTTCTGTGTTCTTCCATACTGATTATATAAATTAAATCAGTTGCAGTGTCATAGGTTAATGTTGAAAGGAAATTTAAGATATGAAATATTCAAGTCGGCATCTTAAGACATTTTGAAAAGAAGACACACCAATATTTGTTTTTATTCGTTTTAAGTATGCAATATATATACAATCTGTTTAAAAAGTGGAGTTAAACAAGTTAAACATGTAACAATTATTGATTAGATCAACAGACACAAATTTATCTATACACGCTTAAAACGAAGTGATACTTATAGATTATCATTGATCATCTCAACGAGATTGATTTTCTCGCTTGAGCCGGTACGGCGAAAGCGAGAAATGCAATCGAGTTGAGATGACCAATGATAATCTGTTTATCGCTATTTTACCTATGACGACGTTGTCACTTTCATGTCAATTTCATTAGCAACGCCACGTGCCTGCATAGTTTCTAGCGATAATTTTCCATCTCAAGCGAGTAGCATGATATGAAAATTATCACAAAAAAGATCAAAGGAAAAATGCACAAAATAGCGATAAATAAAGAATATAATATTATGTAACTGAGACAAAATTACGTGAGATACAGAAAATTACACGATTTCAATTTGATTTGCCTGATATCGAGAGTAAAACTTGAAACAGATTGGGAAAACGTATGAATAATAAAAGTGATTGCAAATATGTATTATTCGGTACAACAGTCACATTTGAGATAAAATTCATTACAGTACCTGCTTTTCTTTCCACTTCGTCTTGTATAATCAAAATACAAAAAGAATATCTTGCAGTGGAGACCATTAAGTAAACAACCAAAGGTTTACAAAAAAGCGAAAATTATCATGTATTTTCAATCCGAAAATATTTTACTTCATCGCTGCAAAATGCATTGCTGGATCAACATTCATGAGATACGCCGATTCGAATAGAATATCCTGGTAACAAATATGTCATTGCAATGGTACTATACTATTTTGGGACTACACATTAACTGGTGGATTAAGCAATAAAAAAAAGTTGTAAAACTTGTTATTAAAAGTTTGCATTTGCATAGCTAAGTGAAAATAAAAATAAAAATATCACATTATAATGTCATTTTCATCTTGGACATTTCATTCCTAAGGGACTCTCAATCATATAGCAATAGCTTACGTAATACCTGCAGAAATTATTTTGAAGAAGAATAAATTAATATACAATGTTAGCATTGTGGTGCATTATTTCCAAAAAAATATGAAATATCAAAACTCCTTATGCAGACAAAATGTCAGTAAATGTATACAAATATCAAAACTCCTTATGCAGACAAAATGTCAGTAAATGTATACAAATATCAAAACTCCTTATGCAGACAAAAATGTCAGTAAATGTATACAAATATCAAAACTCCTTATGCAGACAAAATGTCAGTAAATGTATACAAATATCAAAACTCCTTATGCAGACAAAATGTCAGTAAATGTATACAAATATTAATCACATTGTTTTTGTTGCAATATTATTTCTAATACTGGTACGTGATTTTTTAATACAAAACAAACACATATGGCTGCTCTAAATTGAAGCCAGCACCAATCCCGAGTAACCATGTCTATTGATTTCTCACAACGATACCGGCATATAAGATTATACATATGCATGACTAAATGACAATATATATTGAATATTGGGATCTGAATTATAAGGGATCCCAAGAAAGGGACCATTTGTTTTACTATAACCGGAAAACAGGTTTTCTAAATGGGAAGGGAACGAATAAAAGTTGCAACATGCCTATGGTCATCCACTAAGAATCCCCCCAAGAAATGTTCCTCGGGTTCTGTTAAGTCTAGAAAGTTATAGCATCCTACAAACGGATTCCTAGGAATTAACGTCTTCTTTTTAAAAGGATGGATTACAACCTTACATTTTCGCAGCCTTCTTTTGAATAGATAGATAGATACTCTATTCTCTAAAACCAATTGACAAAAGTACAGAGAAGGAAACACAATAATTTAACATACATTGCTTCAGTTCATACAAAAGTAAATAGTAAATTTATACAATAAGACAATAGAAAATAATAATAAAAATTAAAAGATAAAAATAGATACATAATCAAAATGGTACATTTACCATTTGAACGAATAGAAATTTGCAATATACTTGGCAAGGTACATCCATTTAATGCTTGGCGAACATGGAATTTCTACATAGTGTTTCTGAACCTCTACAAATAAAATTTACATTCCGAGACAATATTTCTTTATCCCATATTCCTGCACAACCCAATTTAAATATACACCATGCTAAATTATAAACATATTTATATGTATAAAACAACAATGGCATACATAGTGGTTTAATTTACAATTGAACACTCTGTTAAAATATAATGAATTCAATGTAAGAATGTTTGAATGCATATACAAATTTTGATAACTCAATTCTACTGGATGATAAACTTTACACTTTTGGGAAACAAAAAAATTATTTGTATGATTCTGTTTGATTTAGAAACAATACAATTATCTGATTATAAAAGTCGAGTATTGTATAATTGCTTGCTATATTTGTCACCATTATATTAATAGTGACTTGTGAAATAGTGTTCCCCTATCAACTGGGAAAATTCCAGCTTTCTTGAATAATTCAAAAGATCGTTTCCCCTTACATCTGATTCGTTTAAAATAATTCCAGTTGCTATTTTTTTGCAATCTTGAAAAACTGTCAATTAAAAAATCGGCTAGAGTTCCTCAATACTCAGAATAGAAAAAATAGGCCAATCGGGAACTTGATTTGTAATTTGTTATTTTCATTGTTTAATTTGTAAGCTCAGGGTTTACTTTTAAACAATTTTAGAAGAAGTGTTTTTTTTTTTTTTTGTTTTTTTTTTTTTTTTTTATCTCAGTGTGTTTTTTTTATCTCCGTGTTGTTGTTTTTTAATTCTAAGTGTGCAGGATCTGCTTACTCTTTCGAGCACCTGAGATCACCCCAGTTTTGGTGGGAATCGAATTGCTCAGTCTTTAGTTTTCTATGTTGTGTTTTGTGTACTATTGTTTGTCTGTTTGTCTTTTTCTTTTTAGCCATGGCGTTGTCAGTTTATTTTTGACTTATGAGTTTGAATGTCCCTTTGGTATCTTTCGCCCTCTTTTATAATTCTCAGTGTGTTTTTCTTAAATCGCCGAGTGTAAATTTGTCGATAAAGTGAATTAATCATAAGTTTTGACTATAGTATTATACATTATTTTTTCCAGTAATGACAGCATGATTAAAATTTCTACACAGCCAACTAATTGAAGATGAGAACAATTAAGTCCTATTTCAAGACAAAAGGACTCGAATTGCTGTATATCCATATCTTAACAATCTTTTGTGTCTAAAGAATAGAAAAGTTTTTATTTTTATTTTTCGAAATCCCTAATCATTTCTACGGATTAGGGACACACTATGAAATTAGAAGTATAAAATGAAACTAGAGGCAGTCAGTTTTATGTATATCATAGCTGACAAACTATCCGTAATAGCTAAAGGATCATTAACTATATATATAGATGCCATTAGAAGTGCCGTAAACGAGGTAATAAAATGACACTGCATCGACTTCGTACTTATTAAATATGTCCAGTTCTTAAAAGTTTATTTTTGTAATTAACACCTATGTGATGGTATTAAGCTCCTTGAAGCCATATTGAATTATCACCAAGACTAAAGCAAACAATGATTAATACATTCATCAAAAGAAGTATGTTTTAATCCATTCCCTTTGTCTTGATCTAGAAAATAAAATGTATTATTTATATAATACACTTCCCGTGATAGCTATTTCTAATTCATGAACGTAAAGTGTTCTAAAATAAACAAACATCGTGGTAAATTATTCATTTGGTATGTGCATGTGAGATGGATCCAAAATGTATGACCAATGAACACAAAAAGCGAACATATAGTCTTGAAAATATATATACGAACGACCGGTAAATACAAAATGTACCACATGAAGTTGTAATATTTTAGAAAAAATTTTAGGTGGAGTCCAAGTATCGCAACTGGAAGATGAAGGCGCCTCCCATTTATCGCTATGCGCCACATATTTATCGCTATGCGTCACACATTTATCGCTACAACTGAGTCTTCTTCTGTCTCAGATAGACGATTTTCTTTACACATATTGTTCTTATCGTCACTTTCATTGAAAGTATTTTGAGGATACATGTTTGTATATCCATGGAAATCGGGTTCATCACTGGTCCCTGTAGTTGAAGAAGAACAGTTCAAATGTATTACATTCAGTTGTAAACATGCAATGACATTTTTTAATCGAACGTTAATTTACAAGTTACAAGTAATTGTTTTGAAAGTTGAAATAACACACAATAATTGATGAACCAGCTCACAATTGTTGATAAAAATTTGGAATCTAACTGTAAACTATAAGTCATTCATCCAAAAATGTTTAATTAGTTATGATTTATATGTTCTTCCAAAACAAGATGTATTTTTTTTTTCAAATATCGGATCACTACTAAAAGAGAGAGGAGCATGATACTAAGGTTAGTAGCATTCAAACCTTCTGTATAAACAACTTACCTTCAGATTTATTTACTTCAAAGGAGTCAGTCTGTAGAAAAAGACGTACAATACAGTATTGAGTAATGAGCTATTCTTAATTTAATTCAATGTCTCAGAACAGTTATAAAATTATTCAAAACTAAATAAAAATATAAGAGGAGGAGATTTTTTCAAATGTCTATGATAAAACAAATTACAATTTTTCAAAAATGCCTGTACCAAGTTGTTTTCCATTCTTTCCCCTGGTTGATAAAGTCTAACGTATTATTTTGTCAGTTTTATGCACTCCCCTTTTGAATTTACCTTGGAGTATTTTTGTTATATTTTTTTCTAGAAATTTTAACTGAATGAGTTTTTTCGTAAAGTAAATTTAGTAGTCTTTGTCTTTTAGAGAGGCTGATAAATATTTAATAAAACCAACCGCTGATTATAATTAAATATTTGTCTACAAATGAAATGAACAATAGAAAATTAAGTGGATTTTTTAAGAATTTGATTTTGCAGTAACGAGTAAACAACAGTGTTTTGTCTTTTTTTTACCGATAGCAAGTAGTTTCTTCCTCCACATATAGCATATCTTTCATTACAAATGACCAAATATAGAGTTGGAAATTCTGTCAAACTATTTTATCTCTATATATGTTGTGATAATTTATTCCTCGAATCTGCATATACTTTTAATTTCTTTTGCCTTCAATTCATTTTAAAGTGCCCTTTTTATGACAAAATTGTTCGAATGGTCTTCAGTATATCCAACTTTCATAACTAATTAAGAGTCATCATCATCCGGTTACTTTAGTATAAAGATACGACGATATGGTAATATTGCAAACCGACCGTGCGAGACCCTCGTGGGTAGTCAAGGTCGTTAAACAACCAACTAGTATTATTGCAAATGAGACAAGTATCCACCAGAGACCAAATGGCATTAGTAAACGCAACCAGCAATGTGCAAAACAAAGACATTATGGTTAGCTATAAAAGGCACAGACATGATCACATGTAAAAACATTAAAAACATGAAATAAAACGGCCTGATTAGCCCCAATTAATTTGTGGCGCATAAGGAACGTATTGTTTGTTGGCTCAAATCCCCCTTCACAATAAATGAAAAAAATAAGGTACACAAAAAACGAAACAAATTTAAAATAAAGCATTATATTTACCAATTTTAGAGTATTTTTTTTACAAATATGACATTACAATAGTTCATTACCTTATGATTATGCCGTTTCTCTCCACAAATTATTTGAGAGGAATCTACTTCTGTGAGATTTTTACCAATACGCTCATCTTCACTTTGTAAGCACTTATTTGGAGCCGTTACGTAGCTATATCCACCTGAATTTGTTCCGTCCGTTTCACAAGAACTGGTAGCTGTATTTAAAAAGTTAAGAATTTGTTACCTTGAAGTGTTATCCAATCAAAAAAATTTTCTGTGAACTATAGTAAATTCAATGTGTTGCAAATGATGGATAGTGAAATATATTAAAGATGCCAAATAATGTTTTTAATACTTTTATACAAAATGTACAAGAAATTCCAATAAATCTCTTTCAAAATTCATAAATTTTTTTAATGATCGCTTGCTGCATTGTCATATGAAATTCAGGAAGTAGTTTGATCCGCGGTTGTGTCAAACCGATGAATTTAGAATTTGGAATGACCGCCTAGCTCGTTGTTTTTAAAAATAAGAATAAAGACTGTCCAATAGGATAACTAGCCTTCATTCGAATTTTACGTCTGAATGAAATCGTTAACAACCCGAATAAGCATATCATCGCAGTATAAAGCAGGGTATATAACATTGAATATGTTTCGTCCTGCAATAGAAAATCTAGTGGCAAATTGAATAATTCCTTCCCATGCAAACACTGGTAAATAGAACTCTTCAGTATAAAGCTCGTTCTCTGCGAGAATGTTACTGATTATAAAATTATCTAGTCAATGGAAATAATCAAAATTAAAACAAAACAAAACAGAGTTACTATTTTATATCATATTTTCTTCAAATTAAACTCTATTTGTGACGCTATCTTGTTGATAGCTACGCCTAAGTGTGTTTAGGGTAACGCTGAAGTGCGATGGATTACATAAACTATATTTTCAATGTTTTTCACATTCTCGTGTGGATTTAGAAGTCGATTTGTTTGTTAGAAGCATCTTTTCAGGTTTTTAAGTAAATCACCGATAATTTCATGATAAATTGTCATTACATTTCGTATCATAACTAAAACGTTTTTGTTTGCTTTGTAAATAAGCTTCGACAAAAATAATCCAACGTTCATACAAGCGTTTTGAAATTGACCACTATATACACTATATGTAAAGGTTATTGTCCATTCAAACCAGTATTAATTTCAAATACTCAAAAACGAGGAATCTATTAGAAATTCAAGTACTACTGGCTTGGTCACAACGACACAAAATAGCAAGAAATATATTCGACTTCTATGAAACACTACATTCTACGTCCATGTTATAAGACAAAACGGCAGACCATTGCACTTCAGCGTCTCCATCGCACCTCCAAGTCGTACATATTTATATTACAAGTCCAGAGATGTTTGGAATACATATCATCAAAATTGATTGATGCAATAAAGATAAACACATCAGTCAAATTCAAACGGAACATATTCAGATATGGCAAATATATTGAGAATACTGTTATGGCGCTTTTATGAACCAAAATCGAGAAAACTTATCATAAAAAGTATTTTTAATTAATACTTAAATCTTTTAACGTATCTACGTATCTTTTTTTTTGTACAAATGTGTTCCTGTAATATTTTAACAGAATAGACATAACTTTTAAATCTTTATAATACGAAGAAAATGTCTTTATATTTATGAATAACAGTACTGTAGTTGAAGAGTTGCCACCGTCAATTGTAGATTTGACGGTGGCAACTCTTCAACTACAGTACTGTTATTCCGATTCTAATGCATTACAAAAGAAATAATACGATAAAACCTGAAAAATGTCTAAATTTGACAAATAAAAAAAATCCGCGAAACTTTATGAATGATTTTGGCGCAAAGACGTCATGGCTAAACATGACGTCATACAAATGAAAACTTACAAACTGGAGATTATTACGTTACCTGTACGATTCAAATTCGGATAGAATTACATTAAAACGGCGAATTCGAGGTAGGTGTTGTTTTATTTTCGATTATATAGAAGTAATCGAACATTTGTTGATTCAATCAATTCAAAATGGCGGGTCCTCCTTAGTTACGCCTGGTCAACTGTGGATTTGACGGCAACTTTAAGCCAATGAAAAAATTGTTACATACAAATTGCATTAGAATGAGAGATACCGTGACAATGAACAGTCCGGATTGCTCGAAAACTTTGTTGTGGATCGATAGATTGTGGTTGCTTAACGTTTTAATGGCAATTGTTTCTTGCATATTTAGGACGAGCAACCATTAACAATTTATACAATATTTAGGTTCTGCAAGGTTGACCGACCAGAAAATGGCGATAAATTTGAACTGCATATCGAAAAGATGGTTTGTATGATAGGGAACAGACATGTATCTTTACGACATGCACATACAGAGCTCTCAACGAATTGTAGCAAGGATTTTCTAACGTGCAAAGAGCGTGGCACTTTCTGTAAACAAGGTGTCAGATTTAATATTCTCATTCCGACCGGATGTTGCTGTGTATTTATACATCCCGGACGCCTCACTTTAGCAAGGGTTTTACTGTTGGAATGGAGGATGTCAAGGTGACAATATTCTATACCCATGTCGACCCTTGTGGTCTTAGTTGTGGAAAATATATAAAATTTGGGAAAATTGTACCATACTAAGGACCAATCTTATAGTAAAAAAAAAGTCCTTCGCGTATTGTAATGAGGTGATATCAAATGATTGAAAATAGTATTTCTTGAAGGTCTTCAATTACTGTTCCTAAAATTTTGCTATGAAGAACTACTTCAAGTGTCACTTTACAAGTTCTACTGTTGTCATCACTAATTGGTTGATGGTTTTAGTGGTTTAGTTTTTTTTAACTAACTAGAGGTCCTAGAGATATTTCAACATTTAACACAAATCCTGCAAGTACTTTCTAGCATACCGGTTTTGTCTTGACACGTTCTGCTAGCCAATAACTCTAGATTATTAATTTTGCTTGTTGCTTGCATAGCAGGAGATGCACATTCTGTCAATTCTCCTGGGCTCAATCCGTTAAGACATCTTGCGGTTCCAAATGTTTTATTCACATCTTTGTCGGTAGTGCCAAAATTTTTCATTAACGAAATAAATAGTATAATTCATTTAAGTTAAGTTAAACATGTAGACTTCTGTTGAACGACGATCAACGACTAAATAAACACTATGACAAAAAAAATTATCTAAAGACAATCCCATGTGAGTTATAAAATTTCCTAGTGTATGTAAAAATGAGTTAAGTCATTCAAAAAATACATAAACATAATTATATATAATTGATTTATTACAACTTACCTGACGATTTGGATTGATCAACAGAGTCAGCCTGTTAGAAAAATAGAAGCAGTATAAAATATTTGTATCCAATCTGTATGGTGGCCGGTTAGGCCATTTCGCGTTTTCGCGTTTTCGCCTTTCATATTCTATAGGGCGAAAACGCGAAAACGCGAAATCGCGAAGTCGAAAACGCGAAAACGCGAAAACGCGAAGTCGAAAACGCGAAAACGCGAAACCGATTTCGTTTTCGACTTCGCGACTTCGCGATTTCGCGATTTCGCCTTTTCGCCTTTTTGCGTTTTTACGATATACATGTTATTATAACATAACATTTTAAATATAATTGGAGACAAGGCTACAAAGTATAAGTCATTCAAATGATTGTCATATAAATTTCATATCTGTGGTTTACTTTATTTTCATAAATTAGACAATTCCTTTACATTCTTTGTTTCAAATACTCTAACAAGTCATTATCTTTTAAAAGTGTCAAATTTATAAGTTAAGCCACAATGTAAACTATAGGCGGTTTTGTTGTTGTAATTATATTTTGTTTATATACATCTATTGTTTACATGTGTGTATATTAGTAGATTAATTATGTTTTAGTCATGTAGTTGATATTGTATTTAGAGAGCCTTATTTAAAATTGGTTTAATCCAAATGAGTTACTCTCTTTAAGTAAAGATATTATTATTATTATTATTATTATTATTATTATTATTATTATTATTACTGAACAAATTTAAAACAGATGCATTTGTATAAAATGCCTTTGAGTATACAATTTGCTTAAAATCATACTTTTGACATTTTAAAATATATTTGTTAATTGACCAGATTCAGTTTCTCTATTTGTTTTGTTAATCTGGTTCTGAGACGGGGAGGATTGTTGTTATTGTCTTCCGCATTGAACAGTATATCCCTTGTCCCTTGGTGTCTCCTGTAGATGAACAAATTTCCATCTTTGAAAATTTGAAATATTAATCAATGCGTTTAGTAATATATGGAAACACATTCTACATTTACATGAATTTTCCATAAATCCAGGTTACTTTTTGTTTAAATTAAAAGAACATGCGACAGGTTTAGGATATCTTTGCTAAGATCAACCTACGACAGTTTTGAGGTGAGGTCTTGGATAGTCCTAAGAGGATCATAAGACATGTCATAAGATATTCTCGTATCTTATAACAGGTCTTAGGATAGCTTCATGAAACTGTCCCAAGTTTTGTTTGACAAAAGTCTTATCTCCACAATGTATTAAATTTTAAACTTTTTCACACAAGCTAATTTAAATATTAAAATTTTAGATTCACAACAAGAGCATTAAATGAAAGATTATGTATTTTAAGTAACCATGGCGATAATAATGATTAATTTCATTTATTTTAAAATGTCGAAACTATAACTTCCAGCAAATTGTATATTCAAAGGCATTTTATACAAATGCATCTGTTTTAAATTTGTTCAGTAATTGTCAACAAAGAATGTAAAGAAATTGTCTAATTTATGAAAATATTTAAAATACGTCACAGATATGAAATTTATATGACAATCATTTGAATGACTTATACTTTGTAGTCTTGTCTCCAATTATATTTAAAATGTTATGTTATAATAACATGTATATCGTAAAAACGCGAAAAGGCGAAAAGGAGAAATCGCGAAAACGCGGAAACGCGAAATCGCGAAGTCGAACGAAAACGCGAAATGGCCTTAACCGGCCACCATAAATCTGGGACCAATAGATAGAACACTATTAGTCACAGATCCAATTTAAATATATAATAAAGTATTATTTAGGTCGACTGACATCAGAATTGATAAACGATACATATTTTCTTTATATTTTAGTGTTTAATAATAAAAATAATAACCAGCTTGTTCTTTTAGAGAAATACGTTTTGAAAAATAGTAATAATTTTATATTATTATACAGGGTAAACCATGAATTGCAAAATGTAAAAGTAAATTTAACTTTAGTAATCTATAACTTTTCTGGTAGTGGACATTATTTAGATCAGTCTCTATTTGAAATAAAGAGAATCAGGAGAAGTTGGGTAAAATGATCTGTTCTGTAAATTCAAATATATTACATTTTTATTTTGAATGTATCATTGTGATCATGAATCTTTAATCTCCCTCGTGTAAAGCTTTGATTCTTTTTCCTGATTTGGATTTACTTTGATCCTCTTTGGTTTGATCGGCTATTCAACTCTTGTATTAGGTTTTGGATTTTCAAATAGTTTGGCCTCATTCAATCTGTCACATATTCCAATTGAATATAAACAAACATTTTTTTTAACCCACACAGTTCTTTTTGGGATGGACAATAGACGGAAACTTTCTATTGATATCGAATTAAAAAAATATTTATCATAGAAATAAGAAGATGTGGAATGTGTGCCAATGAGACAACTCTCCATCCAAGTCACAATGTATAAAAAGTTCACAATTATAGGTCGAAGTACGGCCTTTGGAAATATTGTTCTTTTTCATTCGGCTTTGTTGTGTACAAAAATAATTTCATATTACAATAACTTTATTATATAACACCTAAGTAAAGTAAGGCAATGCTTAGTAAAATATGCTTTATGAAGCTATCGATTTAGAAAGACTACAAGCTTATAGAAATATAAAACAGGTATTTTTTCTCTCACACATAAGCTTTTTTGTTTTATTCCCTACCAATTACAATGTATTTGTCGAGATGAAAATTATACCACATCACCTTATCTTTATATCTATGACTGTACTGCATATAATTTTGTTATAAAAGAATCTACTTTTGAAAGACGTTGATTTCACTTATCAACAACTTTAACAATACCAATTTTACTGCAGCAGATGCGCATTGTTTCTGCGGTGATGCTCGAGGTAAATTCTTTGAAAATCCTAAATCTAAGACAAAAATAAAGAGTGTGAAATATCGAAATTTAGAAACTATTATGACATGGGGATACTCAATAAATGACAATAAAATTGTATTTGCTTTTAAAAAAGGGAATTAATGGACACAATTACTTACCATGGTTACTGTATCAGAATTTTTAGGTATAGTTTTCGTCCTAGTACCTGGTAAAAGAAAATTTTACAAATATATGATATCCAATGAAAGGGTATTTTAATAAATCAACATCAAATTATAAAGTGTTAATGTTTAGGCTCTATCTTTTTGTTCCCCTTATAGGTCGGAAACCTAAATAAAGGTTTAAAAAACGTTAACACAATACCGAATGTAAAATTGAAAATAAAATGAAAATGCAATATTTAGAATTTCGACACCCTTGACATTTTATAGCGCGTAAATGAGTGTGCACCCAACAATCTGATCAAAATTGCAAGTAGGGTTTTTAATAAAGAATTTAAAGATAAATTTCATATAAAAATCGGGCATATATTGTCAGTTTAATTTCTTATTTCGCCAATATACGGTGCCTTATTTCTATGGATTTGTAAAGGCTGCATCAAATCTGTTGCTATCGTCAAGATAAGAATTTATGAAAAAATAAAACTAAATGACATATTTATCAAAATTAATACTACCGAAATCGTAGAAAGTTTGGTGTTTTTGGTCCGAACACCGCTAACTACCTTACAATACGCCTGCAGGGATTTGATTTATTTAGATCGACCTCAGTTGGACGGACCCCTTACAAAAAACAAGACACACTATATCAACTCTGCAATCTCTATCAAATTTTTTACAATGAATACAAGGGCAAAACGAATCAAATGAATCAATATTAAAACATCCACATTACTACGGGTGGAATAAATCCCAACATAATTTTTGAAGCAATGGGATCGATCTCAACCGTCTTCTGCTGGAACATTTTGTTAATATTAAACAAAAATCTGCCATTTTAAGTATTGTTAATGTGAAAAGATAACTATAGACAATCAACGAAGAAATATATAACCTCTTTGATCTGGATAATCATAGATAAATTCAAAAGTACATGTTCGTGGTCTTAAACTGCTTTGTGACTCTTGTTGCTTCTGGTCGTCTGCAACAAAAAGTATAATAATCTTAAACTTATTTGAAAATTACATAATATGACTTAAAAATCGATACGATTCAATTCAGTGTCATGTTAAGTTTTGATAAAGGAATGTGATTTAAAATCTTTCGATAAATAAAATAAATGTATATTCCCTGTTAACGAATGTCCTGTTTCTAAAATTAAAGGAAATAAAAGTAACAAAAATAGATTTTTGCTTGCGATTAATTGCACACATTTGGCAAAATATAACTGTACTACATGAATATTTGACGACCATGCAAAAAGGAAATATATTGTGGTTTACCATCTACGTCGTCTGGTCTGCTAAGTACCGAACGTGACCTATTCCCGAATATGACTGTTTTGCCGAGTGTGAATTCGCATTGCTATTAGACGTGTCTCGGTATTTATACATCCAACATTCATGTATTTAGTTATGATGCTTCTTGTGTAAGTCTGGAAAGATATTGTGTTATGTCTTATCGTTTGTGGTTTGAATTCTATTTTTATTTTCTATATGTACGTAAAAGTTAAGATAATTAATCAACTCAGTAGTTCATTTATATAATTTTTAGTTTAAAGCAACTATATGCACAGGATCTATTTGTTTTTACACAGTTTTGATTTAGAAGAAAAAACCGACATGGTTAGAAAATATAAAAATAATTACACCATTACTAACACAATGTTATATTAATATTCTTGTAATGGTTAGAAAATACATAAAATAACACCATAACAAACTTAATCCCAATTTTATATTCTATATTTAGAAATTTACCTGTGACGTCACATTTTGTGGCATTGATACATTCGTGTGACGCACAGTTCATAATTCTATTGTGGTGTACGGGTGTACAGTCGTATTGGAGGTGTCCGTTGTTATTCTGCGGTTTATATGTTGTAATGTACTATTATATTATTTATTTATGTATTAATCTGTCCTGAGTGTTCTTGCGTTTATTTGTACTGTCTTCCTATCACATAATGCTGTCATTTTAGCGGTATTTTTAACATTGCCATATAAGTTGGAGGTTTGGCTAGCCATAAAACCAGGTTCAACCCACCATTTTTTCTTAAAACGTCCTGTACCAAGTCAGGAATATGGCAGTTGTTATCAAATAGTCCGTTTCTATGTATGTTGGCGTTTGTTTTTGTAGCAGTTCAGTGTTTCTATTGTTCCGTTGTTTTCTTCTTATAGTTGATATGTTTCCCTCGGTTTTGGTTTGTGACCCGGATTTGTTTTCGCTTATTCGACTTATGACTATTGTACAGCGGTATACTACTGTTGCCTTTATTTGATGCAGACGATAAACTTTCAAATGGTTTATCATGTTTTCAATTGAAGATATATAAGCAGACAACAGTTACTGACTTTTACGCAGATTATGCAAATACGTGTTAGTTTAATTAGTATTGATTTTGACTTTTTTTTTTAAAGTTTAGTCAACTTGCTAAATGGAAACATAGTTAGATATAAAGTATAATGAATGCAAACATAAATGAACAAGCGGATGTAATGTCTTGAACAAATTAATTGACACTAAACAGAACTATATACCTGACGAATTCACTGTATACTGTTCCTCTCTATCAAAGTCTTTGTTGTTGTCACCAGGTCTGAAGAATATGATAAAGGGTCTTACAAAGAATATTATAAGAAAATCGGCAATCCATAATCAACCGATATATATTTTACACATTTATTTCAAGTTTTGTTTATCATCTGGATATAGATAGAAATTATATGATAATTTAATTGTATTACCTTTTACTTGGTAATGGTCAGATTTCTCAGTTATGCAGCACGCCTGGTAGTGCCGAATACGATGATATATCTCGAGCAACACATGCATCGGACTTCCCTACCGATGGAAGTTATAAATTTCTAATTGCGTTTTATTGTTGCTTATAAACGCATTTTTGTTTGGATTTTCAAATATTTTGGCCTCCGGCATCACCGAAGAGACAGTTATTGTCGAAACGCGCATCTGGTACTGTAAAATTTGTACCGTTAATGTTAGTATTAACACCGAGTCGATACCTCTGGTGGTGGTCTGTTATTCCCCGAGGGTATCACTAGCCCAGTAGCCAGTACATCGGTGATGTCATGAGAATACGAATATTGTGTTATCAAAATTTGCTGTTACAAAATTTTTAAATTGAGGAATATATCTTCCTCATGCAAAGCTCTGATTCCTTGCCCAGCTTTTGCTATACTTTTTTTCCTCTAATTTATCGGCTTTTCATTTTTTGAATAAGGTTTGGTTTTTCAAATATTTTGGCCGAGGACTACTCAAGAGACATTTATTGTCGAAATGGACATCTGGTGCAGCAAAATTGGTACCGTTGATGCTATTGTAAATGAAAATTACACTTTATATTTCCTGAGTTCAAAGCGCTTGACTTCACCAGGAATGCTCTCCAGTCCAGACATTTGATAGCTAATGATGAATAAACACATGAAAACACGAGGAGTTATATGACCTAAGGCTACTTTAAAAGAATAGCCAAATTATCTAAGGTCAACCTGCCTAGGGAAACCTTAATTTCTTAGTAATTTCTTCGTTTATCAGCGGAGAATTAAACAAAAATGTTATAAAACAAGTCTGATTCGAAGCACTGGCTAATGAGCTGATGATACCATCGTAGACTAACAGTCGACTAGCAGTGATATCGACACAGTGCTGGCAAGTAAAAACCTTATAAATTCCAAGAGCCCGAAGCGCTTTTCTGGAACGTTCAAGTCAAAACATTGTTAAGTTTGTATTTAGTATTTTCTAAAAAGGGTCAACACTTATAATGATTTGAATAATTTTAATAACATGGTTGATGTTGGAATGATGCACAAATAGACATGATAAAAATAAAATTAAAAGCTGTAAATCAATTATAAATTCGAGAACATTTGGCGTCTTAAGTACAAATAGACAATTGATACAGCAATTGTTTGAAACAAATAGGGACGAGTCTTTCATCCTTTGTACTTGGTTATTGACACTTGTATATCAACGTAAAACTACTATAATTGCAAACTAAGAAAATGACACATTTCAAATAAATCTATCCGAAAACGCACTTGTTTGCTGAAGCAGCACTGTGTCCAAATTTATAAAGAATACGGAACATATCGATAACGGAGTTGATTCCGAAAAAATAAGTTATTTAAAACGATCTGTATGTGTATGTGCAATAAAGATATTGTTACGTTAAAAAAAGATTGCAAACATATATATATATATATATTATAACTGACTATACAGTATGGGTTTTGCTCATTGTTGAAGGCCGTACAGTGACCAATAGTTGTTAATTTCTGTATCATTTGGTCTCTTGTGGAGAGTTGTCTCAGTGGCAATCATACCACATCTTCTTATTTTATATAAAACCTAAAAATGTTATAAGAGACATTTCAACAGATAAATAATGAGAACTTTTTATCATGCCACTGCATGTATTTCAGACAAGCTTCTCATATAATTTAAAAAAAGAGGATAGGACAAATGGAGCATATCTGTGGTCATCTATCACACATCTATTCCATAACGATCAACCAACTCGTTATGATTGCGTTCGTAAAACTTTTAAAGGGATGACTACCACTCAGAACCCTTGGTTTAATAGCTTCCTCGTTAGTTACAACCCCCTGACAAGGAAATCATGAAAAGAGACACAAACTCTGAAATATTGTATAAACTGGGATATATACTATTAGTAATTTGAAAAAAAAGGTGACGTGGTACATTAGCAGACACGAACAACACAACATTGCATGTTAGGAAACCTATGTAATTAGGGTCCCAATAAGATTGTAGGAATATCCAGTTCTTCATCTTTGGTAGAAATTCTTAAGAAAATTGAACAAACCTATAATTGTTTAGATTTGTGAAGTGTCATTGGAGTATATGTTGAGTTTCAAGTGAATTGTTTATACTTAATTCTGTTATCAAGCAGTTTATGTAATGTGATTTAAATACAAAAACGATGTTGTTGGTGGATTTGTATTCATGGAAAACAGAATATTTATCATCGAGGTTAGACATGTGTTAAGCAACTTTTGAGTCTTTGATGCTAATATAACATAAGCGTTGATAGACCAATTCATTTTTTTTATTTTGATTTGTTTCAACGACCTCTTAGCTTTAACCCACTAAGAAGACGTTTCTGTCTTCTTTTTTACTTTTAGTTCATAATTCTCGACTGAATCCATTAGTATTATACAGATGTGTTCCTAATTTGTGGATTTAGGCTCAAAAAAGAGGGACGAAAGATACCAGAGGGACAGTCAAACTCATAGATCGAAAACAAACTGACAACACCATGGCCAAAAATAAAAAGACAAACAGACAAATAATAGTACAGATGACACAACATAGAAAACCAAAGACTAAGCAACACGAACCCCACCAAAAACTGGGGGTGATCTCAGGTGCTCCGGAAGGGTAAGCAGATCCTTAAGGTCCTCAAGTTATTAAATATTTCGAGAAGAGAATTGTTGTTGACAATATTCAGGTCACCAGTTATATTCTGGATTACTGATAAATGGTAAAATAGCATAGGTGCAATCCAGAGGTTTAGACTTGAAGTCGACAATCTTAAAATCCAGCATCATTTGTAGTTGAAAATTTAAATCACAACAGATTTGGCATAAATATAAAAGAGAGGCGGTAAATATCAAAGGGATATTCAAAAATATAAGTCGAAGATAGACTGTCAACGCCATGGAAAAAAAGTAAAAAACGACCAACAGATCTAGACAAACAATAGTCTACAAAACATAACATAGACAACTAAAGACTAAGCCTCGTATAAGAAATACTAGACACAGACTGATCGTTATCAAAGTAGGGAGGTATTTTTGATCGAACCAATTTATGATGAAGGATATTGCTTAGATGAATGACATTCTGAAATTTGTTTGCAAAGGAAAGTTTTAGAAAGGATCCTTTATTCGTAACACCAATGCCAACCGGTCTGAAAAATCTGAGATGCAATATCCGAGATGATAGCTGTAACTTTGTATTGATTTTAAGGGGGATTTGTTTCCAAATATAAGTTGTACAGAGAAGGAATTTCCGAAAGAGGGTAGCAAATATAAATTGGTGCGGACGTGATGAATACGCAACTGTATAATTGACAAACGGTCCTTTATTTAGACATCGCGAAGAGTTGGTGATGTATAATGATGAATAACATGGTTTTGTAAACGTCGACGATCAGAGTGTAAAATATTCATAACATTTACCGATCTGCAGGATTGGTGCTTCGAATAGAAAAATTGAAACTACAAATATATTACTGTAATGCCTAATGTATGCTATCCCTTTTCGTTTTGTTGGTTTTTTTCAAGTTCCGAGTCATTATCTTGTTTAATTGGACGACGAACAAATAAAAAGAACATATTTTTTACATCCTTACATGTTTAAATCAAATGGTAACAGTAATTTTTGAATGTTCAAATACACCAGAACATACAAAAATCAAACAAATAAACAATTTTGAGGGATCGCATAGATCCCAATTGAGCTAGAGCGGGTACGTTGACAGGATAAACGTGTGATGCTATCCATGCATCGTTCACCATGGTGCGAATCTACACGGTCAAAAAGTCAGTCAGGAATCTGATGTACAGTAGTTGTCGTCTGTTTATGTAGTTCATACGTGTTTCTCGTTTCTCGTTTTTATATAGATTAAACTGTTGGGTTTCCCGTTTGAATGGTTTTACACTAGTAATTTTTGGGGCCCTTTATAGCTTGCTGTTTGGTGTGAGCCAATGCTCCGTGTTGAAGGCCGTACCTTGACCTATAATGGTTTACTTTTATAAATTGTTACTTGGATGGAGAGTTGTCTCATTGGCACTCATACCACATCTACTTATATCTATATGATAGGAAATATGATTTAATCGGTAAAACTGAAGGTATGATAAGGATACTTTTTGTCCCTAGAATTTGCAAATAAAAACATATTTGAAACTTTCAAATAACATCCGTCTGGTGTTCTAAAGACTTTTGTTTGCTTTTTTGCATAAGTATGTGTGTTTTTTTTTATTTTGTCTGAAACATTTGCATTAGGGTTTCTAAGTAGGTTGAATTTAGTACAAAACTGAAAAAACGACTAAAACATTATTTTTTTGACATCTTGTCATTGAAATAAAACATGGGTAGACCTCAACCCAAACAGATGTATTTTTAAAAGATGTAAATGTGTCTAAAATATTTTTTTGGGTCAGACCTCATATATTTTGCACAGAAACTACGTACAAAATAGTCAATTTAGGTCAAATTGGTCAATTCTGACATGTTTATGACACCATATTATAGTGGCATCATATGTAAAGTTTTTGCACATAAGTGTCAATGGTATCTATGATAAGTTTATGTAATCGGTTCATTTTATCCAAGTCCTGCTTTACAGTTCATACAACTTTTCTTCGATGTACTGTAAACCAACTAATTTTCGCGAGCGATTTATTTTCGCGACTACAAAAATAACGCGAAAATAAATCATCGCGAATATTGAAAACTTGGATTTTTCCATATTTAACTACATGAAGCAAATTTGAAAATCGCAAAATTAAATCGCCGCGAAATGGGCTAGTAAGGGCTAAACGCGAAAAGTTGGTTTACAGTATTTATTTTGAAATCAGTATGATTTTCACACAGTAATGTTTTTCATGATCTGAAACATTGCATTTGTATCTGCAATTCCTATCTTTGAGTAAAAAGCACTGTTTAATGAGAACATGATGTCAATCTTTCAATTGAGCATGGGCATAAGTAGAGTAAAGCGTTGAAAAAAAAGTTTTTATATTACTGCAAAATTCTAAACTATAATAAATGTGATTGAAGAATTTGGAGTAGATCGTTAGAATTTTTAAGCACCGACATCTAACTGACACCGCTGGTTGAATTACTAGTTCATCACAATATTTTTGAAAACCATCTTTTTCTGTGGAAAGAATGGTAGTTAAAACTTAAGAAAGATGTATAGTCAAACATCTAAACGACATGGATTTGATTTTTTTTTTTTTTTTTGGATTTCAAATTTTAAACTTTTTTCAAAAGTTGACTCTGTAAATGCCCTTTAAGTTTTGTAGGGCCTATCCATTTATACATATTTAGCTTACAGATTGTTAAGAAATGTGTTTCTGAAGCCATGACGTATAAAGCAGTCACTTGATTATAAGAAGTGTATAAAGTTGTTAAAAAAAGAGAAATGAGTGTTAAAGCAATGCAAAAAAAAATAGTACTGGATTATATGCTGAGGCGAATTAGAAAATAACTTACACGACAGTCAGATAAGGAGCTGGAATTTAAAAAAAAAATCACTAATCTTTAATTCACAACATAATTGTCTATTTGCAGAACAATATATTTCTATCAGCTGTTTGTGCTTTTTTGTAGTCTTTGGATCTTTTTTATTTGCGAATTGGCGGTAAATATAAAATATAGGTCCCTAAAACTGAAATGATGATAGTATACCCGTATCCGTATAACACTTATGAAAATTTTTTCACAAAATGTTCCTTCTAAAAACAAAGCCTGGTATAATGTTGAGGATTGCGTCCTCAAATAAAGAATCACTTTACATCATATTAAAAACAGAGGCGGAAGATACAAAGAGGTCATTCAAAACTTACAACACCATGTCAAAAAACGAAAGACGACGAAAAGACAAACAAGTCAACAAAACATTTCAAACAAAAACAAAGGACTGAACACAACGAACCCCACAAACAACCGGGGTCGGCCATGGTGCTCTAAATAGAAAAGCATATTCTGCTCCACTAATGGCACCCGCCATGTTGCTCATGGTATGTTTCATTCGATGATGTCACAATCGAGAAAAAGAAGATGAAATTATAGTTATACAATTGGAAAATATTCGTCCATAACAGTCCACCAACTTATGATGGCGTCTTTTGTCCTTTTTTTAACAATAATTAAAAAATGTTCTTTAATGCATTCGTCAACATTTAGCTACATGTTACTTTAAAAGTTTGGTCTCGAATCGACCTTTTCAGTTCAAAACTTTCAAATGGTCTCAAAATAAAAACGCACAAATCGTCATTCAAATGTCATCACATAGACAAAATGCAAGGAAACATGTTAAACTAAAATACTTTTTGTTAACCTTTGGTATAGGTGTTAATTATGTTATAGTTTGACTGTCCCTCTGGTATCTTTCGTCCCTCTTTTATACATTTCCATTACAAAATGTGAATTTCAACGTTTTTGTTAAATTTGAATTTGTAAAGGTTAAAATCTAAAATTCGGAAAGTTCTGAAAAATTCTGTAAAAGTTCTGCAGGTATATCTTAAAAAGACTTCAGAAACTTAGTACAACTTACAAAGAAGATATGACTATGTCGGTTTGATTTTCTATTAAATGGGAAATATATGTATCTATTGGCACTCAGTATATATGTTTTTTAAAAGTGTAGCTGTAGGGACCTCAAAGGTACTTCGTATATTTGCTAATGCTTGTTGACAAATCAAAAGTTCAATTAAAAACGGAAAAACCTTAAAGTGAACAGTTAAGAGTGAACTTCAAACAAAATAAAACAAATTGAGCCGACCGGGTACATTATAGTTTTCATCCAAAATGAAATTTAACCGTGATCTCCAATGACAATCAAAATGATGCTTACGAATTGACGAACTCAGTACACAAGTTAAGTGTATGTTCCACTTGTATTTTTAGAGGTGGTATTGGTGATATATATTAAAAGATTCATTTTGATAACATAAGTGTATTAATAACTGTTGTTTTTCCAATTGATAATAGTTTTTGGTTTGTCCAAATTTGATTGTACTTTCATTTTCGTTTATCTTATCACTGTTACCAAAATAGGACATTGAATTTCAACTTTATTATAAATTGGCAAAGAGTTCACAATTTGATTCCTAAACGGGCTTATTTCAAAAGCCTTACTACTAAGTAAAATAAATCTCTTCATAAAAGTACATTATAGGCTCAAAAGTCTGCACATTTTGGAGATGTTGTCGAAAAACGTTGATTCTGTGCATTTTTCAGACTTACTTGACCACAACCAACGATCCGAAATGTTCTGTAACCAAAAGGTGCCATAATTTATATTGAATTCCTACGTACAAGAATTTCCTTAATCAGAGTTTACGGCCATAGTTAACTTTTCCAAAAACAGTTATAAATTAAAGAAACATTGGACCAAAACTATCAATACAACTCAAATAATGCATTATTAAGGGGTCATAACTTTGCCTATTTATAATGTGATGTGTCAAAAAGAAGTTATTTTGTATTAGTAGTTAAATCACAACTATCGCTTTGTAAAACTTGTAGTTTTTGGACAGATTTAAACAAATATTAAAATCTTTGGCCAATTTTAATCGTTCGTGAACCTACTTCTTTATCACAAGAAGAACCCACTTCAAACCCCCTCTTTACACACGTGTATCTTTGCTACAAATTTTCTTCCAAATCCAAACAACCTTGGTCTTAAAAATCTATATAAAGGCCTGATGAACCTGCATAGTTTTAGAGTATGTGGAACTGCATTCAAAGACTCTGGCGATCCATCGAGTATTAGAAATGTATTGTCTTCGTATTGTAAAATGATATACTCGCAGTCATTTATAGTGATCCTTTTGATTTAATTTTTTTTCCATATGAGAATACCTAGTATTTCTACACATAAAAAATATCAAAGTCCATTGTCTACAGTCTCTTTGTATTTAACAACACTCTGAAAGTGCAATTTTTTGTTACGTTAAGAAGATAGGCGGTAGATCCCAAAGGGATATTTATACTCATTTGTCGATGAAGAACTGACAAAATGCCTTAGCAAAAAAACGACCAAAATACAATCAACAGTAAACAACACACAACATAGAAAACTATATACTGAGCAACACGAACCCCACGAAAATCCGGGGATGATCCGAGTGCTCCAGAAAAGATAGCAGATCCGACGCAACATGTGACACAATATTTTTGTTGGAAATAGAATCAAATGCCTTTTCAAAACCAATAAGCAGGCGAATACCAAGTATATCATTTTCGTTTGTATACAATAAAATGTAATGAATTAGAATAGTGTTTCCACAGGAATAAATATAGTTTGATGATTATTGTAAGAATAGACATGACAGACTGTAATTGCTTTGCAATAAACCTAGACCCAAGTTTTTAATTGTGTTTGAAAGACTAATAGGTCGCCAGTTTTTTTTTTCTTTCATATACTGTTTTCGTTTATAAAAGTGATCATTCCCTTTTTGAGTAATTAATAATTCACCCATGATATACCAAAAAGTAGTTTGACCGCAGAACAAATTTGTCTGAATCCATCAAGAATTTTGTTTAAAACTCATTAGTGTATTTATCCGATTTTTTATTCTTTAGATTATTTTTCTTCTTATTTTTTAATTTAGTTTACGAGGGCAGGCATATTACATTTTTTCTGTCCAGTTAAACGATGCAAAGGAGATTGTTTAACCAGAGAATTCTGTCAACAATGTTACTAAGAACAGTTCGTTATTTATTGGAATTTAATATATGCGATCCAAGTGATTCATTTATAGTGATCCTCTTTTACATACTAAAATTGGAGTGTCTTTTATATACTAAAATTGCATAATGACCCTGTATTTGTTTTATAGTTTCATTGAGTTTAATATTATATGCTTTATCATACAAAAAACGTTAATAAAATTTTCATAAACCTTTCGCCACACAAAACTATTATATAGCTGTTATAGGGCTTGAACCTGTACTTTTAAGGATAAGGCTCTGAGCAATGCTCGGTGGTGTTGCCGTAGAAGTGAGAAGTAAAAGTACAGATTCCAGCCCCGCTTGACGAGGAAGTAAAGAATCAGATCTACTATAACATTGTTATGTTGATTTTCTAGGCACTTTTTAATAATTCTAACGCCTGGTATTTCTTAATCATAAGAAATCCAATGGGTTATTATATATTGTACTTTGCTGAAACAAAAAGAAATATGTATTTGGTATATTCAAATATTCGGCTTTGAGCGTTCCTGAAGACTGTATATCCAGAAAAGCGCTTCGGATGCATGAAATTTAATTTTCATTTTCTACAGCACTGGGTCGATAACTCTGCTGGTGGACTATCAGTTCCCGAGGGTATCATTAGCACAGTAGTCAGTACTTCGGTACTGACATGATTTATAACAAACCTTTCTAAAATTGTCCGTTAATTAATTTTGAAATTACACTACACTAAGGTTTCAACTCCCTGTGGCAAAGTTGACCGTAGATGGATATGGCTATTTTTAGGTCCTTTTTGCTCATATAGCTCTTCAACTGTTTCGGTTCTTATACATCCTTGGCTTTCAAATAATCGGCTTTGAGTGTTCCTGATGAGGGATAACCCAGAAAAGCGCTTTGGATGCATGAAATTTATAACGTCATGTTTTCATTTTTTACCTATAATAGCTAGAAACAATGAAATTCCTTGCGAACCTGTCACTTATCGCTTGAGTTCATGAATGTCTCGTGATCTTTGTGATTGCTGATAAATTTGTTATCATACCTTCGTCCTGGTCTTCATTTATCTTTTTTTGTACAGTAGCATAAACAGCATTGTCTTCGGGAATTGTAACTTGATCTTGGTGGAGGAAACCAGAAAGATGATTGCCTAACACAAATTTAGTAAATATGTAAACATTTAAACATTCTAAACGATGTTTGCTGTCATTCATTCATATGTTAAAGTCAGAAATTGTACATTCTTGCAAGTCTTTTTGTTTCTTAAATTCGCGCCGTTTTGTTATATAAAAATATGAATGGAATATATTTGGTCCGACTTGTCATTTAATGTTTTTTTTTTTCAAACTTTTTCAACCATAGTTGACCTTGAATACTCTGTGTATATCTCTTTTGGTCAAATAGCTTTTAAAGTATTGATGTATTTATTCGTCCTGTTGTTTTCTAGAAGAGTTCTTGGTAAAGGTCCACCCCGACTAGCGATTCGGACGCATCCAATTTATAAAGTTTTATTTTTATTTTTATCTTTTATATTTTCCCTTAAACAGATAATAATGGGTAAATTTAGGTAACAGTAGTTTACCGATGTTTTAATCTCATAAATCGATTAAGAAGAGAAATCACAAACAAAACCTGATGGAATTTCATGACCCCCAAATGGAGCGAAACAGGGTGCATCAGCAGGGTATGCATGAGTCATGATCACCCGCTGTATGAATCCACATTCAGTACAAATATCACAAGAGAGTTAATTGGTGCACGCACCAAATTTTTGGGCCGGAAATATGGAGGTTTTTGGTGTATAAAAAGTGCAAAATATTATATAAACAATCTGTATATTAAGTTGACTTTAATCCTCAATTGCCAGAACTGGTCCAATCCAATTAGTTATGATAATGCTATAAAATATAACTTAATTGTGCAGTTGATGAAATCGAATATATTTTAAGTGCAGTTGATGAAATGGAATATCATCTAATTCATTTTCAAGAATTGATTTTGAAACTCGTGACTATCAAAGTTGCATCTACTGACAAAATATTTGTACTCCTCATCTCAGATATGGACTTAAACGCAGCCTTTCACCTCATTTACTCATCAATGAATTTTATGTCAAGATGACATATTTTTAGGAACCTCGATTCTGACTATTACAGACGCCTCTTCTGACAAAATATTATTTCTCCACGAGTTGTATCTCAGATATGAACTCTAAAGCTAACTTTAATCAGTCACTCATATGTGAAATGTAGGTCAAGATAACCTTATTTTTATCAGGACCCCTTGGTTATTCAAGATGCATCTATGAACAAAATCCCATGAACTATGACTTATACTTCCACAGATAGATGGAGAGCCATGGTGTAGTGGTTAGTGAATCGGACTACTAACACAAAGATTCCGGGTTCTGGGGAGAACATTTCAGGGATTGAATTTTCGGCTCTCCCTTGACACCACTTGCGAGTTTGGTCTTGAGAAACGATGATAGTCTGTCGGAAGGGGACGATAAATGGCTGACCCGTGTTAAGAGAGAGCCATATTTCTTGCACGTAAAAGACACCCCTGTAGATTTCGAAAAAGAGAAGGCTAATGCCGCTACAATGCAGCACTCGCACCCGCAAAGTGGAAAGGGATTAATATGAGTTGCAATACATTGTTTTCCAATCCACTATAAATAAATATGTTTAAACTAGATAGATGGACTTTAACTTTGTGATGGACAGATGAAACACTATATCCCTTCCCAACTTCGTTTGACAAAAGATTTAAAAATCTTAAAGCAAACAAATATCAAATTATTTCTCTCAGTAAAGGTTGAGAAATCCTGCTGAGACGTAATGTTTTCACTTCTATTCGGTTTTGGTGAAATTTAAAAGTATCAACAAACAGTCATAAAAATATGAATGTAGCTTTTTATGATATTTAACCATGAATTCTGCTCAAACCGATGGGAAGGGTCAACTAGAACTTACTACCAGTTATGAGAAATATTGATCATTGTTGAATGCCTCAAAGTGACTGGAAGATGAAGGACAACAATAAAAACGTTCCATATTTGGGATTTACCATGTATTGATATTAATATTGTCTCGTGTACATTTACTCCATATCCCTTCATATTTTCATTGGGTATACGACAGACTAAAAAACTGCTTTATACTACAACTAAAAATCAGAAAGCTTCAGACAGTTGTAATTAATGTGGTTGTAACAGGAGGGGGTCGGTGACGACACCTCCCGGGACGTGTAGTGGCTAGTACTTGTCCCGAGAGGTGTCGTCACCGACCCCCTCCTATTACACAGTATAGCAAATTATTCTCTTCGTAACAACTGACAAATCCTTGACAAAATGTTTTCATTTCAATTTGTTTGGTTGCAGTAAAATTGCAAAGTATTAACAAACACCAAGTGGATATTTGAGAGGTTTGAAAATCACTTTCAGTTACTGAAACATGTTACCTACTAGTATAAAAACTCCTGAGATCGTTTACGTTGAAAGTAAAGATATCTTTATTATGATTATTTTTCTAAATGATGAAAACTGTATATATAATAATCAAAACAGAATATAAAATAACTATTTTGAGAAAATAACGCAAACTATAAATCATTTCCCATTTTCCGACGAAGAGTTGTTGTAAGAATATGGTACCTTGTTTACATTTCTAAAAATAACCTGGTTTGAGAAATCCTCAAATACGGGTCACGCATTCTGTGCATAATTCTGTGCATAATAAAACAATGAACTTTCATTGTTATAAATATTTGGCATCTTCTTCTTATATAAAAAATAATAAAAAATATATTTATTTCAATTACCTAAAATTTTAATTTTCATATACCGCAGAAAATAATAATGTAGATCCGCAGAAACTCATGTAACAATCTCAGACCCATATCATATAATGGACCGGCTTAGTGCCGGCCCATAATAATCGGTGAAATTACAGATCAAACGACTATTCGGGTATCTACAGATATAAGATAGCGAAAAAATGTCGCTAGTGAGTTGCAACACAGATAATCAATCAATTCTTGTTGATGACCGTAAAATTTATGTACTGTAGATTATAGTTGTTCTTCATCATAAGTTTGTTGGAACAGTTGTGGAGGGAGCAAACCCCTGCTTATGAAGTTCTTGTTGTGTGAACATGCAACGTATCAACTGAGATATGTTAAGGTCATACGATGGGACTGAGGGTATGTTACTGCTGAGAGATTGAAGTTAACAATTTAAAAGTTGGAATCATTTTGTCATAGATTCTCGTTTGAAGTCATCCATGTGTGTTAATATTGAGGAAACGATCAAAATATCAAGCAGATATTCTAGTGTCTTTATTCTGAACTTCACTCGGATATATGAATTGTAAGCTTTCACTGAAATGTCGGTTAATGAGTGACAGGACATCATCAATATATTTGAAAGTGAAATTAAATAATTTTGCAAGATGTTGATATCTTCTCTGTCTTTGAAATCGTCACTGAAGGAAAGTTAATCCAATAGATGTCGAATGACAATTTTGAACTTTTGACTTATATATATAGAAATTGAGTACCTGATAATCCCAATGACGAGTAAAAATCTCATAATTCAAAGCAAATTCAAAACTACCCTTGACGTTTACGTGGGTTGTTTCTGCTCATATTTTTATAATTGGTATGAACAATTACTATTTACAGACTTATGACAATATACACACACATGAAGTGAAATTTAAGAACTTAAAATTAGTTCTGTATTAGTAAATTAGAAATCAAAACCTTTTGTGTTAAACACTTTTTGGTAAAATACTTTACAATTTATTATTATCGTCTTACTAATGTTGGAAAACCATTTGATACGAAATTAACTTCAAATGCTTGTCGCATCTGTAAAAAAAAAAATACCGAAATAGGAACTTTAAAGTGAAGATTAGTTCAAAGACCATATTTATATACTTGAAACTGGCACTGCTGGTATATTTGCCATTGATACTGCTCTTCTATTAAATCCTTGTGACACTGTTGGGCCAAGTACCTCTGTTACCGGTCTTCGATCAACCTGTTGTAAATCTGAAACTGATACTGCTTGGCCATATCTAAGTGTTGTTGATCTCTCGTTTAGATCCTGTACGTTTGGCATTCTGCATTGTCTACCTGTAGGTATATTTCAAATTTGAATAACAGCCACCTAAATCTGATATTCTAATATATTTGTTTATAATAGAAAGAGAGGATATGGGATATCCATCGATGACTCAAAATCAGTACATGCACAGCAAAAAACTCAAAAAGTAAAAAAAACAGTGATTTTATTCCTGCTATCTCTATTTTTCAAAATGACTATCGTGAAAGAACTCATTGGGTCTTTCTATATGTACCGTATTTCCTGACAAATGCTTTAAGTTGATTTAATATTCATTTTTTGAAGTATGACAGACACATATGGTAGTCAAAAGGGTGAAATATAAGGATTTTTAGCTGAGTATCACATATACGTTGGCACCGTAAATATTTTAAGCTGTCTTGTAATTTTAAACTGGTGTCAAAGTAAGAGTATGAATAAAAATAGTGTAGAATTTACGCCAACGTGACGGCAACTAATGTAAAAAACAAATAAAAGACATCTAGATTCCAACCTGTCTAAACTTGGATCATATCAAACATAATGACACACTCAACGACAACGAACATATAAACAAATCCATTACAGTAAACAGAGATGAATGAAGTTGAAAGGTCATTACCCTATTACGAACGTTCTTTAGTTTATAAAATATGCATGATTTAAATAGACATTAAAGAGAATTCTCAAACAAATAGAATCAACTGTTAACTTCAAAAGAATTTAGCTATAGCTAACAATAGAAAAATTAAGTACTCGAATGAGTCATAAATCCTAGTTTTGAGGCGTTCCTCTGCGTAATCCGCTCGTTATGAATGTTTTAGATTTGACTTAATTGTCCTTCGGGAAACTGATCAGTTGTGATTGAATGAACAGTTTGAGGAATACATTATTATTATCAATAAGCCGGCCGTATACAAATAGACACAGAAGACGTAAACATAAAAAACGAGAAGATTTTTAATTTGAAAAATGGTTTGGACAATTTTCTGTTCTTTAAAGACCGTCCTTTGATCTTTCATTTGTTCGTATTTGACATAAAGTAAATATCTCTGTAGTCATAGGCAGTTGCAAAAACTTCAAACTACAACACGAGGGACAATATATACCACACAAAACTTCAATATGATAGAAACAAACAACAAAGAATTAGTACAAATCAGCAAGGAAATCTAAATCATAAAATACCTGTAGTGAAATTAAAGTGGTATTGTCTACTTCGACTGTCATTATAATACTGAGAAGGATACTGGATCCCTATCACACACGAAGGAAGCGTTCTTGATTCGACTAATTAGAAAAAAAATAATGCATATTTAAGAGGTTAATAATTGGTAAGAATGAAAGACTTTCACCAGCCCAGTAGTCAGCACTTCGGTGTTGACATGAATATCAATTATATGGTCAGGCCACACTTAAAAATATTTTGGTTTGCCCAAACCCTACCCAAAGGTAAAGACAGTGGGTAGGTAGGTAGGCATTTTCTTTTTCTTTCGGCAAAGAGAAATTGAAGTGTCAGATGATTTTTAGTCTTCATGCCTATCTGATTAAAAAAAAAATTCACATCAGGACAATAAAAGATTTCGAGTAGACAGCTATTTTCTGGGTAGGTAGGGTTAGGGCAAACAACCATATTCTTTTTTATGGCCTCATTTTTATAAATTTACTGTTTGCAAAAGTATGTATTATTCGAAATACTAAGGATTTTCTTATCTCAGGCATAGATTACATTAGCCGTATTTGGCACAACCTTTTGGAATTTTGGGTCCTCAATGCTCTTCAACTTTATACTTGTTTGGCTTTCTAACTATTTTGATTTGATCGTCACTGATGAGTCTTATGTAGACGATACGCGCGTCTGGCGTATCAAATTATAAGCCTGGTACCTTTGATAACTATCTAAGCTTCTTTTTTTTATAACTTGAATTCAAATCATTGCCTTTTTATTTTCTGCGGTGATATTTATTCAAGTCTTAATTGATTATAATAATTGTATTAAAAACAAAAGAATGGTTATAATGTAAGATTGTTAGTTTAACTTTTGACTCGAAAGTATGACAGCAAAACATACTCTTCTTTATTATTAAATTACATAATATTTTATTACATTTGCACAAATAGAATATCAACGAAACAATTAAAAGCGATAAGATGAACTTAGTTTTTGAAGTTAAACACACATACTGTCTATGTGTTGAATATTTAGACATTATTAACTGGAAAGTAATGAAACTTAGAACAGAGAAAAACCTATTTTTGCAAGTCAACATTGCATTTTTACACGACGTTAGACAGCGTTATGACGATCCTGTATTCAGTACCACGAATATAGGGCCCTCAGACGACTTAGGATAAAACCCAACAGTATCAAGGTATCCAGTTTAAGATAGCATGCAGACGCAGGCCAAACAGATCTATCAAACATGGATACTGTGTGGCGTTAAATTGATTACTGAAGTTAAAGACAAGGTTGTGGCACATCTTTTGGCAGGATGATAATCAGGAGCTGATCTGGCACGTCTGTTCGGTTTTAATAACTGGGATAAGGCTATGAATTGGATTAAAGTTGTGACAAATCATCTCTGTGATCGATAATTTTAGACAAACTAGCATGCCGTGTGCAAGGTGTCGTCCCTCTTTGATATTTTCAAGTGCCTGTCCAAAGTCATGAACCTCGTCGATGGTTATTTTTATCATAAAGTGTCGCCTTTTTGGTAATTTACCGTTAATTTTAGATCGCTGATAGTCTCTGTTAAAGTTGTTCATAACTTCTCTAGACTGCGGGTGATTTGTATCTTGACTTATTGTATGGAATTTTGTTAATTAATTATTGAAAACCGTATGTTACTTCTATACGTCTTTTGGGTTTGTTATGGTTTTGTTTTATTATTTTTAGTGTCTTATGTTGGTCAACTATTTGACTTATTTGTTTTTATTTATAGACATTATACATTTTCCTTTTGTCTTAGATTGATGCACTTTGTACATGAGTTAAAATAGTTCATTTGTTTTATTCATACTATTTTTTATGTGTGTAAAATTTAAAGAAATACCTCGTCCTTGCTCATAGTCACCCAAGTATTGTGAGTTTCCGCATTGTTGATGATTAACTGGCATATCTGGATAATAAATGCTTAATATTAAACTATGAAAACTGGATAATAAATGCTTAATATTAAACTATGAAAACTGGATAATAAATGCTTAATATTAAACTATGAAAACTGGATAATAAATGCTTAATATTAAACTATGAAAGTTAATGACTGATTTCAAATCAATGGAGCGTTAACATGAGCTTTTATATCAAGTAATAGATAAAAATTCTGCATAAAAGATTCAAGCGGTAAACGCGATTTATTTATCACTGCGATTTTTATAATTGCAAAACATTTGATAATGAATGCACACAGAACTTTCTGAATTTACATTTGCTTGTTTTATTTTTAACTGAATGGAGCGTTAACGACAGCTATTTTGTCAAGTGACAAATGAACACCTGCAAACATATTCTAATATGAATTCTTTATAATCCGGTTTAAGCAGAAAATTAGTAAGAATGTTTATCAAAAAACAAATGTAGTAAATATAAATTTGCTTTAAGATAAAAAGGCCTTTTTGCAGTTTGTTAGAAATAGAAAAACATGACCTGTGTAATGCCTTAATGGAAATATCGACAGGAATTAAGAACATAACGATATTTAATTGACCTATTTCAAATAGTTCCTTTTATTCATAAACATCATACTATTTCAACTTTGTATCAGTTTAAAAGTCCGTAGGTTTTTTGTTGGTCTGTGAAATTGAAAGAAATACCTCATCCTTGTTCATACTTTATATCACCCAAGTATTGTGGGTTTCCGAATTGTTGTTGATTAACTTGTACATGATGACTTGTTGTGATATGAGATAGCTGGGGATGTCTGTTGTCTGGAAAGTAAATATATGTATCTCGAGATATGTATAATTTAAAATCAATGAATCGATTACATGAGTTATTATGTCAAGTGATAGAGATAAATAAAGGCAACAGTAGTATAACTCTGTTCGAAATTCATAAATCGATTGAGAAAAAAAGTTTTGCATAAAATTCATGCAAAACAGACAAAAGCTGTTGACGCGATTTTTTTGTTTATTGTCGTGAGAGGGAAAAATGATAGCATTATTTATATTATATGCCATTTTTTATCGCTTGGCAATCACAATTATAATTGCCCGCAGAGTTTTCTTAATCTAATGTTGGTTGTTTTATCTTTAAACAGAAAATATATATCAATAACGATATATTCTAATTTGGTAGAATACATTTGCAAGTATAACAATAAGAAGATGTGGTATATAAATAAAGGCAACAGTAGTATACGGTGTTCAAAAGTCATAAATCGATTGAGGAAAACAAATCTGGGTTACAAACTAAAACCGAGGGAAACTCATCAACTATAAGAGGAAAACAATGGAACAACAGGAACACTGAAGTGCAACAAAAACAAACGCCAACATACATAGAAACGAACTATTTAATAACAACTGCCACAATCCTGACTTGGTACAGGACATTTTAAGAAAAAATGGTGGGTTGAACCTGGTTTAATGGCTAGCCAAACCTCCCGCTTTAAGACAATGTTAAAAAATATCGCTAAAAAGACAACACTACGTGACAGAAATACAGCACAAACAAATAATATAATAGCCGACACAACATGCAAACCGCAGAACAACAACGAACATATTCCATCAACGACAAACACCACATGATATCACAAACAATGACGCGCTTACGTAACTGACATGCAATCTCGAATTATAAACAATTATTTCACAATACTCGTCCAAACAATTTTCATGACAATGATGGTATATATATTGAAAGGCAATTTTATAATTATTTGGACTACAAACGATAAGACATAACACATTATCTAACCGAAACCATCAAACATCAACAATAAATACATGAATGTTGGATGTTGGATGTACAAAATACCGAGACACGTCGTATAGCAATGCAAATTCACACTCGGTTATAACAGTCATATTCTGAAAGGAAATTTTATAATTATTTGGTTTTGAGACATTTATTTGCCATTGAGACATTTATCTACCAGAGTCCAATTGATGTGGATGTAAGCAAGTATAGGTTAACGTACTGTCTTCGACAATGGACAAAACCGATCCGTATAGTAACCTATAAAATGTCCCGATATGAACAAATGTTAAACAAATTAACTTACGACAAACTAATAAATGAATAAATGTGGATTGTGTCTACATGTGGACACAGATGATGCCCCCGCTTGCATATCATATAGTTATAAAGGGACATAACTGAAGAACGGTAAAAGTGACGCTACCCAAATTTGAACTTGATCCGAGTTTTGTGGTAATAAGCATTGTGTGTAAGTCTCATAACATTTGGTTGAGGCAAACTTAAGTTAGAGAACGGAAACTAAAAATTTTGCAATTTTTCCATTTATAAAGGGACATTACTCTAGAACGGTAAAAGTGACGCCACCATAATTCAAACTTGATCTGTGTTTTGTGGTAATTAGCATTGCGTATAAGTTTCATAACATTTGGTTGAGGCAAACTTAAATTAGAGAACGGAAACTAAAAATTTTGCAATTTTTCCATTTATAAAGGGACATAACTCTAGAATGGTTCGAGTGACGCTACCAAAATTCAAACTTGATCTGTATTTAGTAGTAATAAACATTGTGTATAAGTTTCATAACATTTGGTTGAGGCAAACTCAAGTTAGAGAACGGAAACCAATTTTTGGACGTACGGACGTACGTACAGACGGACAAGAGTAAAACTTAATGCCCCCTCCGCTACGGCGGGGGCATAAAAACAAACATGAGAGACAGCAATCAAAGACATCCACATATCCACATAACAACAGACTCCTTACTTGGAAAAGGCAACTTCTATAGTGTCGATTTCAGTCGTATTTCTTTAGTATAAGGAGCATATCTCTGATAATGAAGTCCGTATAATGTGAGCGTGAAGTTATAATTGAGATATGTACACACTATACGATGTGGCAGATGGTTTTGTTACTGCTGAGAAATGAGAAGTTGACAGTTGGAAATGACATTGGTCTTGCCAAAATATATATATAAAAATACAAACACAAAAACTACTATATATTACGAAATGTTGTCCTCCATGTATAACCATTTTGACTCCGTATGGCCTTTGATGAAAATTGAATGAAATGTTGACTTTCAAATAGTCTTAAACAATCAACTGGAACTTTTGAGCATAAAGTTACTCATCATGTAAAACTCATTTTATGTTTTAGGAAGCCAAGTTAACACCTTTGAGTTTACATGAAATATTGCCTGTCAATCTATTATAATAAATTGTTAAAATCATTTGACACGCTAAAGGTTTCTATCAATTATCAAAAATGACCATAGACAGATTTGGTTCAATTTTTAGGTTATTTAGTTTTCAATTCTCTGCTGCTTTGTAATTATTATTTTGCTATATCAACCTTTTTAAATTGAGCGCAACAGAACAGTCTATAGCAATCGAAATACGCTCCTTGTGTTATAAATTATAAATCTGTTATCTTTGGTGAGTTTTAACAACTACTGCATGAATCTTAAAATAGGTAGACGTTTCGTTCCGAAGATTAGTGACCAACTTAGTAGTCAACACTTGTGAGCTTACATGAAATATTGATCCAGTCATTGTCTGTAAATTTACGCTTCATAAAATGTGAAATCATTCGAAACACTATGACATTTCAACCATAAAACATAGGTGGCCATGGGAAGATTTGGTACAACTTTGGTGGATTTTTTTGGTGGTTTCAATGCTGATAGAGCTTTGCTGCTTACAAGGAAGCTTTTAAAACAAGAATTCCAAGAAGTGAAGTGGAAAGCATTCCTTCAATTTTTTTACGGACGCAATCACAAGTTGGTTGACCGTTATGTTATATCTGTTTCACAGTGACGACGGATATGTTCCTATTGTCTTCACTCCAATCCCGTCCTCTTTTCCTCGAATGTGACCTACCGAATTAGACGTATCACCGGGTTTGTACTTACATAAACAACACGACGGGTGCCACATATGTGGCAGGATATGCTTACCCTTCCGTTTTTTGTGGCTTACGTGTTAGTCAGTTTTTAGTTTTCTATATGTCGTGTGTTCTGTTGTTTGTATTTCGGTCGTTTTTCGTCTTTTGTCATGTTATTGTCAGTTTGTTTTCGACTAATGGGTTTGAATATCACTTTGGTATATTTCGCCTCTCTTTTAATAACGTAACTGTTTTGCCTTCCAACTGTTTAGATTCGGATGCCACTGGTGATATCTTTTGAGAAAAGCGCATGTCTGTCGTACTAATTTATCAACCTGGTAACTCTGTTATTTATTTTTTAAATCATTGCAATCAAATTTAAAGAATTTTTTGGATATTAAATAGAAATAAAATGCATACACTTACATTGTTCACCAATATATGCACTGCTTGGTCTGCGACTGAAAATACAAGATATAAAAAATTAAAAGAACATTTTATGAATTGCATGCGTCGAAGCGCTTTTCCAAATTTACTTTATCAATAACGCCCAAAGTCAAATATTTGAAAGCCAAGGATGCATAAGAACCGAAACAGTTGTGCTATATGACCAAAAAGAATCTTTAAAAAATAGCCTAAATCATTTAATGTCAAATTTTCCTGAAGCGTAATTGTCATTTATATCTTTTTTTAGTGCTTCTTTCTCTTATAATAATGTTTTAAAGCAAATTATTCTGTATGCATATGTATAAAATATTAACAATGTAAATTGTGGTTCAAAATTATCAATAGTGAAATTTGTTCAAGATCCGGACGACTAATAAAGCCACCCAAACGTCTGCTTAAAAATATTAATGTTTAGTGCTATTTTCTGAAATTTTCCTCTGAACTTTCAGTATTATGATATCGTCTTACGCTTTTCGGCTGATATGGGTTTTTATGAGTCGAGTTGAAAAAGAACGTTGCCTATGAAATAGCGAAAACAAAAACTGATTATCAACGATGCGAATTTAGTCGCGAAAACCCCCTCTCGTTTGAAAAAAAAACTATCGATAATGTATAAATACAGGTTAATGGTAAAAGATTATTTCCAACGTTGGGTCAAAAGTAAAATAACAAAAATACAGAACTCCGAGGAAAATTCAAAACGGAAAGTCCCTAATCAAATGGCAAAATCAAAAGCTCAAACACATCAAACGAATGGATAACAACTGTCATATTCCTGACTTGGTACAGGCATTTTCTTTTGTAGAAAATGGTGAATTAAACCTGGTTTTATAGCTAGCTAAACCTCTCACTTGTATGGCAGTCGCATAAAATTCCATTATACTGACAATGATGTGTGAACAAAACAAAGAGACATAATAGGTAAAAATGTCAAAAATAGGGGTACAGCAGTCAACATTGTGTTATAATCTTAATCACTATAAAAACAAACAAATATGTCAACAAAGAAACACAAAAAGCCATATAGACAAAGCACATTAGCAAGAATGAAAGACAAGAATACAAAAATTTTACCATAGCACAATAATACAATGACGGGATGTATAAGTACCGAGCCACGTCAAATGGATATCACCAAAATAGACTAAACAGTAAAAGTAATATTCACAAATACAAATAGAAGAATACTATAACACGTTATTAAGATGATAAACAACGTCAGTACCCAGAATCTATACTTCAAGACCATCGTGTATCATTTGTGAAGTTGATACGGAATATTTATCAACAAGGTCTTGGTACCTTCCAATGAACTTTTTTAGAAAAGGGACGAGACGTTCTTTGACATACCCCTGATTCATCAACTTTCTGCTCAGACACTGGTGACGTTTTACAAAGTCTGAGTAGCAGCTGCAAGCTCTTGAATACCGAATAAGTTGGGAAATGTATATCCCATATGCAGGTGAAGTTGGTATAATGCTTCTAAGGTGAGGGAAATTGATAAATTAAAATTAAAATCGTCTCGTTTGTCATAGATTCTGGTACTGAGATGACCACGTACGTCACATTCGTATAAGTCTAAAAATGAGGCGGAGTAAGCCGTGTCTGTTGTGTCTTTAATTTCTAGTTCTGGAGGATATATTAATGGATCCCAATCAGAAAAGTTTGGATTGTTAATGGAAAAAACATCATCAATATATCCGAATGTGAAATTAAATGATCTGGCTTCTTTGATCTTCTTGTTTTTGACAAGTGTCTGAAGGAACTCCGACTCATATGAAGAAAAGAAGAGGTCGGCAAGGAGAGGCGCACAGTTCGTTCCCATAGGAATGCCGACAATTTGTTGCAAAAGTCTATCTCCAAATTCAACAAATATACTGATCACTTGTTCCTCTGTGTAGCATGTTTTACCTTTTTGTTCACTATTAACAAAATATGCCGTATGGTATCCCAAAGTAATAAATTTATAGCGTATCCTTCCATTTTTTATGTTGAAAAGCATTGTGGATTATTTCTTTTAGACGATTTTTCAATTTCACATGGGGAATGGGGGTATACAGGGTTGAAAAATCAAAAGTTTTGATAGGACAAATTTCAGAAAAATATCGAGATTTAAAATTATCCAGAAGTTCTTCAGAGTTTTTTAGAATCCACATATAGTTAATACCACTACGCAAGTAAATAGTTTCACAGTATTTCTGAAGACCCTCTTTCACTGCGGACAGAATTTTTGTCAATCTAATGGACAATTCTTCAAGTGTGACAAACTTTTGACTTCATTCTACGTATTGAATATAAAGGCATGCTGATCCGTAGTGCAAAGAGCATAGTTCCTTAAAAAACAGACTGACTTCATTTATTTTATTGACAGTTTATTCATATCCATTTTAGATTTTGCATTAACAAGGGGATATTATGATACTGATATTAGATATTTCAGTGTTCAGTTTTCTATAGTACAAACATTCTGCAGCAATTTATTTTTAATACCTTGAAATAGACGACAAACTTTACGGGGGATTAAGTTTATATTATTATACTTCATGTAAAAATGGCAGATTTTGATTGGTTAGTACGAGGGAGACAATTTACTCTATCCTATGGCAAATACTCTATTACCCTTCATAGAGACGCTTGATCAAGTGTGCGTTTTTATAAATACGGATGATTGTTATGTACAAGACGTCATAGTTTTCTACTTTGAATTTGAAAATTTAATAGACAGTAATAACAGAACATTCAGTATAATAAATTAAATAACACAAATCTGAGAGGGTGATAGAGCAGATTGTTACCCCTCGAAAAGACATTGTCAACCTTGGCTTCGCCTCAGTTGACAATGTTTTCTCGGGGTAACAATCTGCTCTACCACCCTCTCAGCTATGTGTTATTTATATAGTGTTGCCTCGTCCTAAATATATTTGTAATATTTGTCACTTGACTTTACAAACCAAATTCACTACATCCTGATAAGTTAAATTAAATATGGCCTGTTTAAAAGATTTGAGACAATGATTTCTTTTAATACTAGAAAAGTATATATTGAGTCAAGTAAGTTTTTTCAATGTAGTTCTTCATCTTGACAATGCAATACACGCATGGATTCAATTTAACTAATAAGGAAAAATGGCCCTGGTACATATTTTCTATTAGATTAAGAACAAATGCAGGACCTTTTGTAATTATGTTAATAAATGAAATACAGTTATAGAAAAGAAGCTTACTTCGCCAATCGAAAAATTCGTGTAATTTATATACTTCCATAAGAACAAACATTTCGTACTTACGTCGTGACAGCTGCTGGATTTCCTGTACTGTTTGCATTTTGAATTTCCATTTCGAACATCACCATCCATCTCTAAATTAAAAAAATGCATTTGTAATTCTTTAATGTCAGTTCTGTTCTTATGGGTAAGCATTACATTTGCACTCTTTTGTCCCTTTGACATCGAGGGTTAAAGCCAGGTGTAAAAAATGACAAATATATTGCTTACCTTAATAAATGAGTATAAGCTATGTCCTGAAAGAATTACAGATAAATCAATGAAGATTATGCACAAGAAATTTTAATCTTTTTTATAAATTCATTTTTTTTATTTCTTAGATATATGTAATACCGGTATACATCCCTGAATATTTGACTGTCCCAACATTTTACGAAGCTTCCTGACATACCTTTATAGTTTTACTAAAGATTTTTAAACAAGATACACACAAAATCCTCTCAGTTAACCACCAAGATACATCATACCCTATTACCGGCTGCCATCACGGCAGTGACAATAGATTCGTGATCCCGATTGCCATTCAAAAACAATCCATTTTGGTATCGTGTACAGCAGGGTTGTGTTCAATGTTGTAGCAGCTTGTATAGCCGCTTTGTCCTAGATATCTGTCTAAGTTGAATGATACGATACTTAGCTAGCCTATCTAAATGACGTCATGAGTACTAACCTCTCCGACGCCATCTTGGTTTCTCTATTGGACTATCAAGATTTATTTATAATAACGATAAATTCTTTATTTTCAAAAGGTTAACAGTTAATAAAACAGTTAATCCACCCCGTTGCATTCTAATCTACATATAAGAAACACAATTTTTAAAAGATAATAATACATAAACAAAAGGGTAATAAAGCAAAAACATACTGCACTGCATACAAGAGCACATACATTGTACAGGTAGACAATTACCAGTTACTTAAATAAAAAGTATATTTATAATAAAATTGCTACATTAAAACTGCGAAAAGTATCTTCTTGTGTTTTCAAGAGATAAGCTTGACATTTTGTTTTAAAAACATTTATACCTTTACTTTCTTTCAAAATCAAAGGCAAGGAATTCCACAACAAGGTTCCAGAATACATAAATGTTCTTTTACCATAATTAGTTTCATATCGTTGAACAAATAATATTATTTTTGGAGGATGATCTTAATGCGTGGTTATTAACAACTGAACAACTTGAAAATAGTTCAGATAAATATTCAGTTGCTAGATTATTCACACACTTATAAACCATCACTGTCATAAAATATTTAATTCTATTATAAATGGTAAGCCATCCTAACTTTTTAAACATAATTGATGAAGAGATATCAAAACCTGCATTCAAAATTATTCTTGCTGCCCTCTTTTGTAACTTGTATAATTTGTCAATAATAGTTTTTGAAGCATTTCCCCACACGGTACAGCAGTAGTCCATAATCGAAAGTATATATCCATTATAATATAGTTTGAGAACACTTACTGGAAGATATACTTTGAGTCGGCCCATAAGATGCAGTCTGCTTACAATTACTGCACAAAGTTTGTCAATTTGATTTTCCACGAAAGAGATTTGTCAATATAGATTCCTAGCAGTTTTGATATCTCTTCATCAATAAAGTGATCCTTAAGATGTTTAACAATATCTGCCAAATTCGTAATATTATCATTAGTGGCTAGTCAAAATCTACGCAGCCCTACGTAGCAGCTACAATATTGAACGCAAACAAGATTACTGTCTCCCATTCCGACAATCGCAATACAATGGATTTTGCAATCTAGCACAAATATTTGGATCTGTGTTACCTATTTCATCTGCAGTTTCTATCTCTGGTGATAGCATAAATACATTAACTGAACATCTGTATACTACCTTCATATTAGGCATTCCAAATCGACGAATTTGATCATTTCTGAGACGGGTTTATGTACATAAAAATATATCAGTTTATCTATGACTTATAGGGAAGGATCTATATACATGAACTATAATGAAATGCACTTTTTCAATGCTTGATTGATTGACTGATTGGTGTTTAACGACACTTTCAGCACTTTTTTTGGCGGACAGTTTTTATTGATGGAAGAAGCCGGAGTGCCCGTAGAGAACAAGTGACCTCGGTAGGAATTTTCAATGAACATCAATTGATTGATATTTCTTTTGGCCACCGATAAATGTCTACAACAAGTTTTCATGACTTGGGACAGGCGCAAAAATGCGGCGGGGTTAAACATATTTTGTGAGAACTCAACTCCCTCCCCTCCCTTATACCTCTAGCCAATGCAGAATAAACAAACACACAGCAATACGCACAGTAAAGCTCAGTTTAAAAGAAGTCCGAGTCCGATGCCAGAATAGGTAACAGAAGAAACTATGCAAAATGACAATGATACATAAATTAACAAAGGACTACTAGCAGTTACTGACATGCCAATTTCATACCTCAATTAAACTGATTGAAAGATTATTTCTTTATCATATGAAAATCAAGCACAATCCCTCTCGTTAGGGGTTTAGTATCATACCATCATACAATATATGAGAAGAACATAACCCGTATCATGCCAACAACTGGTTTTAGAATAAATGTGTTTATTTCCGATGTTATTTTAAAGGAATGTATTGATGTTGTAACTCAGACGACTCACTCACAATTGAAAAAATTTAATGATTTTGTTTTCGGTTTATAGTTTTTGAGTGAACAACAGAGTTTACAGAGTTAACACGGCAATTTTAGTAAGAATAAATTTTACTACGTATAATTCAAATAGATGCTTAAATTTTTTTTTATATAAATGATATTTACAGAAATCATTTCTTCTTCTGAAACTTCTTATCAACTGACAAATGGAATTTTTCTATGTGTAAAGTTTTAGCTTTTATTACATTTACCAATGAAAATCTTTCTTATAAAGCTTACATTCAACATTGGAATTATTACTTGCAATTACCTGTAGTTCATCTTCAGATGTAGCAGTAAAGAATTTAGGTTTCAATATGTCTGGCAGGCAAGGACATAGTGCAAACTCCAGACATCTGTTTCTTCCATTTTCAATTCTTACAACCCTTTAATAAAATTGTATTATGTCTATCAATCATAATGATGATGATGATGATGATGATGATGATGATGATGATGATGATGATGATGATGATGATGATGATGATGATTAAAATAATGATAATAATGATAAAATAATAATATATTTGTAAGAAGAAGAAGAAGGAACTGTACTTTCATTTGTAATGACTGTTACTGACATCCTATAAAAACTTCGTGATTAAGCATAACATAAGTGAATAAAGAGCTGACATGATACGCCCGTCGCACTTTAGCTCGTCTTTATGCTTTCAATGAATTTATATGATGAACTAGAAATATTGTGAGCACTGCTCAAATAGAACCCCCACCCCCACACCCCCCACACCCAATAAAAAAGAAGACATGCACACACAGTGGTACCCATTGACACAAAACGCAATTTGGCACTATTAAGGCTATCTCAAGTTTAACTAATTTTGTGGCCTAGACTTTGGAACGAATAAAATTTTCAACCGTCTAAAGTGAGAAAAATGGACAGTTTCAGACGATTTTTCAACAAAGAAAGTTCCATAGCTCCGCAATATCATATCAGTAATTTACAAAAAAACTAAAGGGATCTTATGTCAATATAAATAAACAATTCACCAATATTTCAAGAAAATTGTACAAAGCATTTTTTAGTTATAGTCAGAAAACTGGAAAAGCACCCATTTCTTATGAATAAAATCCCATAACTCAGAAACGTAAAATCTGAAATTTATTAAAATCGAAAGAGAGCTTATGTCAATAGATATAAAAAATTCACCAAAGTTTCATGCAAATTGGTGAGAGCGTTTTTGTGTTATTGTCCGACGTGTTGACGACGGACGGGCGGATGGACAATGGTATACCGTAATACGTTCCGTAAACGGGCGTATGATAATGAAAAGATCGGTGGCTTCTCCCTTACATCAAAAACGATCAATTTCATATTCAGGACCTTAATATATTAATAAGATCTTGAAATCTTGAATACAAATTTTTAGTCTAGTATTTCCTTAAAACCTAACTGTATGAAAACAACATGATTAAAACTTTTGGAGGGAGGTAAAGATTATGTTTTTGTCTCAAGCTATTTGGGATATGTTTCCATTTGTTTCAAAAGCTGATTCTTAATACATTTCCGAATTTGTATCCAAAGTTTTATAAATGATGATCTATTTTCCGTTTTGTTAAATTAGACAGTAGTCCAATTTCATGTGGACCCTTTGGCTAAAATGGCTGTATTTACACCACCAAATTTCAGACAATCCTGTGCATCTGGAAAATTTTTAAGGCAAAGCATGTCCAGATAAGTTTTTAATTTTTTGAAACATAAAATGCTTTAGAATTTTATATATCTAGAGCATGCTATGCTTTAAAATTTCTCCAGATGTCCACAGGTCTGTCTGCACTCATAGTAATGTTTTAGGTGTAAACACAGTCATTTTAGCCATAGAGTGCACATAAATTTTAACAGTGTTTTCTTTGTAGATGCTCTCTTGAACTCGGTCATGGGCCTTCATTAACTCACGTGCGAGCACACTTGGTTCCGTTATCAGTAACCAATGTGTCAATCAATTAAAATTGGCAATACCGTGCAGCTTGCATTTGAAATGAATACCAAACTAAATACCTTGTTCCAGAATTTTACTTAAAAATAATCGTATCATGGATAAATTCAAAATCTGAAAAAGAATCAGATCGACTATCATATAAACATATTAGATGGGGCAATAGACATATCAAATTAAATGGTAAATGTCTTATTTTCAAAAATTGGATAAACAATAAAATTTTATTTGTAAATTGGAAATAAAGGAAAATTAATTAGATAAACTATCTCGCCATGCTAATTGATTTTCGGAATATACCAAATTGATGAAAGCAATATACCAAAACAGTGGTTACAAGAGAGGAATCAATTAAAACAAAAGTTGCTGACGACTCCGACTTTAAATTTCAAGATAGAGAAGGAAAATTGGTATAAAAAAAAACATTTTCCTCCAAAGATATTTACATCTCCTTTTAAATAGATATTATGAGAAGGCATTCAGGATTTCAGAAATGGGACAGAATTCTTAATTAAGATAACAATACAAGGAAAAGAGAACAAATGTTGTACTTTATCTTTAACTATATCCAAGATAATACGTTGAGAATATTAAAGATGGAAATTTCTACATTACATTTACCAACCAAACAATTACTTTCATAAGAGAAAAGTAATTGTTTGGTTGGTAAATGTAATGGAAAATAACTAAAACTCCTTTATATAATATATGTAATGTCATTGAAGATTATGAACATTACTTTTGACATGCAAATATCTGAAATTATTTTGGGATCAAATAAAACTAATACTAGATAAACTTAAAATAGGACATCATATAATATCACTTGAATCACTTTTTGGATACAAGGTAAACGATACAAATTATTACAATATTAACGATTTTCTAACAATTATACTTTTGACTATATATAAAATATATTATCTATCCGAGCAGAAAACAAAACAAATTCATGTGTTTGAAATTTTTAAAATGAACTTCTCAACATTACGAAATATTGACAAATAAACAAGGCAAATATAAAAACTTCTACAATTTGGTTGCAGAAAAATCAATTTATCTTCTTAAACTAAAATTTATAATATATCATATTACTTTCTTTTAATCTGTTGCATATTATGTATTAGCTAAACTGTATATTGTGTACTGACAAGTACTAACCTTATCACTGAAATGCTATATACTAACGTTAACGAGGCCTGGAAAAGGTACCGGTACTTTATGTATCTCTAACAAATGTACATTGCAAATAAAATTATATACCATAAAAACTAAATATCTTTCGATCCGCACTGCTTCGAGCTGTGATGGGAAACAGTGACTGAATTCATTAAATTATACATTTATTTTGCGCACGGAAATCACATTCCACAGATTCCATGTTAACTTTTGAAAAATATCATGCATGTATAAAACTACATGTATAGGTGATTAATTTTAAATGCACTCAGGTGTAAACAATCACACGATATACATGTATCTTTTACTTTGACCTTTAAAAATCACTTTGTTGTATTATTTCCAGTCATTCAAGGAACAAATTTTATAGGGCTTTAAAGGGGCACTAGCTGTCAAATTCTTGTTCACTGATTTGACTCAAATTCTCATATTTTATCTATAACCATGTAAAACATTTATCCAAATTATAAAAAGTCTAAAATAAACAATTTACATGGCATGGGCTCGATTATATGTAGCTTCGTTTCGTGTGTATTTTAGTCTTGACGCCATCTAATTAACTATCGAGTTGACCTCCGAAGACCTCCGATGGTCATATAAGCGATATAAACATAAATATAGCAATAAATAGAAAGCGAACTAGTGTAATTGGATTTTTCTAGGTCTGTTTAATTTCATATTATAGATTAAAAATATATGTTAATCGTCGTTTTTACCTGTATAAAAATGATTTTTTGTGGATCGAATCAGTCAATCAAATCATTTACCTTTGTTTCACTTTCAATGATGACATTCTTTTCCTTTAAATAGCCGAACACGCACACTTCGTACGTTATTCATCTCTAGCTAAGGGGTTAAATTAAAGTTCACATGAATACGGATTCAATGGGGTCGAATTATTCACTTGCAAGTGAATAATTCATCATCAATGTTTCTTAGCTTAATTTGACAAAATTGAACCATATTGGCTACTAAAAGCGAATTATTATTTCACTATTTCACTTTCATTAATGATTGGACAAAATAAAATCATACTTTAGATTTTTTATTTATCTCGTAGATAGTGCCCCTATAAATTCCAGGAATTTATGTAATGAAGAAAGAATAAGTATCACGTAATTTAAGTTCTCAGGAACGTTTGTAATATACTATTTTGTTCCATGTGGAACATATATTATGCAGAACAATTATACAGTCACACGTGCGCGTTTTGAATAGATAATAATTGATTGGAAATTGGTAAGGAAATTCAACTTAACAGTATTAAGATTTCTTTTAGCAGTAGAAATAAAGTTAGCCCAGGTAAGGTTTCTTAGAAAATTAGAATAATGTTAAGTCGAAAGAAAGACTAGTAAGTTTTTAAATTTTACATTCATAGCAAGAAGAGAGAAATATACAAAAAGAGCACTGAGACGGTATAACGACAGTACATCCTGAAACTAATAGTGCATACACCTTTATTGTTTTTATTTTCAACATAAACTTAAAGGGGCATTAGCTGTCAAATTCATGATCACCGATTTGACTCAAATTCTCATATTTAATTGTTAACATATTTAATTGATAACATACTGAAACGTATATCCAAAGATATCACACTGTAGGTTAAAAAGTATGTTTATCGTCGATTTTACCTGTATCAGAATGATTTTTTTGTAGATCGAATCAGTCAATCAAATGGTTCATCCTGGTTTCACTTTTAATGTTGACAATCGTTTCCTCTTAATAGCTGAATACATGCGTAGCCCATCTCCAGTTAAGGGGTTAATTAAAGGTCACATGCATACGGATTCAATGAGGTCGAATTATTCACTTGCAAGTGAATAATTTATCAGTGATGTTTCTTAGCTTATTTTAACAAAATTAAACCAAATCGACTGCTAAAAGTGAATTATTGTTTCACTATATCACTTTCATTAATGATTGAACATATTTTAATTTTTTATATCTCGTAGCTAATGCCCTTTTAAGGTGAAGAGTTGGAAAACATTGTTGTCATGATATGTGTTTTTGAAAGAGGATAAGTCTTCGCATTTTCATTTTTATTTCGAGCTCTTCGATTATAAGTCTTCATTTCTCTTTTTTTTGGGAGGTTGTATTACCTCAAAATTGTACTTACTATATCTTACCTGCTAAATGAATAAAGGCAATAACTAACTGACGGTTTTGACCCATGTTCATCATTGAAAATGTAGATACAACCATCAAAAAGAAAAACGTATTTCAATTTCCCTAAAATGATAAATTTGATTTGAGTAGTATGCTAGAGGAGACGCATAAAGTAGCAGTACCTATAGAAGCTAGATTGAGAAAGATATGAAAAACACATTCAAAATTCAAAAGTCAAAGGAACTCCGACAAAATCGCTACAAATAAAAGAAAAACGACAAAAAACAGTCTAAATCATACTACATACAACACTAAAGACTGCATAACACGACCTCCTCATGTAGCATCTTTCGTGTTGATTATATTAAGTACAAAATTATCTCATGTCACAATCGTGCGAAGAACTGACAGGACAATTGGGACATACCCATGGTCATCTTTGATATGGATATTCTTTAACGGTCAACAAACTCATGATGACGTCGATAAAACTTTCGAAGTAATTAATTCAACTTTAACACTAGAAACCCTTGGTTTAATAGTGTCCTTGAAAGCAGTCACCGTCTATATATCACGGAAATCATGATAGGAAAAGCAAGCTCCGGAATTTGGTATAAACTTCATATGATGGAAATAAAGGTATTTTGCAAGATAGAAACAGAAAGTTCACAATTGGAAAGCTGAAATCGTCTCTTTTGTCATAAAGTTTGTTTTCTATAGTTATAATTAATAATAGATAGAAATAATCTATTGGAGTGTTTTAATTCATCTTAGAAAGGCTGATAAATGTTTGCACAGTGTCGTTGTATTTTGTTATTAGAATCTCCGTGTAATGGTATCAAAAATTAAAAAAAATATATAGATGCATACATGTATATTTAAACTTAAACCTAGAATCTTGAATGTCCCTTTGGTATCTTTCGCCTCTGTTTGAGAATGGTTATTTCAAAAATGTTATTGTGGATACTTTACACCTGATTGGTAAATGATGAAAATTTCCTTTTTAAACTTTGCTCGCCGAATAAACTTTTAAAAGGCCAATTATTAAGAATTTAAACCGAAACCAAAAAGGCAATGTGAATATATATTTTGAGTACATATTTTGCATACCATTTCATTCAGTTGTTATTAATCGAATGAGTAAAATGCATTTGATAATACAGAGTCCACACATTTGTCATGCATGTACTTTAAATAGCATTGTCGAAGAAAGAAATAAACTTCTGTTTAATTGGTGAAAAAAGGAAAATTCATAAACATAACATTTCAATAATTGTGATTGTTTACAAGGCTAGCTTTTTTTCTACCGTAGAACTTGACAAAAGAAGTGTTAAGATTAAAAGTTGTAACACAATGCACTCCACACTTCAAACGTGTAACAGTCTTATAAATAAGGTTATCATTTTGTGCTTTAATATCTTAACTGCTTCATAAATATTCTATTAGTTGAATGAATAGGAAATATCAAATATGGTAACCCCAAAATAATATAAAATTTAACTGGACTGCCAAAATAGAAAAACCCTACAAATCAAAGTTGTACATGAATTTTCTCATGGAAAAAGGTGTATTTAACAAGGTTTTATGATGATCAACATCAAACCTGTATGATAGTCTTTTTTAGTAAAGCAATTAAGATACAAAGAGGAAATCAAAACCAAAATGTCGAAAATTAACAGGCACAAGATAGAACCACCCGAACTCCACTTAAACCGGAAGTGAACTCAGTTACTCCGGTATTTTTTATTAATACTTGTTTACACCGGAAGGGTACCGGTAATCAATTTCTTTTGTATTGCTGGCATCCATCTTGTTATACATAAAAGACAAAATCCGGTAATAAGTCACATAAGTAGATGTCATAAACGAGAAAGGAAGACGGAATGGTGGCAACGACAAATGAAACATCTGTGGTCATGTGCAACACAGATATTCCATAATGTGTAACACAATTATGATCGCTTCCACAATCTATGGCAAAATGTTATTTCCTCAACGTTAAAAATTCCAATGCACAGCCATAGTTTCAACTGAATACAAATGACTCATTATTTTATTATAAATTAAAAGCTTGAACCTGATTCCTACTTAAGAGTACGAAACCACTATAAACACTTTAGACCATCTTGTCCAACTCCTGTTTGATTGGTAACTTTTCATATTCCATAGTCTTTGCATGTGAGTACTCCTGGAGACAGATTGAAAACAAATCGTATAGAATGCAACAATTGACATTTTCAAACATAGCCTTGAACATCGTTTGTGGCGTTTGATGTTGGGTTTAGCGATATGAAGAACTGTTTGTGTAATACATATATTCTACTTTTCGCCCTTGAAAAGACCAAAGCATTATCAGATCAAACAAAATCAAATGACATGTAAGTAAATTGTAAAATTAAGGTGTTACGATTAGGAAAATCAAAATTCATAAAAATTACGGGATAATAAATAAGTCTACATACAGCCTGATTGTATTGCTCTACAAACAAAGACAGTAAAAGCATTGCAATTATGTAAATATGAAAAGTTGCTGTTGCTACTATTGTTTTACATATTTTGTAGAATCTGTTATTTTTCACAGATTTTGATGATGAACAGAAATACATTTTAGTTGCTTCTTTTCCTTAAACGACATTAATGTAAAGCTTTAATACATTTTTGCATACACTTTATAAACTAATTGGTCTTCTACGACATCCAAATTGTGATTCCTTTTGTATGTCAGAATAATGCGAGCATACTTACTGTAGATTTATGTTATGATACTATACGGTATAGGTATTTCTCATTGTTGAAGGCTTTACGGTGACCTATAATTGCTTATATCTACTTATTTGAAATCTGGCGGATAGTTGTCTCACTGTTAACCATCTCCTTGTTCTTATATACTAATTCCAAAGACAAATTGGTGCAATAATCACTGATATACTTTTAATGCTTGAAATCGTTTTCTTTGAAGGTAAAAATCATAAAAGGAGAAAAACAGTTTTAATCACCGAATGGTTTAAATTGCAAAACATTACTAGAATACATCTTATAACAACAATAGCGGTACCAATTTTACTACACCAGATACGCATTTCCATAACTAATGTCTCTTCAGTGATGCTTGAAGCATTAATATTTGAATATCCAAAACCAACTACAAACGTTGAAGAACTACTCAAACCAAAAATCAGAGTATAGACAAAGCCGGAAAGGAAACAGAGCTTCGCACGAAGGAGATACATTAAAATAATTTCAAAACTTTTAACAGCAAATTTCACTCCAACAAAACATGTTTCTGTATTTCATGACAGTACCGACGTTCTGGCTTCTGGGCTGGTGATACTCTTGGAGACTTGCAGTCCACAAGCTGCGGTATCGTCTCAGTGATCGTAATAACATTAACGGTACCAATTTTACCGCACCAGATGCGCATTTCGACAATTAATATATCTTCAGTGATGCTCGAGGCCAAAATATTTGAATCAAAAATTATTAATTTAATGATCTTTGAATTTTATATTTTTATATATAGCTTCACTGATAAGTCTTTTGTACTAAACGCGGGTCTGGTGTACACATTTTAATTCTGGTGAATTAATTTCTATATTATTGTTTTCAATGCTCTTCAAGTTCGCAATTGTTTTGATTCTAGCGTCACCAATGGGTCGTTTGTAGACGAGGCACGCAGAGAGCTTGCAAAATTATAAGCCCTGTTTGTTAAATAAACTAAGTTTTAATGTTCAAATAATGCTTACATTTCTTTCCGAAAATATTCTCCGTACATACTCTCAACCAGCCATGTGTATTACCACGACAACGTTCATGAAACATGGCAACACCTAGAAAAATACGTAAATTTAAAATGATACTTTCAAATTACATGTGCATGTGCATGTGTTTCATTAGCATCCATAGCGTGCTTTCTGATTATTTTTTTATAAATTGTACGATTGGTTGAATAGCACTTCATATAAAAAGAGATTCCTGCACCAAAAGTTACTGTTTTTATCGGAAATACCGACAAATCGTGTATATTTTGAATCGATAAAGTGTGTAATATCACATGCATGGCACATGCATTGAACCCACAAGTAACCATTACTTTCCTAACGCTACAGAAAAGGGTATATAAACCCTGCTTATTGAAACTTGTGATTGAGATCTGCCTGATGACATCGGAAATGACAAAGTATATAGCGGGAAAATTCATCTTTTCCCCTTATTGCAATAAAAAGTCCCCGCAGTTATTTTTGTCAAGTTACAAAACTGGAGGAATATGTCCTCAATTCTGAAGCGGTCATTTTCTGTTTTTTTTTCCACATGAAATGTTCTGTTTACTAAAAGATCAGCATGATTTTGCTACATGAACGAACTGAAAAAACGAAACCCAACATATTCTTGTTTTCAATTATAAAGTCACGTGTGTAAAATGCAAAGCCTTGTAGAATTTGAATTTTTAATAGTAGCGTTATTGAAATTTGCTGATACAGCATTTTGGAAAGAATTTTAAATTAAATAATATATCTTTATCATGCAAAGCTCTAATTCCTTCACAGGCTTTGGCTATAACTTTTGCCCTTTTGGTTTATCAGCTCTTCTATTTTAAATAAGTTTTGGTTTAAACAATATTTTATTCGATAAGTCAAATCATGCTATATAATATAATACAGTATAAACAATGGGATCCAGAAACAAGCAACATTGCTTATTTTAATCTGTCTCCAAAAGAATATTGACATACAATATAATGAATACTTGGAGCATGCTCTGTCAATTGGAATATATTAAGAATAGTAAATACAAAATAAGATTGATTATATAGTTTGAGAAAAAAGGGAGAAAAAAAAACAAAAAAAAAAACAAACAAAAAGCAAGTGAATGAAATGAGCCAAATGAAATGCAAGGAAAACATTGAAGCTTTCATATTATGGTGTGAATCTTTTACTTTTCAATATATATTTCTGTACCAATACAAAAGAGTACAATTTTCTTCATCAGTTAAACAATCTGACCCAAAAGCAAAATATTTACATCAATACGCTGCGGAAAATCAGCAAGAGAATTCAGTAGCACTTGGAGTATGTTAATATAGTAAGGACACGTTAATAAAAATGAGAGTTTGTTACTATATCACCACAACGACAATTTGGCGAATCCACTAAATTACGTAAAAATAAATTGGAGTTTAAAGCACCAGGCTGAAGCTAGCGAACAATAACTAGCGAACAATAAGCCAGCGAACAATAACGCGATATATCTGAAATCCGAAAAACTGCAAAAGACAGCAACGGCCGTTAAAACAAAAATATTTAAAAAGGCAGACATTCCGTCCACAAATTACAATTATCATGAAATGGGATCAACCATATCTATTTATAAAACATGCCACACCCCTTTTCAGGGTAACATCGAGTACCACAGTAAATCCACACCTGTCAACAGACAGGTTGTAGGTGTTAGACCACCGAAGCACGCACTTCAATTTAGAACGTATGTAAAAGTAGTCCTTCCCTGACAAAAAAGGAGGTTAGCCTATTCCATGGCTTCTAGAGAAAAATAATGAGGGGTGTCACGGGGTATGACTATATAGGTCTTGTAGAGGAGAAACAGGCGCATCGTTTGCGCAAGGTTTCGAGTGGCGCTATGTTCAAAAATCTGAAACTAGCGGTCAAAATTTGAAAATTTTGAAAAAACAGGGGGGTTGGCCTATTCCATGGCTTCTAGAGAAAAATAATGAGGGGTGTCACGGGGTATGACTATATAGGTCTTATAGAGGAGAAACAGGCGCATCGTTTGCGCAAGGTTTCGAGTGGCGCTATGTTCAAAAATCTGAAACTAGCGGTCGAAATTTGAAAATGTTTGAAAAAACAGGGGGGGTTGGCCTATTCAATGGCTTCTAGAGAAAAATAATGAGGGGTGTCACGGGGTATGACTATATAGGTCTTGTAGAGGAGAAACAGGCGCATCGTTTGCGCAAGGTTTCAAGTGGCGCTATGTTCAAAAATCTGAAACTAGCGGTCGAAATTTGAAAAATTTTAAAAAAAAACAGGGGGTTGGCCTATTCCATGGCTTCTAGAGAAAAATAATGAGGGTGTCACGGGGTATGACTATATAGGTCTTGTAGAAGAGAAACAGGCGCATCGTTTGCGCAAGGTTTCGAGTGGCACCATGTTCAAAAATCTAAAACTAGCGGTCAAAATTTGAAAATGTTTGAAAACAGAAAGGGGTTTGGCCTATTCCATGGCTTCTAGAGAAAAATAATGAGGGTGTCACGGGGTATGACTATATAGGTCTTGTAGAAGAGAAAAAGGTGCATCGTTTGCGCAAGGTTTCGAGTGGCGCTATGTTCAAAAATCTAAAACTGGCGGTCGAAATTTGAAAATTTTGAAAAAAACAGGGGTTGGCCTATTCCATGGCTTCTAGAGAAAATAATGAGGGGTGTCACGGGGTATGACTATATAGGTCTTGTAGAAGAGAAACAGGCGCATCGTTTGCGCAAGGTTTCGAGTGGCGCTATGTTCAAAAATCTGAAACTGGCGGTCGAAATTTGAAAATTTTTGAAAAAAACAAGGGGTTGGCCTATTCCATGGCTTCTAGAGAAAAATAATGAGGGGTGTCAAGGGTATGACTGTTTTTTTAATTTGAAACCCTGTCCATGTAGTAGTTGTAGGAGGTTTTCCAGACAGACGTAGTTAAAAGAAGAACTTCCTGACATATAAAAGTGAAATTGTAATGCCTCTTTTGTTTACATAGATATAAGAAGATGTGGTATGAGTGCCAATGATACAACTCTCCATCGAAGTCAAAATTTATAAATGTAAACCATTATAGGTCAAAGTGCGGTCTTCAACACGGAGCCTAGGCTCACACCGAACAGTAAGCTATAAAGGGCCCCAAAATTACTAGTGTAAAACCCTTCAAACGGGAAAACCAACGGTCTAATCTATATAAAAACGAGAAACGAGAAACACTTATGAACCACATCAACAAACATCTTTAGAATACCCTTAAAGTACCCATGGTTTGATATTTTGATATAAAAATATCAAACCATACCTACCCAAAGATACCTATGGATAACCATATGCCGCCTTAGTATATACAACCACAGCCAATAATTATAACAATCACATTCCGCTTAGACATGACTGTGTATTTCTACACTTCTTATTTTCACCAAACGGTCACTGATATAAAGATGATGTGGTGTGATTGCCAATGAGTCAATTGTCCACCAGAGATCAAATGTGGTAGTTTTAAGCAATATCAGGTCATCATACCGTCTTCAACATTGACAAAAACCAATACGGTACGCATAGCAAGCTATAAAGACCCCGATATGAAAAAATGTAAAACAAATCAAATGAAAAATTAAAGAAACCAACAATAAACAAAAACCTAAAAATAACTATGATGGGTAAAAGGCCGTAAGAAGGAGTCTAGGATTGCCAAAATGTATATACAAATCAACCGTCGCGTTATATTTATCAACTGTAAATCAAGTAGGTTCTGCAAAATTGGTGATCCGGAATTAAATAGAAAAAAATGGCTGCTTTTGGATAAAGAGCGTTAGAAATAAGACAGAAATATTCTGCAACAGTTCCCGACACCAATCCTCCCAGATTCTTCTTCAAACCGAAGTAAGAGAGTCATTAAGCCTTACTATGTTGGATAAAACTGGTTCCTGATCAAACGAAAATAACTGACAGAACCATAATCACCTCTCAAAACGCCATGGTTTAAGGGACATCCAATTAATTTCCAGGGAGAAGGAGAGACAGTATAATCTTGAAAATGAATATCCTGATTTTGGAAGAACCTAAAATAAATAATCTTGCACCAGATATGATGATAATGATTATTCTGCAATAAATAGTTTTGTACAAATGTACAAATTAATTTTCATACGGCAAAAAGATTAAGAACGCGCAGCAACAGATGGAATTGACTATTTAATCTGCAACAAAATACCTCTCCTCCTCCCAAAACCGAATATCATATGGTCATCAGGAAAATGACAGTCGTTGTCCATTCGTTTGATGTGTTTGAGCTTTTGATTTTGCCATTTGATTAGGGACTTTTCGTTTTGAATTTTCCTCGGAGTTCAGTATTTTGTGATTTTACTTTTCCCCATATACAGATTCGGTGGTGTTTGGTGTAGGATCGGCCAAATGTGTCGTACTTTATACGTTTGGGGTTTGCAAAATGAGTAACGGATGGGGCGAGTATACTTTGATTTTGGACCGGGGAAGATTATGTTTGCACGTGCAGTCGGCTGAACAAAGAGATCGGGCGGACGGGGAAATCGAACATACGCCGGCAGTATAAGGTTTTTAACTATGAAATACAGTATTCGCAAAAGGGTATGATTTCTACGACTCTGAAATGATGTGAATCCTGAAACAGTAAGCAACGCGAAGCGTAGCGGAGTGGTATATTGATCGAAGGGACTATAGTACACGCGCAGGAAGATCTTTGCTAAAAGTAGTCGATTGATGTCACAGGTTTTATTTTTTATCAAAGTAAAAGTTCAAACCTTTAACAACGGCTGCTAATTCTGTTTCGCTGATGGCGTTATCATCCAAATCCTTGCTGACTGTATCTTCGACCTTGGATCAGTATAGTACCTAGGTATTGACAAGGCAAGCGGTATATATATTTTTTCTTTTCTTGCCGATTCGTTTTTAAAACACCATTAACATGATTATTCCGATATAGTTGAGGACAGTTAACGAACTACTTATATATAAGAAGGCATGCATGCGAAGGCGTATATTCATGTTTCAACTGTGCTGATTGTTCTAGTTGTGCAATGGATTGACTTTTGAAACAGAACAGGTTCCTAATGCATTGGAAAACACCTTTTCAGTCTGGTGTAGTCTATTAATACCTGAGCGTATTTATTAATCTAGGCACCTAGCTCTTGCTTGGCGGATTGGATCCGAGCCTTTCGGTACGTTTGCTATCCAGTGTCTACTTCATTAATTCATTTAAAGTCTACAGGAGCATACCTAAGGGAGGATTTTTAAAAGGACTGTTATGACAACCCTCACCATCGTAGAATGAAGTGTCTTCCTTGTTTCGAGTGCAGGCCATTTCCGTAGATAGAAAGTTATTTTCCTGGGGTGAGGTACAGATCATTACCGCGAGCATTTGCACAGTACACATAATAATAATAATAATTAAAACCAATTGTTCAGAGAACAATTGAAGGTCTATCCACCCGGAAAGATCTATTTTGAAACAAAAATATTAAAATACAGTTTGAAATGTCATTTCCAGCGTCAAATGACAGCTTATTGTACGCTGATTTAAAAATATATGGTTTCTAGACAGTTTTTTTTAAATAAGGGAGATAATTTGTTACTTCCGGTTTGAAAAATGTCACTTCTGGTATTATTTGATAGTTTACTTGACACTGATTCCAAAATATATGGTTTTATATACTTGTATATTGCACAAGTACAAAAATAGCTACTTCCGGTTTACACAAGGTCACTTCCGGTTTGCTTTTCAAGGTCATATGGTTTGCAACCTTATGCAAAAAGTCCCATGGCTTTATCATGTATACACATGAAGTAAAAGCAAAGGTCAAAATCTAAAACGTCAAATTTACCTATGACCTTGAGCTCAATTTGAAGGTCATATACCAAGGACCTTAAATCAAAAGACACTAGGTCTTTATTATATATGATGAATGAGTTATATCACCATACGAGTAATTTTAAATATAAGACGGGAAAAAACTCCAATTTAATGTTAGCGTACCTTTTCAACCAAAATGTGTGTGTTACGACATGTCACAACTAAAAATTTTGTAAAAATATGTTTTCAATATCTTATACGGTTTTTGAAAAGAAGTGAAAATAAGCCAAAATCTATAATTTAGAATATGACCTTGACCTCTGACCTGACCTAATTTTCTTTTTTTGGACCAAGGACCTCAAATCAAAAGACCCTAGGTCTCTATCACTTATGGTTTACCAGTTAGAAATGTATATCACTTATATCAAATGCATAAGGGGGAATAACTCTCATATGGAGTCACCGGATAGCTTCGGTCAAAATAAAATGTAACATCCTGAGGATATAATGAGCATTTTGGAAAAATAAATTTGTCGCTTTCTTTTACGGTTGCAAAGGAGATCTCATAACAAGAAAAAACAGTGTTCGGGGAGATAACTCTTACACAGAAAAGTGTTCGGTTAAACAGGGTCAGTTTCAAAAGCGTATAGACTGTATGATATCATATACAAAAACTAAGCGACATCTTTTGAAACAAAAATACAGCGCAAGAAAAAAATTTGGCGGAAAGTGGAAAGACCTAATAAATTCTTTATTTTCAAAAGGTAACACAAATAACAAAACAGTTAATCCACCCCATGGCCTTCTACATCTACATGATATATTTACATACATACACAAAGATAAACAAAACAAAATGCTATTACACTACATGTGTACAATCATCTGTGTTCGCACCTCCACGTTTATGATAGAGATCATATCAAATAGCTTTGATGATGGCATTGCATCCTCCTTAATCAATCAACGCAGCATTCACAAGGCATTCATTAATAAACCTATTAACATGGGTAAGATTCCAACTATCTTTTGCATGTTTTGTTTTAGCTGTTTCACCAGGTATACTAAGCTCCAAAACTATATCTCCTTTACCACTATCTGACAGCCTGTCGATTTTTTGTATCTGTTGATCGGCGATCTAAATCTTTTGTCCTCTGATAGATTATACTGCGAACACGGATGCTGACTGAATAATCATTCTGTGCTGCTGGTTGTAATTTGTTGACCTGACACTGTGTCAGTTTTAAACTCATGATCTTTTATTTTTACTTATTTTTACCTCGTGAGGAACAAAACGTATAGTCAAATGTTCGCCTGTGAGTTCGATTGGAATCCTGCCTCGATTAGTACTTATACGATTGATTTTTTCAGCGTCACTGGTAAATGTTCATTGTTTTTAAGATTTTGAATAATTTTTATCCCGGGTAAGACTTTTGGGAAGAAACTGTAGATGATGGATTGTTGCGATTCGTTTACATATCGAACACTTAATAAGATCAACATCAATGCTGAGTCGACATTAACCTAAGCTAACACGTACATAGTGGACTTCAAAGTTGTTAATAGCATTCGAGTCGAATGAAAAATCTACACACACGACTATAGATAATGTAGACAACATTATCATAATTAACATCATTCTAATATTACAGTTAATTAGAATGATGTTGATTATGATAATGTTGTCTACATTATCTATAGTCGTGTGTAGATTTTCATTCGAATCGAATGCTATTAACAACTTTGAAGTCCACTATGCATGTGTTAGCAGGTTCATGTCGACTCAGCATTGATGTTGATCTTATTTGGTATTTGTTGAATCGTAGTTGTCTACGCAACACGTCGTTGATGTCTTCTATAGTGTAAAACCAGTGTTCAATGCAATAGATCTACGTTTAGGTGCTACTTTTATTGTTCGAATAAACGAAAGTGTTTTTCCCTGCAATGTGTTTGGAAAAGTAGTAAGTTTCGAAATTTACCAGAACCATCCCTTAACTCCTTCCACTTTTGAGGTGAATGGGTTGATTGAACCGAGTGTCGATTTTGTCATTTCCGGACACGATGAAAAAGAAAACACCTTTGTTCAGGAAATGTATTGTTGACGATTGGATATAACAACTCATTATCAATTTATTTCCCTTTAACACGACGTTCATATTTTGTCTGTCACACTCGAACTGTAGAAACCTATCGGAAAGATGATCACTGTGAACGTTTGTGTGTTTGCTAGGACATTCTCTCGAATTCTGCTCTGATTTAATTGTCATCCTCAGACACTTTCAGTTTGTCTGACTGGTGAACCAAATCGATGACGCACAAGGGATATAGGCCTGACAAGTTGAAAGGATTGATGTTACTGTTGGTGATAAGATGATCCGTATTGAAGAACTTCTTGCAAAGTTGGATGCATCTTTTACAACTTGAATATTTTGCACTGGGGAAAGGCAGCATTGAAGTACATGACTTGGAAGCGTTGTTCGTTCAGTGTGACGTGGATGTTTCGCAAACAACAATGCTTCGTTATGAGTCGTGTCGTTACAATTGTTGGTTTAGAAGGCTACGATAGGTTTTCTCAACCACTTTTGGCTCAAAATTGCGTACTCTGGGAACGGTTATAGACTTGCACTATTTCACAGTTGAGTTTACCTTTGCTCTGGATTGTTTTGTACTGGTTCCATTTGTTTTCATCGAAGAGAACAACGTGAGTAACGCATAAGAATAGTTTACTTAAGACGATCTTTGCCATTGTGCTGATTGCCGCTGTTTTTACACCACATTAGTATATTAGTATCAGATTTAAGCGTAACGAGTTTTAGTTCGTATTTGAATCCGTACACGATCTATACCTGGACAATCTGTAACCAAGACTTTTGGATATGTAAATGATACCAATGTTTACACCAGATCTGCATCTGCGTAAACCATGCCGTCGTTCTTTAAAATTTGTCCTTCAATCGAGAGATAGCTTTATCCAGATGAAAAAAAGTAATCCTGGATCTCAATGTTCATTCGTATCTCTGCGCCAGATCTGATCAAGGGAGCTCCAGAATGAGGCTTGTATTCACATGCATGTAATGTGAAAGATCTTTTATTCGTGTTTATCAATTGTCGTCGATTTTACTCTTCTTTAAAAAAAATCTAGTGAATATTTTGAAGGCATCAGAAACGAAGAGTCTTGAAACTAATCATACTTGTATGTTGTTTTATAATGATTTGTGGGGCATTTCAAACTAGGTTGTTCATTTTTATTTACTTGTTCTTCTTTCATAACTGACAACGTTCATCAAATTTTTAATGCAATTAATGTTTTTTGAAAATTAGCTGATTCATCTATGCTAACAGATCGTCTTGATTGACGAAAATTGCAAAGTAACATTTTAATTGTTAAAACATGTAATCAGTAATGACAGCACTAATTAACCCGAGGAACGATCGTTGAACGATAAAATACGTGGACAACGTCATCCACGAAAATTGGTACCCAACGAGTGGAAGTCCTTTCACAGTATTTCGTAATCCTGAAAATTTTCATCGAACGACAAACCTTCTGTGATGATAAGAATTTCAGACATTGTTTTTATTTACTAGTATAGAACTGGACAAAATCGCGAATAGTTGCAATACCGCCACCTGAGATAATGTTGTTTTAAAGGAGCTTGCTGCGGAGAAGACTTTGCTTTAGGTGTTTTGCTGGGTACGATTTTATTCTTTCAGCTGGTCACTTTGTCAACGACATAGTTAACAGTTTTTGTGGCGCTCTATTCAACACCCTTTAGGGTTGGTAGCACCAATGACTTTACTACCCAGTGCCTTCTCGACAGAAGAAGCGAACATACGTCCGGCTAAATTAGTCAAATAATAGACAGACCCCTTCATTTCATTTCAAGCTTCTTGCGTTGAGGATGGATACGATCTCGTTGCTTACACCACTGTTTATAGTTCAAAAGGAGGCAGTGCATGCACAGGTCCAGTTGACTTAGAAGCTGACAAAAGTCTGATGGTATAAACACGGTTTGTAGTTCACCACCAAACTTATTTTTTCTGTAGATATGCGACACGATGCCATTCTATCCGTAGTTCCTGTTTGATTTAGGACCAGACTTTGGACCGTAATATGTATTCATTGCATTTGCAGTTTTCAAAATATCTACATAGGCATTTAAGTCTTCTTGTTCGATGTCTTACGACGTTTCTTGATCATGAGTTCCAACAATACAAGTGTTCATCTAAATCGTCCTCTATTCAGAAAAATTATCTTCTTCAAAGATAAAGGGTGCATATCCGATGTAATTACCACTGTTTTCAGATGAGATCTTAGTTCAAAGGGTGAGGTCTGCATCATTCGTTATACTGAGATGTAGGTACTCCTGTGCACGATGTCTGAGCTTAGCATGTTGAACTGGTTCGATAGATAATGTATATGCAAATCAGCAGGTGGAGTAGGCAGTGTAGGTAGCGGTAAAATTGCAAGCTCGTCTTCGATTGTCTTGGTGGTCTGAGAAGCAGTAAGTTACTAGATTTGATGGTGTGCTTTTATCATGGGACTTCCTGTGAAGAGCTTCATGCTGCTTGGGATCGGCAATTACTAGTATTAAAACGTCAGTTCATGTAAAGCGTGTGTTAAAACTCCAATAAATGTTTGAAACGTTTAAGAAAACATCCCTTAGTGTTTGATAGCGTTTGATACCATATAAACGCATGCCCCTAAGTGTAGTTAAATAAATGAAGGTAACTTAAATTTTCGATTTTTCTCATTCGGTTGCTGTGGCTTTTGCGTAGATTTCGTGTACTCTCCAGATCGGCCTACATGATGATATTCACACCAATGTTTATATGATTTATCTAAGATATTTGCAGGTTCCAGGTGCCTGGGGTATTTTACTTTACCCGGTTGACAAGGATTAGTTCCTTGATGTCCTCATATCATTTTGTCGCTACAGTATGGTTGTTGAGCTTTCGATTAACTTAGGAATATCTCGAATTACTTAGGATTTTCTACATTATGAATAAATTGTCCTACCTGTTTTGGCAAAACCTATCTTATTTTTGGGTCCTCTTTGCTCTTCAACTTTGTATTTTATTTGGTCTTCTTTGAATTTTGATGTGAGCGTCACTGTTAAATCTTTTGTAGACGAAACGCGCGTCTCGCGTATAAAATTTGATCATAGAATTTATAATGAGTCTTTTTTAGACAACCCTTGTGTTCCTTCCTGCATTATAGTCCATTCATCAACTTTGAAACCTGAAAGACACCCGTGAAGTGTACCCACTTATGCATACGTCCGAGCATACATTTGTAGGATCCCTTTGGTTCAAATATCGCTGGTTTTCTATGAAGAAGTACTAGTATTTATTTCTTTATAAAGATTACATCAAGTTCTTTTTCTCTGTATATCCAAATCCCCTTGATGCTATTCAAGTCGATGGTGACAAATCCGTAAGACTAAGACAAGCAGATGTTGCATAAGGTTTTGAACTCCTTGAAGGCTATACTAGGTCCGAACATTGGTCACGGTGAATGTGTTGGATATTCTTGTTGTAATGTTGAAAGAGATCTTGACACACAAATTCGGATCGACTTGCACGAGAGTTTGAAGTAGTTTTGATAGTTATCAAAGGTACCAGGCTTATTATTTGATAGCCAGACGCGCGTTTCGTCTACCTAGAACTTATCAGTGACGCTCAGATCAGAGTAGTTAAAACCCAAACAAGTATAAAGTTGAAGAGCATTGAGGACCCAAAATTCCAAAAAAGTTGTGCCAAATACGGCTAAGGTAATCTTTGCCTGGGATAAGAAAATCCTTAGTATTTCGAATAATTCATACTTTTGCAAACAGTAAATTTATTAAAATGACCATATAGTTGATATTCATGTCAACACCGAAGTGCTGACTACTGGGCTGGTGATAGAATCAGTCGGCGTTGTTGAATCCAACTCGGACGTAGAAGTCTTAGCACTGATTCTGTTTGCTCAGCACCAAGTAATCAAAAACCACCAAAATCTTACGGTTGGTGTCAATCCCCGAGGGTCTGGCATTCAACCCTCTTCTCCCTTTGTTCGAAGACGAACGCATCGACGCTGTCATGCTGACTTGGTGGGTAAAATGACATCGATCAGTGATGTGGGACACTGACCTTTAACGGACATGAGGTCGCGTATGTCCACCTCTGTGAATAACCTTTTCCTTCGTGCTTTTTGCTGGATTAGATAGATAGGTTGATAAAGAGATTTTCCAAAGACGTACAAACTATATCGTAACATAAGCACCCCGACCAGAGGAGTAGGTAGTTTAGCAGCGTCGTTTTACGGCAGTCTGAAGTGTTAGAAGAATACAGAGACAAACAGTCGCTTCGAATTTACAACTAGCAACAGGCGACGATGGAGGGGTGGATCAAGAAAATTCAACTTCATGAGTACTAAGAGTGGATGGTTAATGAACAAACTGAATAACAATTCCCTGTGGAGATGGATTGTTTGGGGCACAACTTCACGGGACATGGTACTAAGCTGAACAAACGTTTACATACAGTTATAACCCTAAACCTTGGTCCATACCTATCAATGAGTCACTCAAACTGCGTATCGTCATGTCCTCTGCTGTTTATACACTTCTTTTGTTCACCAAAGATGTGTATTCATTCTCAAATAGACCTCTCTTTGTGATTCGAACATTGTCACTCACGTGGAACCGAGACGTGTAAATGAGCTATCGATGCTCAACATAAGGAACAACATGCAACTATGGTAGTGACAAGAACATGCATAGTTACATTGTAACTGGACACAATCAATAATCCAACAATGAGAAAGAGGATGGAACGCGGCATCGTTTGGCCCTTCATCTTCACCAAAGGTTTGGCCGTCCCAATAAAAAGTCGATTGACGGATGAATTTGCGGAAGAGTTATACAAAACATTTCGACGTAAATTCGAGAAACGATGCGTGATCGTTGTTGGTTAAGGTGAAACTTGGAGTACTGAGTTATCTCAAAAGAACAAATAATTCACGTTAATTCCTAGCATCATCAATGTTTTCTCAAAATACGACTGCCTAGTATCGCCATAGACCAAGAAAGGTGTAATAATCAAGGTTGCTTTTAAACGGTATTTAAGTTACGCATTCCATGAAAATATAGCCGGCCAAGGTTACCAAATTCTACAAGAGGTCAAGGTGCTATTGCGAAAACACGACGTTGATGTCTACTCTGCCAATACCACCAGACTGTAGGAAAGTCGAGTGTTATCGACCGCTGTAACCACGCCATGAAGGAGAAGATGTTCAAATACTTTGAGGTAAACTCTACGCGCACATGCATGATTGGTACTTTGGATGATCTCGTTCACCAACAAAACACGACCAAACAGGATTGATCAAAATGACTCCTATGACCGCAAGTCATAAGGAATATGGAAATAAGGTGTACTGTAACTTGTATGCTGACATGCCTCTCATACATTATGGTCGGTTCCGCGTGATTTCCAATTCCCATGATTTCAACTATTAGGACATATCCCGTGACACCCCTCATTATTTCTCTCTAGAAGCCACGGAATAGGCCAACCTCCTGTCAGATTTGTGAACATAGCGCCACTCGAAACCTTGCACAAACGATGCGCCTGTTTCTCCTCTATAAGACCTATATAGTCATACCCCGTGACACCCCTCATTATTTTTCTCTAGAAGCCATGGAATAGGCCAACCCCTGTTTTTTCAAAAATTTCAAATTTCGACCGCTAGTTTCAGATTTTTGAACATAGCGCCACTCGAAACCTTGCGCAAACGATGCGCCTGTTTCTCCTCTACAAAACCTATATAGTCATACCCCGTGACACCCCTCATTATTTTTCTCTAGAAGCCATGGAATAGGCCAACCCCTGGTTTTTTTTTTAAATTTTCCAATTTCGACCGCTAGGTTTAGATTTTTGAACATAGCGCCACTCGAAACCTTGCGCAAACAATGCGCCTGTTTCTCCTCTACAAGATCTATATAGTCATACCCGTGACACTCCTCATTACTTTTCTCTAGAAGCCATGAAATAGGCCAACCCCTGTTTTTTTCAAAATTTTAAATTTCGACCGCTAGTTTCAGATTTTTGAACATAGCGCCACTCGAAACCTTGCGCAAACGATGCGCCTGTTTCTCCTCTACAAGACCTATATAGTCATACCCCATGACACCCCTCATTATTTTTCTCTAGAAGCCATGGAATAGGCCAACCCCCCTGTTTTTTTCAAAAATTTTCAAATTTCGACCGCTAGTTTTAGATTTTTGAACATAGCGCCACTCGAAACCTTGCGCAAACGATGCGCCTGTTTTTCCTCTGCAAGACCTATATAGTCATACCCGTGACACCCCTTATTATGTTTCTCTAGAAGCCATGGAATAGGCCACCCCTGGTTTTTCAAAATTTTCAAATTTCGACCGCTAGTTTCAGATTTTTGAACATAGCGCCACTCGAAACCTTGCGCAAACGGTGCGCCTGTTTCTCTTCTACAAGAACTTTATAGTCATACCCCGTGACACCCTCATTATTTTCTCTAGAAACCATGGAATAAGCTAACCTCCTTTTTGTCAGGGAAGGACTTCTTTTACATACGTTCTAAATTAAAGTGCGTGGTTCGGTGGTCTAACACCTACAACCCGTCTGTTGACAGGTGTGGATTTACTGTGGTACTCGATGTTACCCTGAAAAGGGTGTGGCATGTTTTATAAATAGATATTGTTGATCACATTTCATGTTTATTGTAATTTGTGGACGGAATTTCTGCCTTTTTAAATATATTTGTTTTAACGGCCGTTGCTGTCTTTTGCAGTTTTCGGTTTTCAGATATATCGCCTTATTGTTCGCTCGTTTATTGTTCGCTAGTTATTGTTCGCTAGCTTCAGCCTGGTGTTTAAAGCACTAGAGTTCATTCGCAAGCGTGCATGGAGAATTTGTCCAATGCGATTTCCAACATAATAATGTGTGGGAACCTTCTTATTTTGTTTACAAATATGTTTTTTAAATAGAAAGAGAGAGTCGCATTGTCTTATATTAAAAGGTATCTTATTCCATAATTTCACGGTAGCAGGGAAAAAGTATTCAGAATATAAGCGAGTTCTTGTACCGATTTCTAAGATATTTTGACGTTGCCTTGTATTATGATTCTCTTATATTTGATGATATCGACAAAGCAAACGAATTAAATGATTTTTTTTTTTTGCATCCCAGTCTAATATTGATGACTCCAGCACAATTTTACCCGTTATACCATTTAATGCTTCAACTACAATCAACGAAATAGAACTTAACAAAACTGAAGTGGAAGACATTCTTAGTATAATTAATCCATCAAAAGCTTCAGGTCCTGATTTAATAAATCCAAAACTGTTAAAAGAGGCTTTAGCTATTCTTAAAAGTCCTTTGTGTAAATTATTCAACTTGTCCTTGCGTAGTGCAGTATTTCCCAATCAATGGAAAAGAGCAAACGTTTCCCCTGTACTCAAAAGTAATAAATAAGTTTTATATTTTCAAATATTTTGGGCTTGATGATCATTGATGAGATATTCATTGTCGAAAAGCGCATCTACTGCAGCAAAATTGGTACCGTTAATGTTACTACTGGGTCGATACCTCTGCTGGCGGACTGTTAGTCCATGAGGTTATCACAACAAAAACAAAAAAGACATCGATGGAATACAGCTGTGTGTTTTCGATCAGTGGCATATATTCAATTATTTTATTCAACGAGGCATTTTCCTCAGTTAATTTTGGTCTAAAATTATAAAAATAAAGATCAAAATGTTCAACTAAAGGTAATGAATATAAGTCAGAAAAAGATTATTTCTATTTCTGCAAAACAAATTTCTTGCCAGAGGGTCTAAATACAGCACAAACAACATTTTCCAAAAGACCAAAAAGTGAAAAGTATATTTTAACAAAACGAATTTGACTAACAGGTCGAACAACAAATGTTCTTAAATCCTACTGACTGTCATTGGCGATTGCCAAATAAACGGATCACCGATGTAATAAATGGATCTTAATTAAAAATTTAATACTAAACAGAAAACAATAAACTTGCAGAAAAGATGATATACCGCAAACAAAAGGTGCAAAGGTTTTTGTACACCATATCCGGATTTCGACAATTAATGTCTCTTCAGTGATGTTAGGAATCGAAACGGTATTTGGAAAGCCATACAATTTACCTCAATTTAGGATAGACTCTTGAAATTTGAGGAGTCAAAATAGGATGAACGGATCATATAAACCCGAAGGCAAATATAATACAAGCCCAAACGAAAAATATAAACAAGTCTAAATTGAAAACAACGTTCAAACCTATGATTGCGTTGGATAAAACCGAAATTTTATATATATATATGTATATATATATAATCGAAATGCGTATCTGGTGCATTAAAATGTTATTATAAATGTATATTGATGATTTTATTAACACTAATGTTAACAAGTCTCATTATATTTTAAAAAGCAGGAAAAGCGCATTTCTAATATGACGTTCTTCAAACACTCTGAGTACACACACCCGGTAAAATATGAATAAATTGATATGTCAGCTGATCGTCAACGTCATGGATTGTTTGGGCTGTTCAAATCTTACTCCCACGTCGTTTGCTTTTTATGAATGAGTTATCCGAGGTCAGACGGTGTAAATGACGTCATTGAAGGATGACGTAAGAATATAAGCATTTTACGGGAAAATGCACGAATTTGAAACTGAAAGTCGTCAAAACATGAAAAAACAAACAAGAAAAAAATTGCTAAAATAAAATTGAGAATGGAAATGGGGAATGTGTCAAAGAGACAACAACCCGAAGCTGAAAGCTGAAAGCCCATTTTCTTTATAAAAAGTAACATAATCCATCAACTTCGTCCAAACCCGTCTTAGTATGTTATTGTAGATCATTTAAGCATGTCACTTATTCAGTTTTATTTGTATTTTTTTCGTCAATAATAATAGTGTGTTCAATTGTGAGAACAATAAACATTTCCTTTCACCTAGATCGCTTCGAAACAAAAGAATTGCTTCAAATTACCCAAGGTCAGACGGTGTAAACGACGTCATTGAACGGTAACGTCAGAATATAAGCTATCTAGATCTACCGGAAAATGCACGATTCTGAAACTGAAAGTCGTCAAAATATGAAAACATAAACAAACGATGATAAGAATTTGTTGAAAGCCCATTTTCTAAAATAAAAGTAAGATAATCAATCAACTTCGTTCAAACCTGTCTTAGTATGCTTCCAAACAAAAGAATATGCTTGCTGTCTTTGTCCTATTAGAATAAAAATAATTCATGGGGGTTTGAATTTATATTGATTTCACCACGGGTTGTCCCTTTATGCTGATATTTTACCCCTCGCTTTCGCTCGTCGTAAATATTAAGCATAAAGTGCGAACCCGTGGTAAAATCACAATAAATTCAAGCCCCCTTGAATTATTTCTGAAGCATAAAGGGCCGACCAGTGGTAAAATCACAATAAATTCAAGCCCCTAATGAATTATTTCATAAGTAAATGTGATTAATTCTTTTTCTATATAGGCTCGAGAACACAGTTATTTCGTAGTGCATTTTTTGTAGACAATAGATGAAAATTAAAAAAGTCCCACCTGCGCTTTCTCAATAATATTTTTACAGTGTAGCGTACTACTTTTGGGACAAATTATATTAAAATTATTGAAAATTTCATCAACTCTAACTCAAAATATGGACAATTTTATGTTAAGGGGGTCTTGAGTTCTTTTGATAGCTTTAGACATACTAATTTTTAACCTTTTTCTGCTGGACCAAATAACTACTTTACTTTAAAATTCATGACCCAAATTTTTTTACAGTGTAATTTCATACCCTACTTACTATTTGAGGCATAAAACAGAAGAAATAAATTTGTAAGGAGTATGAAAAAAATTGTAACTAATACACAGTTGGGACTATATTTGTAGACAACTGTGTTCTCGTACCATATGTTACGCATACGGTTCTATTGAAATTTTTCTTCATGTTTAGAAAATAGATTTAACAGTACATTCACTGAAATGATACCCAGTGGGAGAATTGGGAAATATTCTGGAAAAGGGAACTTAATGTCCTTCACCCAAAGAGCATACACGCGGAGAGCATTTGCTGTTTTATACGTATCCATAACGAGTATTCTTTTGGCTGTTTATACAAATCATTCAATATACTATTAAATATAACTAAGATCGACGCTAAAAATATATATATAATAGAGATTACAATACTAAAAAAATTGATAGAAACTCATGTTTTATAAAGTATCACTATTCACATTTTGTAAAAACAATGATATACACGTACACGGAGAAATGCCAACTTGATTCTGAATTCTTATTTGGTCTCTGTCCATTATAGGTTGTTCTGATTTCCAATGCACATAACACACCCTATTTGCACTTGTACTGTAAACAATTTATTAACAATTCGAATGACAATTGCACTTTATAAGCTATTTATTTATAGATATTATTTGAATACTTTTTTATCAAACAGAAAACGTTGAGAATAGGCCTACCTTAAAATAATTTCTCCCTAACGTTATTCTTTTTTTTTTATCATCGTCAATAGCATTTACCAACCAAGCTTCCTTGAAGTATTGCCATATCCTCGGATTACCCAATCTTTGACTCATCCAACAAATTTATGATTTAAAAATTTCCAGTAGCCTTGAAAACAGATGATAAAAGAATTTTAATAAACAATTTCTTTTGTAAAGTAGTTTTAAATAGACATGTAGGTCTAGTATGACTTTTATCTATATCTATATCTATATATATATATATATATATATATATATATATATATATATATATATATATATATATATATAAAACGTCTGAATAATAGTCAACGATTTTTCCACGAGGGTGCTGGATCGTTACGAGTAACGATACATGTACACAATAAATAAATTATATAAACGCCTAAAAAGTGTACAAAACAACACCAATAACAAAAAAAGGAAACTATAAATGTAATTATTTATAAATATTTCGGATAACAGATATCCTTCATCAGTATGATTATGATGTTAAATGAATCATGTCAATCTACTTTGATTAAACTATAACAATCTTGAAATTTATACAATAAAACCGTGAGTCAAACCGAACATCATAGTTTAGACGCCTGTACAATTCTAAAAAATTTTAAACATGACATAGGTTATATGACTATTGACAACAGAGACTGCAGAGATATGCTTCAAACAAAAATGGTAATGTGCGATATGAACTAGCACAATTCTAAAATCTAAACGGTGACGACAGTTACGATGTTACAAGAACGATTGCGTCAATAAACATTCCAAATACACAGCACTGACCGATCTAAGTTTGTAAATATTTCAAATTTAACAACGGTAGAGTAATTACCGTTTGAACAGAGGCTGCGTATTTAAACATCCCAAATAAATATCAGTTAAAATATAATAATAAATTTTGACTAAGGTTAAATAGTTGAACGTGACTTGGTACTTTTACATCCCTCAAAAATGAATAGAACCAAGCAATTTAAACTGGGTAATTCACCAAATATTTTTAGAGTTGAGTAAGGTAAATAAATAGAAACAGAGACTGCAGTACTAAGTAACATAACCCAAATGTAAAACACTGCGCGAATTCGAACTACATCTTTTCATTTACCCCATTTGGTGCCAAAGTTTTTAATTTTCTTATCCAAAATCTTTCCCGAGTGAGTCTATCCTCCTAGACCAAGCAGTGTTGTATATATATATTTCTCTAATTCTTCGTGAATTTATCCCTTTTAGCACCCATTGTATAAAAATTCAATCAACGTGTGGTTCGTTTGATCTCAGTTCATCATTGGTTAAAATACGATTATGACGTCGAATTTTCTTACTTTCCTCTGAATTTCTTATTGTGACGGCATGAAAAAGGCGACCATGCCTGATGACGTCACATAGAAAGAACACATCTTTTGCAGATCATTCGAAAAGAAGGAATAATTTTGTCTGCATATCGTTTTAAAATCATTAGAGAAACAGATTCCACCACCAAATCTCGTGCAATACGATATTTATCCACTCTCGACAGTTAAATTTTAAATATTCAAAACGCTCGGCAAGCCTCGCGTTTTAAATTTGAAAATTTAACTGTCTCGAGTGGATAAATATCGTATCACACTCGATGCAGTGGTAGAATCTATATATATATATATATATATAGCACAAACAACAATTTACCAAAAGACCAAAAAAGTGAAAAGTCTATTTTAACAAAACGCATTTGACTAATAGGTCGAACAACTGATGTTCTTAAACCCTGCTGACTGACATTGGCGATTGCCAAATAAATTGATCACCAGATCTAACGAAATGGATCTTAATATTAATTAATACCAAACAGAAAACAATAAACTTGTGGAAAAGATGGTATACCACAAACATGAGGTGCAAAATTTGTACACCATATCCGGATTTCGACAATTAATGTCTCTTCAGTGATGTTAGGGATCGAAACGGTATTTGCAAGGCCATATAATTTACCTCAATTTAGGATAGACTCTTGAATTTTAAAGAGTCGAAATAGGATGAACGGATCATATAAACCCGAAGGAAAATATAATACAAGCCCAAACGAATAAATATATAAAAGTCTAAATTGAAAACAACGTTCAAACCTATGATTGCGTTGGATAAAACCGCAATTTTATACGTGTGCATGTAAAACAAATTTCTTGGTAGAGGGTCTAAATACAGCACAAACAACAATTTACCAAAAGACCAAAAAAGTGAAAAGTCTATTTTAACAAAACGCATTTGACTAACAGGTCGAACAACTGATGTTCTTAAACCCTGCTGACTGACATTGGCGATTGCCAAATAAATTGATCACCAGATCTAACGAAATGGATCTTAATATTAATTAATACCAAACAGAAAACAATAAACTTGTGGAAAGATGGTATACCACAAACATGAGGTGCAAAATTTGTACACCATATCCGGATTTCGACAATTAATGTCTCTTCAGTGATGTTAGGGATCGAAACGGTATTTGGAAGGCCATATCATTTACCTCTATTTAGGATAGACTCTTGAATTTTAAAGAGTCGAAATAGGATGAACGGATCATATAAACCCGAAGGAAAATATAATACAAGCCCAAACGAATAAATATATAAAAGTCTAAATTGAAAACAACGTTCAAACCTATGATTGCGTTGGATAAAACCGCAATTTTATACGTGTGCATGTAAAACAAATTTCTTGGTAGAGGGTCTAAATACAGCACAAACAACAATTTACCAAAAGACCAAAAAAGTGAAAAGTCTTTTTAACAAAACGCATTTGACTAACTAACTTTTCCACAAGTTTATTGTTTTCTGTTTGGTATTAATTAATATTAAGATCTATTTCGTTAGATCTGGTGATCAATTTATTTGGCAATCGCCAATGGCAGTCAGCAGGGTTTAAGAACATCAGTTGTTCGACCTGTTAGTCAAATGCGTTTTGTTAAAATAGACTTTTTGGTAGAGGGTCTAAATACAGCACAAACAACAATTTACCAAAGACCAAAAAGTGAAAAGTCTATTTTAACAAAACGCATTTGACTAACTAACTTTTCCACAAGTTTATTGTTTTCTGTTTGGTATTAATTAATATTAAGATCCATTTCGTTAGATCTGGTGATCAATTTATTTGCCAATGGCAGTCAGCAGGGTTTAAGAACATCAGTTGTTCGACCTGTTAGTCAAATGCGTTTTGTTAAAATAGACTTTTCACTTTTTTGGTCTTTTGGTAAATTGTTGTTTGTGCTGTATTTAGACCCTCTACCAAGAAATTTGTTTTACATGCACACGTATAAAATTGCGGTTTTATCCAACGCAATCATAGGTTTGAACGTTGTTTTCAATTTAGACTTTATATATTTATTCGTTTGGGCTTGTATTATATTTTCCTTCGGGTTTATATGATCCGTTCATCCTATTTCGACTCTTTAAAATTCAAGAGTCTATCCTAAATTGAGGTAAATTATATGGCCTTGCAAATACCGTTTCGATCCCTAACATCACTGAAGAGACATTAATTGTCGAAATCCGGATATGGTGTACAAATTTTGCACCTCATGTTTGTGGTATACCATCTTTCCACAAGTTTATTGTTTTCTGTTTGGTATTAATTAATATTAAGATCCATTTCGTTAGATCTGGTGATCAATTTATTTGGCAATCGCCAATGTCAGTCAGCAGGGTTTAAGAACATCAGTTGTTCGACCTGTTAGTCAAATGCGTTTTGTTAAAATAGACTTTTCACTTTTTGGTCTTTTGGTAAATTGTTGTTTGTGCTGTATTTAGACCCTCTACCAAGAAATTTGTTTTACATGCACACGTATAAAATTGCGGTTTTATCCAACGCAATCATAGGTTTGAACGTTGTTTTCAATTTAGACTTTTATATATATATATATATAATATATATATATATAAGGATAACTTTAAAACCAACGCAACACTTTTATTTAATATGCTTTGTATGCTAGCAATTTAAATCAGATTAGGCATAAACTGTACCATTGTAAGTGTGTAGTCACTACATTTATATGAAGTTCGCGGTAGAGACTTTTTATTTTAAAAATAAAGACAGAAAGTCCGGATCAATTAAAAGTATTTGCGTAAAACATATTAACTGCCATTTCACAAATGTTTCGACCGTGTGATATTTGTGTGTTTTTGTTTGATTAACTATAAACGAAAATTAACCATACGCTTGTGTTTTTTGACCGCGCTGAAGTGCGTCCGTTATTCATTTTTCAAGATTCTAAATTTAATAATGAATAATTTTATTATTCATTATTTAACGTTTAGTAATGAATAATGAAATAGTTTATATTTCAGTATTTTAATGAATAAGTGACTTATGATCTAGCTAATTTATTATTTGACTGTGATACGATCCCGTATTTCAGAATTTTGTGTTTTTTCTAAATTTTGTATCATTAAGATTCCTATCAGAAATTAACATACATCTATACCGACAATATACTGACCACTTTATCCATTTTTACTTGTTTATATTTTCTCTCTCAGCTTCGATGGTACCAAATTTCCGGTGGCAATGATACACAGTATAAGACCGTTTACATCTTAAAATTAAAATAGATATTTACAACTTTGTTTTTAATAGACCTTTAATTATAATTAGACTCATGGGAGTTCCAAAACGTTTTTTACGGAACTTTTAAATCTTATTCAAATATGATATTATAATAATTATAATTTCAACGAAAGACCAGTTAACGAGTGAGCTGGAAACCATTTCAGTATTGGTAGAATGCTAAACTGACATTTATATTTTGAATAAAAAATCGTAAATTGTAGTGCTAATAAAAAAAATTCTTTTTATACAAAAAGATGGAATTATAATTTCGTCTTTGTGTATTACTTTTATCCTGCATTCCTCTTGTAGTAACACGTTCTGTTTGCATCTATATCGTAATTCGTTTCTGAATAATACAAAATTGGACTTCATGATACGATATACTTACAGATTCAATTCGATAACTTTCATTTTTAAGACTTAAACGTTTACTAACGAGTTATTTTAAATATTTTCTGACTTTCCATCTGTTGTTTTTTCAAAATTTATTATCGTCAATAGCTTTTTATGTAAGTCAGCTATCGCTTTGAAAGTTAAAGTTAATTCTCCATTCACTACAGATATTTTTAAATTTGAAAATTCGAAACAGCCTATAAGACAGGTGGAACTAATTAGGAATCAATATCAACTATCATATACCAGTTCAGTTTTAAAATATGCGTAATTAGGAATATGTAATAAAACAAGTACGGTGATGCTAAAATATACTCTGAAGTTGACATTCTTCCAAGGATAACCCATGAAAGCGTTTCCGCTTATTTCAAATGGGGTCCTTAAAGTGTATATCGCTTAGATTGAAACATTAAGAAATTAAGAGGAGGCATGGCATTAATTGAATTTTAGTCACAAATAAAATTATAAATTTACACATTTTTTAGATGTATATATATATATATATATATTACTGTAGCTTTGAATGCGTGCTGGTCATGTATTGATTTTATATTATTTTGAAGCGTATTCCGATCTATATTATAACAGTATTAAGAAAAAAGATGTTGAGTTCAGTCTGTTATCTTTAAGAACAACAAAATTGAAATGGCGTGACCTAATGTGATATCCGTGTTGTTCTTCGACTTTTCTTAAATGTTCTTTCAAATAAGCGGGACATTTGTTGTTATAGATCTTATATGCATGTCCTAATCTTAATTGCTTCACTCTATTTTCAATGTTTAAAAACCCAACACTTGACGGTTCCACTGGGCGTACACTTGACCTTAGACCAAGATTGTTTTTATGAATCTAACAGTTTTGTTTTAGGCAATTTGAAGTTTTTGTTTCAGAGTTTGTGATACTCCGGCCAAGAGGAACAGGAATAGTCAAAGTGATACTGGATTAGAGACGTAGAAGGAGTTTTGCGGGTTTCTGTTGACAAACAGCTTGCTTTAAGACTTTTTTGATAATTGAATTCACTTGTATTTTCACCTGAAAAGTTATCCCGAATAATTAAGTTTTGGCTGTGATTTAATTATATGACCATTCCATTGTATTTGAAAATGCGTTACTTCCTTCAGTTTACGTTTCGGATCAAAGATAATGCATTCTGTTTTGCCCAGGTGCAAAGACAGCTTATTGTCAACAAGCCGATAGGAATAGTTTTCTACAATACTATTTCTTTTATTTCTTTTATGAAGTAGTTATAGGTATAACATATTGTATACATGATTCAGTTTATGAGGTAAATTTAAATATAGATTTAGGTATATACATTTTCTTCTTTAAATAGTAATGATAACATTAAAACCAACGCAATCCTGTTGAACATGACCTACATATTATGATATTGTGTTATGTCAATCTAAATCAAGTCTGGCCAACCCGCTTTTCGGTTCTAAACCACATTTCAACGGTATACAGTCCAAAATACATTTAACGGTCAGCATATGGTCAAAATTATTGTGTCTGTTTTTCTTAATTTTGGTTCATTTATATGTTTCGGAGCTTAGTGTGACATCCATTTTCGCTTATTGTTTAGGTGCAAGCTGAAACCCGCCTCCGGGTGCAGGATTTTCTCACTGCGTTGAAGACCCATTGGTGGGTGGCCTTGGGTTGTTTTCTTGTCTTTGGTCGGGTTGTTGTATCTTTGACACATTCCCCGTTCCCATTCTCAGTTCTATTATAAGTTTTATAAATTTCCTCAGTACGAAACGTGTTTACCTCTGGATTTACTTTCATCATTAACGCTCAAACCGAAACATTTGAAACATGAAATTCAAAGTAGCGATTTTCTAAAACCTTAGACAGAAGATTCCCAGATTAATTACATTGCCACAATACAACCTTGTAAAATCAGTGTTCCGGTCGTATGGTACTTTTATAGATAAGGGTTGAATCGCGTCAACTGAATCAAATACGTATTATACACGGCCTTGGTCGATATGATATGGGCGCTTGTGTTTGTAATTTTGTTTTTAAAAGTTATTTTATTTATCATATACTTAGCATTAATATGATAGTTTTGTACATGTGTAACGAGCAGAAGTAAACTAGCCATACATTCACACCAGGCTCATAACCCATATTACATGTCCTTTTCATATCGGCCGGGTATCATCCGAGACCCAGCCCGAGACGTTAGTCGATATGGAAAAGGACATGTATTAATCTTATCACTGGCTCTCTGCGGACGCTCTGGTTTCTTCCACTATTAAAACTGGCTTCCATGAAATTGACAATATTAATGAAAGTGGCATTAAACAGCAAAATTAACAAATCAATCAATGTTTATTTCTTACGTTTCCTACACAGATCATTGTTTTGTTAAACAAGAATCTATTAAATAGAATGTTTATTTGACTAAAGCATTTTTTTTCGCATCACATAACTATCTATATACATTATGATTGTAATATTTACCACTGGACATGAAGCACTTATAAAATAAAAATGTTTTGAATACCTTCAAGAATAGATAAATGTATACCAGAATATTTATATTGAAAGTTACTTATAGTCAAAAATAAAAATAGAAGAAACCGAGGGATTGCAAGGATAAAGCAATATAGGTTGAGCCTGTGTAATAAGGTCAGTGTGTCCATCACAATTAATGGGTGTGGCGACCTTCTGTTTAAGTCTTTACATTAAATTAAAACTTTTAAAGGTTAAGTAAGTTCGTTTTCTAACTTTATGTCGACACTTTTAAATATAAAATATTTATCTTTAATCGAAAAGGGTGTGTTTTATGTCCAAGAATTGCAAACTTTCAGGGAATGTTTCGTCCAGTCACTATTTGAATGCATCATTTGGTAGCTAATTAGTAGACATGTCCTTGAGATGCAAAACTTTACTACACTGACAGTGTCTGTAAAGATCTTATGTGCAAAATGAAACAAATATCTACAGAGCAACGTCCCGCTAAACAGAAGTCTGCAGGTTTCAGCTCTGGAGTTCCCAGTGAAGACATGTTTTACGTACGAACATTTCAGGTATACAGTTACTAAATCAAACGAAAGTTGAAAATCTGAAGCACATCCTGACGTATACTCGGGTGTTTAATTATTTTGAACTGCTAAGTATAAACAAGAAGATGTGGTATGAGTGCCAATGAGACAACTCTCATGAATTGAAGTCATTAGAAACATGAAAAAGTCGCACTTTTAAAGCTACGATTTTCTTTTCGCTGTTTAAATAGACAGAGTTGCCCTTCGTACAACTTTGACAAATAGTCCCACAATGCCATCAAAAAGGTTAAGATAAAAAAATAATGACACACTTCACTATCAAAGAAATAACATAACTAATCGTTCGAAGCCATATATTCTGTACGAAAAGACAAATTAATAATAGTTTACAAACATAAAAATAACAGAACCATATTTAAAGACAACCAATAACGAGCGACCAAACATGTCATTTTTCAAATATTAGACCATTTCTTCTTTTTCTGTTTAGTTCTTTGATCTTCTCTAATGCTTTTCTCACTTTATCAAGCATGAAATAACACCTTAACTGTATGTTTCAAAATAAATATGTGCATCAAAAATAAAATGTGGGGAAAACGTCAATGAGATAGCGACAAAAATAACCAAAAGACATGTGCACTTGTGACGGTAAAACCAGATGCGAGTTTATCTCAATCAGACAGCATCCCAGGGACAAAAGATATGTATGAATGAACTATTCACTTGGCTGATGCCACCATTTGTTTTTTCGAATGTTTTACAAAACTGTATATCGAACGAAAACTGCAAACAGTGAAAAAAAGTTTCTTTCCTTAGGAAAATTATTGCTTCATTGCTTACTTCAGATTTTGAACCCCGCACGTGGCAGGTGCTTTCGACTCCAAATCTGATAGACTAGTACTGCCAGTTTTCATGCCTAAGGTCGGATGGCTCTCTGCGGACACTCTGGTTTCTTCCACTAATAAAAACTGGCTGCCATGAAATTGACAATATTGATGAAAGTGGCATTAAACAGGAACAAAAAAATCAATAAATCAATCAATGTTTCTTTCAGACGTTTCCTACACAGATCATTGTTTTGTTAAACAAGAATCTACTAAATAGAAAATTAATTTTTGACTAAAGTAATTATTTCGCATTACATAACTACCTATATACATTATGATTGTAATATTCGCTAACGGACATGAAGCAGCTCAGAAAATGAAAAATGTTATGAATACGTTCAAGAATAGATAAATGTAACCGGAATATATTTAAAGTTGATTACAGTAAATAAAAATAGAAGAAATTGAGGGTTATAAGGTCAGTGTGTCCTTCACAATTAATATGTGAGGCGATCTTCTATGTAAATCTTTACATTAAATTAAAACAGTTGAAACGTTAAAGGGCATTAGCTACAAGATATAAAAAAAAAATAAAATATGTTTTTTTTGTTTAATCAAAGTGAAATAGTGAAACAATAATTTGCTTTAAGCAGCAAGTTTTGTTTCATTTTGTCAAATTAGGCTAAGAAACATCGCTGATGAATTATCCACTTGCAAGTGAATAATTCGACCTCATTGAATCCGTATTCATGTGACCTTCAATTTAACCCATTAGCTAGGGATTGGTTACGCATGTATGAGTCGTGTTCAGCCATTAAAAGGAAAAGAATGTCAACATTGAAAGTGGAAGATGGATGAACCATTTCGTTGACTAATTCGATCCACAAAAATCATTCTTATACAGGTAAAAACGATGATTAACTTCTTTTTAACATATAACATGAAATCGAACAGACCTAGAAAAGTCCAATTGCAAGAGGTCGCTATCTATTTATATTTATGTTTATGTTTATATCGGGTTATGTGACCGGAGGTCATCTCGATGGTTACTTAGATGGCGTCTAGACTAAAATACAAATGAAATGCTGATATATATTATCGAGTCCGTGCATTGTTTATTGTTTAATTCATACTTATTGTAATTTGGATATACGTTTTAAAATGTAATAATGTAATAAATCAAATATGAGAACTTAAGTCAAATCGGTGAGCATGAATTTGACAGCTTTTTTTTTTTTTTTTTTTTTTCTTTATTCAATTATTCAACATTTATATACAATAGATATATTACATATTACACAAAAATATTCACAAAACAATGGTTAAAAGTATAATGACATATATCATCAACACAATAATCAAAATTAAATGCAATGACACCTTCAGTCTCTTGCACAAGAATATTATACTTTAAAAGTGTTTCTCAAAAGCATTTCTCATAAATCTTACACCACACAAATATTCATACAGGTAAGTTATATAATGTTTTAAAGAGTATTTAAAAGTCTGATATTATCAACATTACTGTTTAAATTTTTAAGTAAATTCCTTCTTCTGAAGATACAATATCTCGCTATAGATAAAATGAAATAATTGACAAAACTTACATTTACATCTTTGAAAGATCCAATTAAACCAAACATGAATACCTCTTAATACACTACATTATTAATTTTGTCAGAGTCAACAATATCAAATAAAACCAACAACTTTTGTTGCAGAAACATAAGAAATTCTACTAGTTCAGAACATAATAAAAATAAATGAGTGATATTTTCTACTGCCTTTTCACATACATCACATACATTGTAATTAATAAGTTTCATAGTCATAAGTTAAGAATTAGTGAAAATACAATGATATGCTATTTTGAAATCTAGATCCATTAATATAGATGGTTTCCAGTAAAATGACATTGTTCCACACTTTAAAAGGATCATTCTCTTCATTCTCAAAAACTTCGCCCACTTTTATAGCAAACAGGATGATGACATAGTTTACTAGTAAGTAATAAATACAATTCTTTTGTAGAACACATAGAAAACTCTGACAATTTGTCTTTGAAAATAACAGTAATATTTATAGAGCGAGTAACATTTCTTCCATAAACATTTTTATGAATAATTTCAGTCCATTCTTTAGGCAATATTACTTTTAAAATATTATACCTTTTACAATATTGTTAATATCACAATGATTACTTACATTTTGTATCATCTCAACTATAGCCATTTCTGGTAAAACTCCTCTATAACTAACATATATCTCTTACCTGAACAATTCCAGCATTTATAAAATCAAACCATATAACAGTTTTTCCACCATACAACACATTTGGATTACAAAATAAAGGTTGATCGTATATATTTTCAGTGCTAAGATAAAATTCAATATCATCTCCTATGAGACCAAAACCTTTAAAAATTCTTTGTAAACATTAGGAATACATTTCAAATTTTCTGGTAAAGACATGAATAATATTTCTTCTGATAAGTTCATATTAAAAATTTTTGAAATAAAATATTTAAATGTAGACTTCCATACCACTTTATAATTCTTGTCTAAAAACCTGACCAAAATTTTTAACCTAATGCATACATCTTTGATCCAATATCAGGTAACTGTAAACCCCATTACACTTTTGATCAATTATGGTGTTATATTTTACTAAGTGTGCACCATTATTCCACACAAAATTAACACATGTAGTTTTAAAATCTCTTAAAACAAGATCTGCCATCGATGTTACAATCAAAGAATACCATTATCTTGACATAAGTAATGAGGAAATAACATTCACTCTACCCTGTATTGTTAATTACCTCTGCATCTATATATGAATTTGACAGCTTTTTTTTATCTTTATATGACATTTTTTACGTCCACACATTTGAGGTATACAGTTACTAAATAAAACAAAAGTTGAAAATCTGAAGCACATATTGACATATACTCGTGTGTTTACTTATTCTGAACTGCTTAGACATGAAATGGAGTCATTAGACACATAAGAAAAGTCGCACTTTTAAAGCAAAGATTTCTATTTCGCTGTTTAAATAGACAGAGTTGCCCTTCATACAACTCTCCCACAATGTCATCTGAAAAGTTAAAATGAAAAAGGATGATACACTTCACTATAATAGAATTTAAATATCTAATAATTTTAAGCCATAGATTTTCCCTAAACGGCACAGTACTTATAGTTTACATTCATAAAAATGACAGGAACTATATTTATAGACAACCGAAATACGAGCGACCAAACAGGTCATTATTAAAATTGGATAATTTCTTCTTTTTCTATTAAGTCCTTTGATCTTCTCTTCTGCATTTTCTCACTTTATTATACATGAATAACACCTTAACTGCATATTTGAAAATATATAGTGTGCATTAAAAAGAAACTGTGGAGGTAAACGTCAATGAGACAACAACCTAGCGACAAAAATAACCAAAAGACATGTACACGTTTAACAGTGAAAAGGAGATTCCCTCAATGTGACAACATCCCATCGACAAAAGATATGTTTGAATGAACTTTTCACTTGGCTGATGCTACCATTTGGGTTTTTTCGATATTCTTTATTTTCAACTTATAAAACTGTCTGCCATCAAATAGCCAATAGTGATGAAAGTGGCATTAAACACCAAAATCAATAAATCAAATCATTGTTTATTTCAGATGTTTCCTACACCGATCATTGGTTTGGTAAACAAGAGTCTATTAACTGGAATTTTAATTTGACTAAAGCAATGTATTCCATCACATACATGTTACTATCTTTTTTCCATAATGACTGTAATATTTGCTGCTGGACATGAAGCACCTTCATCAAATTAATAACAAGTCTTGAAAACCTTGAAGAATAGATAAATTTATATCGGAATATCTTTAGAAAGTTAGTTATATCTTTGTAAAAAACTATATGACTTATGTCAACACCTTTAAATATAGAATATTTATTTTAATAAGAAAGGGTGTGTTTTATGTCCAAGGATTGCGGGAATGTATCGCGCAGTCATTATTTGAATACATCATTCGGTGCCTAAGTAAACATGTTCTTTATAAGGAAAACCTTGCTACACTGACAGTGTCTGTAAACATCCTGTGTGCAAAATGACATAAACATATATAGAGTAAGGTCCCTGCTTAACTGAAGTCTGCAGGTTTCAGCTCTGGGGTTCTCAGTGAAGACATTGTTTTGCACACACACATCTGAGGTTTACAGTTACTAAATAAAACAAAAGTTGAAATCTGTAGCACATCTTGACATATACTCGTATGTTTACTTATTATGAACTGCTTAGTGACATGAAATAAAGTCATTAGACACATGGGAAAAGTCGCACTTTTAAAGCTACGATTTTCCATTTCGCTGTTTAAATAGACAGACTTGCCCTTCATACAACTCTGACAACTAATCCCACAATGCCATATGAAAAGTAAAAATTAAAAATGATGATACACTTCTTTTATAAAAGAAATAACATAACTAATGATTCAAAGCCATACATTTCCCTAAAAGACACAGTACTTGTAGTTTACATTCATAAAAATGACAGGAACTATATTGATAGACAACCGATTACTAGCGACCAAACAGGTCATTTTTAAAATTGGATCATTTCTTCTTTTTTCAGCAACCTTAAGACAAATGTAACCAAAAGACATGTACATGTTTAATGGTGAAAAGGAGATGCGAGTTTCCTCAATGAGACAGCATCCCAGCGACAAAAGATATGTATGAATGAACTATTCACTTGGCTGAAGCTACCAGTTGGTTTTTTTTTGATTTTCTTTATTTTCCACTAATAAAAACTGTCCGCCATCAAATAGCCAAAAGTCATGAAAGTGGCATTAAACACCAAAAATTAATCAATCAATCATTGCATATTTCAGACGTTTCCTACACCGATCATTGGTTTGGTAAACAAGAATCTCTTAACTGGAATTTTAATTTGACTATAGCAATAATTGGCATCACATACATGTTACTATCTTTTTGCATTATGACTGTAATGTTGGACGCTGGACATGAATCAGCTTCATCAAATAAAAATCTTCTTGATTACCTTGAAAACTAAATAAATTTATACTGGAATATATTAAGAAAGATAGTTATATACTTGTAAAAATAATTACAAGTCAAAGAAGGATAAAGTTATATAGGTAGGGCCTGCGTTTAAAGGTCTTTGTGTCCATCACAGTTTATGTGTGGTAACCTTTATTTAAGTCTTTACATTAAGTAAAACTTTTCAAACGTAAAGTAAGTTCGTTTTCTAACTTAACGTCGACACCTTTAGATATAAAATATTTATTCTTAATAGAAAAGGGTGTGTTTTATGTCCGGGGATTGCGAAATTTCTGGGAATGTATTGCGCAGTCACTATTTGAATGCATCATTCGGTAGCTAAGTAGACATGTCCTTTGGAAGCAAAACTTTGCTACACTGACAGTGTCTGTAAAGATCCTATGTGCAAAATGACAGAAATATCTTTAGAGTAATGTCCCTGTTAAACTGAAGTATGTAGGTTTCAGCTCTGGAGTTCCCAGTGAAGACATTTTTTGCGTACACACATTTGAGGTATACAGTAACTAATTCAAACAAAAGTTGAAAATCTGTAGCACATCTTGACATGTACTCGTGTATTACTTATTCTGAACTGCTTAGACATAAATTGAATTCATTCGACGATGGGAAAAGTCGCACTTTTAAAGCAAGGATTTTCTATTTCGCTGTTTAAATAGACAGAGTTGCCCGTCATACAACTTTGACAAATACTAGAAGTCCCACAATGCCATCTGAAAAGTTAAAATTCAAAAAATTATGATACACTTCACTATAAAAGAAATCACAAAACTGATATTTTTAAGCCATACATTTCCCCTAAAAGACAAAGTACTTATAGTTTACATTCATGGAAATGACAGGAACTATATTTATAGACAACTGAAATACGAGCGACCAAACAGGTCATTTTAAAACTAGATTCTTTCTTTTTCTATTAAGTCATTTGATGTTCTCTTTTGCTTTTCTCACCTCATTATACATGAAATAACACCTTAACTGCATGTTTGAAATCTATATAGTGTGTATCAAAAGAAAATGTGGGTAAATATGGAACGCCACAACTGTCTTATGTGGAACTCTGATATTACGTTATGTTGTTCTGTTATTACTCATTGATAGTTTGTCTTTACATAATATGATTTTGACATCATTTTATGATGTTTTGATATAACTCAATACTGAAAAGTCATTACTTAATGATATTTCGATATTACATGATATGGTTTCGTATTGACTTGATATAGTTTTGTCATAACTTAATATGGTTTTGTCATTACTCGATGTGGTTTCACCATTATTTGATGTGGTTTTGTCATTAGGCAATGTGGTTTTAACATTACTTGATGTGTATCTGACTTGACGTAATGTAGTTGTTTCATTACATGATGCGGTTTTGTTATTTCGTAATGATGATTTGCCAATTCTTTATATGGCTTTAACATTACGTAATGATGTTTCAAAATTTGACGATTTTATTCTACATGATGTGTTTGTTTCAGTATTTGATGTGGTCATGTCATTCTTTGATGTGGTTATCCCATTACTACTACGAGGTAAAACCACGTGACCATTTTGGAAAAAAATATGTTCTATTTTGACCGATTTCCATATGTCGTTTGTGTAATGCGCTTTGGATGAGTACCGCTATCCATGAACTTAAAGTTCAATTTAAAGTTCAAGTTGTTGTTCAGAGTTATTTGGTATGAAAAAAGGAACGATAGACACAAATAAGAAAAAAGTACTAAAAATTAACAGTAATTCGGACATATCCCAAGCCATTTGGTCCTGCCGTTTTATCCTTAGTTATCAAATAGAAGGTGTAAATTAATAAATAAATTAAAGATTCTTATTAACCCTGTGTCTCGCCGGATAATTCTGCTGTAAAAGCGTAAATTAAATGTTGACTGACAGTACATTAACCGGTACACTTAACGGAGGAAAACATGTTTTTCTGTAGATGCTTTTATCTTGATCTTGAAGAATAATTCCTATACAAGTTTTATAACAATTCATGGAGGTTTACAAATTTATCATGTCAAAACAGTTTAATTCGGTAAAATTAAATGCATTAAAAACCTTATATAGAAATAAAGAAATGTTGTATGATTGCCAATGAGACAACTCTCAACCACATACCAAATTTCGAGTTGTACTTGAGTTTGAGTCACATTTAAAGATAGAGTTCCGAATTACAATTGGACTCCAACTTTAAATTTGAGTCACCTTGGCGTAGAGTTCGAGGTAAACCCTTATTTGAGTCTCATTTAGATTAAGATTAAGAGTTGAAATTCGAGTTATCTAATATGAGTTCTATTTTTTTTATCGTGGATCAAGGGCTTTTGCTCGAGCTTCCGAAAAGAGGGTTCAGGGGTAGGTATGCGTACAAAAGATAAACAATTTTACAGCATACAAAACACAACATAGAAATTGAAATAAAGTTAGATGTGGTGTGATTGCCAATGAGAAAATTATCCACCATAGTTTAAATGCAGTGGATGCAAGCAATCATAGGCAACCGTACAGCCTTCAACACACCGTATAGTCGGCTACAAAAGACCACCACGTGAAAATGTGAAACAATTCAAACGAGAAAACTAATGGTCTAGTTTATAGCTAAACAATCTACGAATAAACAGCTGCCCCATGAGCGCATGATACGCCCGTCGTCTTGTGTGTGAATTTTTATGCAATAATCATAAATAGTTTCTGACATACGGCGCGACATGCGAAAACCCCTTTTTAAAAAAAACTCAATATCTCTAAAATAAAATTTTGAATCAAAACCAAAAAGTATACAGATCTTAAGATTAATATAACTAAGAAGTGTGTAAAATTTTAAGCAATAATCATAAATCGTTTTTGAGATACGGCGCGACATGTGAAAACCCCCCTTTAAAAAAAAAAAAAAAAAATCAATATCTCTAAAATAAAATTTTGAATCAAAACCAAAAAGTATACAGATCTTTAGATTAATATAACTAAGAAGTGTGTAAAATTTTAAGCAATAATCATAAATCGTTTTTGAGATACGGCGCGACATGTGAAAACCCTCCCCTTTTTTACAAAATACTCAATAACTCAAAATAAAATTTTGAATCATCACCAAAAGTATACAGATCTTAAGATTAATATAACTAAAAGTGTGTAAAGTTTTAAGCAATAATCATAAATTGTTTTTGAGATACAGCGCGACATGTGAAAAAATACACACACCTGTTTTAGTTACTAAGCCCTTAACTCAAAAAGTTTTAATCTTATTTCACCAAAAGTATACAGATCGTTTGACCATCATTAGAAACAACTATGTTAAGTTTCATGAAATTTGGATAAGTCGTTCTCAAGTTACGGTGCGACATGTTTACACCAGACAGACAGACGGACAGACGGACAGACGACATTTGTATACCATAATTCGTCCCGTCAAAATTTTGACGGGCGTATAAAACAAATATGACACACATGAAACAACGACAACCATTGAACTACAGGTTCCTGACTTGGGGCAAGCATTTAAAGAAAGTGCACGCGGCGGAGTTTAACATGTATGTAAGCGCTAATCCCTATCCTAACCTAGTGAATCATAGCACAGCATAAGAAGAAAATGTAAAGACAGTTTTGATTGGCTCAACTAAATAGATCAGTATGACTGGGTAACATAAATCCATCAGCGTGATCTCGGTGCTTTGGAAGGATAAGCGGATTCTGCTTAACTTGTGGCACCCGTCGTGTTATTCGTGAAAGTACAAACCCATTGATTTGGTTTTTTGGTAGTTTACATTCGAGGAAAAGATGATGGATTGTGGTGACGACAACTGGAACCTATTTGTCGTCACCCGAGAAACAGATATTTCAAAAGTTTTTTTTCAAATAGTGCGTGGTATATCAGAAACTGCAATTAATAAAAAGTTTAATATTCATATGTTCAAATGAACATACACGCTAAAAAACCTGGAGAATTCTTATTTTATAGAATTGATGCTTTGTTACATATCCCCTTATGTCCGAATTACTGTAAATGTTTTAGTACTTTTTTTCTTAATTTTGTCTGTCGTTCCCCTTTTTCATACCAAATAACTATGAACAACAACTTGAACTTTAATTTGAACTTTAACTTAATGAATAGCGGTACTCATCCAAAGCGCATTACACAAACGACATATGGAAATCGGTCTAAAAATAGAACATATTTTTTCCAAAATGGTCACGTGGTTTTACCTCGTAGTAGTAATGGGATAACCACATCAAAGAATGACATGACCACATCAAATACTGAAACAAACACATTATGTAGTGTAAAATCGTCAAATTTTGAAACATCATTACGTAATGTTAAAGCCATATAAAGAATTGACAAATCATTATTACGAAATAACAAAACCACATCATGTAATGAAACAACTACATTACGTTATGTCACATACACATCAAGTAATGTTAAAACCACATTGCCTAATGACATAACCACATCAAATAATGGTGAAACCACATCGAGTAATGACAGAACCATATTAAGCAATGACAAAACTATATCAAGTCAATACGAAACCATATCATGTAATATCGAAATATCATTATGTAATGACTATTCTATATTGAGTTATATCAAAACATCATTACGTAATGTCAAAACCATATTATGTAAAGACAAACTATCATCAAGTAATAATTTAACAACATAACGTAATATCAGAGTTCCACATAAAACAGCTGTGGCGTTCCATAGGTAAACGTCAATGAGACAACAACCTAGCGACAAAAATAACCAAACGACATGTGCACTTTTAACGGTAAAAGAGATGCGAGTTTCCTCAATGAGACATCATCCCAGTAACAAAAGATATGTATGAATGAACTATTCACTTGGCTGATGCTACCATTAGGATTTTTTTCGATTTTCTTAATTTTCCACTAACAAAAACTGTCCGCCATGAAATAGCCAATAGTGATGAAAGTGGCATTAAACACCAAAAATTAATAAATCAACCATTGTTTATTTCAGACGTTTCTACACCGATCATTGGTTTGGTAAACAAGAATCCTTTAACTGAATTTCAATTTGACTATATCAATGTTTGGCATCACATACATGTTACTACCTTTTTTGCATTATGACTGTACTGTTTGACGCTGGACATGAAGCAGCTTCATCAAATAAAAATCTTCTTGATTACCTTGAAAACTAGATAAATTTATACCGGAATATATTTAGAAAGATAGTTATATACTTGTAAAATTACTACAAGACCATGAAGTAAAGGTAAGGCATTAATGAAGGATTCGAAGGATAAAGTTATATAGGTAGGGCCTGAGTTTAAAGGTCTTTGTGTCCATCACAATTTATGTGTGGTAACCTTTTATTTAAGCCTTTACATTAAGTTAAACGTTTTAAAGGTAAAGTAAGTTCGTTTTCTAACTTAATGTCGACACCTTTAAATATGAAATATTTATTTTAATAAGAAAGGGTGTGTTTTATGTCCAAGGATTGCGAAATTTCTAGGAATGTATCGCGCAGTCACCATTTGAATGCATCATTCGGTGCCTAAGTAGACATGTCCTTGGAAGCAAAACCTTGCTACACTGACAGTGTCTCTAAAGATCCTATGTGCAAAATGACAAAAATATCTTTAGAGTAACGTCCCTGTTAAACTGAAGTATGTAGGTTCCAGCTCTGGAGTTCCCAGTGAAGACATTTTTTACGTCCACACATTTGAGGTATTCAGTTACTAAATCAAACAAAAGTTGAATATGTGTAGCACATCTTGACATGTATGTAACAGGGTTCTTGGACGGAATAAAATGATTCGTCTAGATGTAAAGATGTTTATTTATTACGACATAAATAAATAACCCATGTATATGGTACAAAGGTCTATCTCCTATTTGGAAGCATCACCAGATCATAATAATATCAAGATATTCTGGTCCTGATTAATAAGAAATTAGTGTCCAGAATATAACTAATATAAATAATTTAAATATGGCTGCTGTAATGTATATTTTTCTCTTTCAAGGTATTCAAAAGTGTGGTAAAACTTTTAACTCAGTGACTATAACCAATAGAAGACAAGATAATATGACACATGACTGACTGACTAATGAACCAGAAAAATAGAGTAGAACTACAGTACTAAGAAGATATAACATACCAAGAAAATAAGATTGCATAAGAGAATAGAAGAATTGATGAACTCTTAAAATACATATAATAAAATTACTTATTAATATTAATCATTCTGAAAGAAAATAAATATTAATGTAAAACACTCTACCACATACTCCCTGGCTTCTAAAATGACGTCCACGTCATTTCAAACTAAACAACATAATATCTATGAAAATAAAATGAAATAATATTATATCTGAAGCTGCAATGTACTGATACTGCAATCACTAATAAATACAGTGTAGAAATCAATCAGGATAATCCACTGAAATATTATCAAATATAATATTAATATTATCAATAGTAAAGCTAAAATATAAAACATCAATGGTCTGTCAAAATGGCTAATAAAGCCTTCCCTGCTTCTAGCTCTATCCCTGAAAATAAACCTTTGTCAATACAGCTAGATAGGTAATCTGCCTTCTGTCTCCACTCAGATGGTATAACTACAGGTGTATCAGTAGGTGGAACTGCAGACTTCGTCACAAAATCACCAGACTGTAACCACTTAGGTTGTGTCCTCTCTCGACCTGATCGACGAGGCAAAACTGAGGTGCATCATCTTCAACATGAGCTGGATCAAACGTCTCTGGTTCTAAAGGCATCTCCTGCTCATCATCTTCGTGTACAGAATCTAGTTCCTGTACATCTATATCATGGGCGTCCCCATCTGACTCCGGAGGTAGTAGTATTTCTTGGTGTCCATCAAGACTCTCTGTTTCATCATCCTCAACACTGGATGGAGTGTTGTGAACCATTGGTCGTTGATGTTCAAATATCTCATAATCATCACTATCGCTATCGCTTTCCTCCATGGTACAGTCTGTGTTCGAGTTGTTCTTGTTGTTTTCCTTCGCATTCTTGTTCTCGGTCTAGGAACTGGTCTAGGTACTGGTTCTGTCGTTGGTGGTTGACTTGAAATATATCCCACAGGCAGTAAAGATTCCTATGTAACGTTCGCTTACGCCCTCGCCACTATCTTTCTGTACAATGTAGACGGGCATATCTTTATTCGGTTGTTCTAGTACAAGGTAGATATCGTTCTCCCATTTATCACTCAACTTATGTTTACCATCAAAAGCAACTTTCTTTACTAGTACTTTATCGCCTTTTCTACGACTGCTCCTCTAACTTTCAGATCATATTGTTCTTTCTACTTCTCATGTGCCTTCATTGCTGATTCTGAAGCAAGCTTGTATGCATCTACTAGTCTGTCCCTCAATTCTTGGATATACTTAGTTTGTGGTTCCCTATCTTTTCCTATACAAGTCCAAATGCTAAGTCGATGGGAAGCTTCGGTTGTCGGCCAAACATAAGAAAGTATGGTGATTGTCCAGTTGCTTCATGTCGAGTGCAGTTGTACGCATGAACTAACGGAGCAACATAAGCTTTCCAGTTGGTTTTATCTTTTGGCTGTAAAGTTCCAAGCATTGACAGTAATGTTCTTTTAAATCTGTCAGTCATGCCGTTGCCCATCGGATGGTAAGCTGTGGTTCTTGACTTCTGTTAGACTGCAAAATTTCTGAATGATGCTACTTTCAAAGGATGGACCTCGATCAGAGTGAATTCTGTTGGGTAAACCATAATGCACGATGAAGTTGTTGAGTAATGCTTCTGCAGTTGTCTTTGCAGTTTGGTTGCGTGTTGGTATAGCCTGTGCATATATAACGTGTAAAGTGGTCGGTGATTACGAAGATATCTTGAATTCCTTATTTTGATGGTTCTAGAGTAGGATAATCAATGCAAATTGGGGTTCATTGGCTGAGTTGTTGTGATGTTGACTTGTGGTACACTTCCTGGGTATTTCTTTCTTTTTATAAATGTTGGATCCATTCCTCAATATCTTTGTTCATCCGAGGCCAGTAAAAGCGTTTTCTAATTAAACTGGTGGTTCTATCGTTGCTATGATGGCCCATTTCATCATGAAGTGCTTCCAAAACTATCTTGATGTGTGAAGATGGTATTATAAGTTGATGATGTATCCTTTCGTCGATGCTAATCTCTCGGTAAAGTATATCATCAATAAGTCTGAGATGGTTGAACTGTTTATTCAGTGGACTTGGTGTTATCTTTCCTTTGCTGGTTTCTGTCCAGATTTCAGTTGTTTTATCCATGTGTGAAGCAGTGGATCCATAGCTTGGAATTCTGACCAGTTATGTCAGTTGAAACATCTATATGCATATCCAAATTACTGATGTCGATGGAATCTGGTGATATGGCATAGGAGTCAATCAACGGAGTATATATGCATCCACATATTGCTTTAATGGAACCTTTGCTGATGGTAGTCAATCTGGATAGTCCATCTGCATCTGCATTGGTCTTGCCTGGACGGTAGATGATATCAAAATCGTAAGCGGCTAGTGCAGCGAGCCAACGGTGTCCAGTAGCATCTAGTTTTGCAGACGTGAGTACATATGTGAGTGGGTTGTTGTCTGTGAGTACTCTAAACTTGTGGCCATAGAGGTAGTCATGGAACTTGTCAGTTATGGACCACTTTAGTGCAAGAAATTCCATCTTATGTGCTGGATAGTTCTGTTCTGCTTTTGTTAAACCTCTGCTAGCATATGCGATTACACGTTGATGTCCATCTTGCTCTTGATATAGTACGGCACCAAGTCCTTGACCACTGGCATCGGTGTGCAGTTCAAATGGTTTGGAGTAATCAACATATCCAAGTATCGGTGCTGAAGATAAGAGTTGCTTTAATGTTGTGAAAGCTGTTTCTTGCTTATCAGTCCACTGAAATGCTTCTTGTTGTTGTTTCTTAGTCTTTTCTTTCCTTTCTTTACATTTGAAGTTGGCATGATAGATGTAAGTGGATTTGCTATCTGACTGAAGTTACGGATGAACTTGCGGTAATATCCTACAAATCCGATGAATCTACGTACTTCTTCAGGTGACTTTGGAGTAGGCCAATTCATAACTTTCTCAACTTTTCTGGATCTGTTTCTACTCCTCTTCAGATACAATATATCCAACATATTTGACTTTTGGCTGGAAGAAAGAACATTTTGATGGCGAAAGCTTCAAGTTGGCTTGTCGAAATCTGCCGAAGACCATCTCAAGTCGCTCTAGGTGTTCCTCATATGTTTTAGCAAATATGATGACATCGTCTATGAAAACGCAACATATACGCATGTGAAGATCTCTGAGGCAATCCTGCATAAGACGTTGATAAGTGGCGGGGCGCAAGCAAGTCCGAAAGGCATCCGGTTGTACTCGAAGAGTCCAAGAGGTCCTACGGTGAATGCTGTCCTCTCCTTATGTTCCTCTAGTATCTCTACCTGATGATAACCTGACTTCATGTCTACGGTTGAGAAGTACTTGTTGCCAGCCATGCAGTCTAACATATCTTCCATTCTTGGCAAAGCATAGGCATCCTTTTTGTCTTTAAATTCAATTCCTATAGTCCACGCATATTCTAAGAGTGCCATTCTTCTTCTTTACTAGAACAACGTTGGAGGCATACGGACTGTGAGACTTTCTAATAATTCCTGCTCGGAGCATTTGGTATAAATGGCTCTTAACATCTTCATACATTGAAGGCGGTATGTGTCGATATCGTTGTTTGAATGGTCGATCGTCCTCTAACAGAATCTTGTGTTGTACTATGTTGGTATGTCCAATATCATAATCATCTTTGGAAAATATATCTTGGTATGATGTGATAAAATCTTTTCCAAGTTGGAGTTGATCTGATGTTATATTGTTGGTGGATATATCTACTTGTTGTAATAACGGTGGTGTAAATTCTTTCTCTTGGTTGATAGGTTGATCTTGGATAAGTACAGGTTGTAGTTCACCAATTATAGCATTTGGTTGAACGATGACTGTTCTTGTAGTGATGTTGCAAATTCTAAGGTTAAACATGTCGTTGTGCTGGTACTTATAATCTATTAATGATGGTTCAATATCTAAATCTGTTGGTAATATAGATGAAGGTGTTTGTTGGGTAATAGCAGATGTGAAGTGGTATGGTAATTCTTTGGTTGTCATGGCTTTAATAGATATCTGACTGTTCGGTGGTATAATGACTCTTTCGTATTCAGCTGATTTAATCAATGCTATTCTGTTGTTCATCTTTCTAAGTTCTTTCTCCTCAGTAGTATGCACCTAAATGAAGAATACCAGGGTGTTGTTAAATCTGATGTTTGAAGAAATCGGTTGCCAAATCTATCTTTGTAATCATCCATGATGGTTGTCAATATATTTGTTCCCAATAAGACTGGAACTTTCGAATGATACAGACTATCTGGTACGACAAGTAGTATGGTTGGATAATGCTGATCAGTTTCTCTCAGTTGAATGTTGGCCTCAATATATCCATGGTACGGTAGTGAATTTCCATCTGCGCATTCAATGCTGATAATCTGTTCTAAAGGTTTGAGTGGTGTGTCAGTAAAGTGTTGAGTGTAAAATTCATAAGCTATTGTTGAAACAGCGGATCCTGTATCTAGAAGAGATGAAGTTTCAATGCCATTGATGATAATCTTTGATTCTGTCGGTTGTCCACAAAGTCCTGGTGGTATTGTTGATTTGCATAAATTCTGTTTAGGGCTTTGTATGTTCATGTCGATCGGCTGCCCTTTGTCGATGACATAATCTAGTTTAAAGGTTTGCCGTTGACATCAGTGTTGGCTCGGCATCCTCTGGCAATGTGCGAGTCTCTACCACAACGGTAACATGCAATCGGTTGAAATCTATAAGTGTTGTCTGATGTTGACTGATATTGATTCTGACCAAAACCTCTGCCATAACCTCTACCATAACCTCTTCCATAACCTCTACCATAACTTCTTCCATAACCTCTATTTCCTCTACCACCTCTATTAAAACCTCTACCTCTAAACTGATTTTGACTAAATGGCTGTTGGTATGGTTGTGGTTGTGTGTCTTGTTGTTGTTGATTTGGTTGATCTTGTTGCTTATTTGGTTGTCCAGATTCTAGCTGTTGAAGGCGTGTGTTGATTTGCTTTAGTGTTGCAGCAAGTTCAGATTCCTCCTCTTTCTCATTAGCAATGGCCTGTTTTGATGTTGCTTTCACCTTTGGTAGTTCATCAAGATTATGTTCTTTCTCAATCTTTCTCAAAGCTACACGTAATTGATCAAATGTATGATAGCGTTCCTTCTCATAGTGGCTTATATGCTTTATATCTGGTTTAAGTCCTTTCCAAAGCATGTCATGCATCATGGTATCTGCCTGTGGCTTACTGACTTTCCCTGAGTGGATGGCTTTATCAAGAATTCCTTCCAAGCGACAACTCCATGATGAAACATCCTCGGTTTCCTTCTGCTTCGCATTGTAAAGTCACTCATGATGGTTTCAAGTTCATCTACATTGTCAAAAACACTTTCCATCTTGGTCATGATCTCAGTTAATGATGCATCTGCTCCTAAACGCATTGCTACTAATCCGGCTTCACCACGCAAAGCTCTACGTATGGCTTGGATGATAGCTTCCTCTGAGTGGATCTTATCCTTCATGAGTCCAAGTACTTCATATTTCCAAAGTTCATATGTTGTTTCACCTCCTTTCTTTTCACTACTACCAGAGAAGATGTTGATTCTAGGTGGCTGAGTATAATGTGATGATGTTGATGATGATGGTTCCGTCTTAATAGGTTGCTTCTGTTTCCCCATCTGTAGTGTTTCCATTGCGTAAGCCTCAATCCACTGTTGTAATGCCTCAGGTGTATCTGCCTTGGGTTTTATATGCATTTCCTTCAAGGTGTCAACTAGCTGTTGATAATCCTCATCGGCCATGATGTCAAAATATGAATGAATCTACAATTAAGATATCCTAAATCTACAAGAAATATAATAAATATTAGCACCTATAAATAAAACAAAGTTATCTGAAATAAATACAGAAAAGAATTAGTATTCTACAAGAAATAGTAAATGAATGTTAATAATCTGCAATAAAGACAAAAAAATATGTGATTAATTTCCTAAAATAAATACCAAATGTATATATTAAGTACCTAAAATTAATACAAAATAGAATTAATTACCTATAATGAATAAGAAGTAATGTTAAGTGCCTAAACTGAATACAAGTTATGTTAATGACCTTCAATGAATACAAAGTTATGTTAAGTACCTTCAATGAATACAAAATTATATTAAGTACCTTCAATGAATACAAAATAAAGGTAATGAATAGCTGAAATTAATACAAATGTATTTGACAAACCTATATAAATCTATCTGGTAAATCTATATAAATCTATCTCTTACTCAAAATTAGTCAAAGTGAAAACAAATGTCTGGTAAGTATATCCTAAGACACAATGAAATGAGATATAACTATGGGTATCACCAGTAATCTATGATGGATACAGAAAAAAAATATATATATACACTATATAATATATATGCAGCACTGAAAATTAAAGTAAAGATTACTTATAGTCCAAATGTGGAACAAAATATCAAAATCTGAAATCAAATAATAATCAATAGATCTGAAATATCAAAGTATAGTATTAAATCTGGTACCAAGGATCTAAACTAACTGTAAAAGAAGTTATGTATAATTATTAAACACTAGTATCAAAATACAGTAGGAAAAAAATAAAGTCAGCTATCTAATAATAATCTGAAATTATAAAGTACAATTAATTTCTGAAATTACAAAAAAATTAATAACCTAAGTATGATAAACACAATATACAAAGAAAGACAACTCAATAATAGTGCTGATTATCTCCCTGAGAAAAAATGAATAAATATATCAAGTATGAAAATATCTAAACACAAGTATGAATATATACAAGTAGGACACAAGTACTATATATAAATAAATATGAACAAAACTAAAGTAAAGATAAGTTCATCAATATATCAAAATAAAGTAGATAGACTATAAAGTAAAGTCAAAGTACAAGTATAAGTATAAGCAACAGTGACAACAAATAAACTAAAGTTGGACCACAACACAACTATACTTAGTTTTCCTGTGTAACCAAAGCCTACTGTGTAATGTAAGTTTTATATGTCAGGGCTTGGGTTACTTACTACATCAAATCATATCCTCTGATGAAATACCAAATATGTCTTCTTGTCTCAATCTATGAGTTCACTCAAGTATATCTATATATCTCTATCTATATCTGGTTCGCTTATAGACTATCAAGTGTATGTACGCTTTTAAATGTGTATAAGAGTGTATTAATTTACATGCACTGCAATGCACAAAGTAGGGTAAGTGTCGGGCAAGGCAAGGAAAATTTATTAAAATGTGAAAGGTCAAGGTCAATCACAGGTTCATATCAACAATCAATCATACATACACACATTGACATACAAATAAAATAAATAACCTATACCCTTATATACTAAGTACAAGTACAAATGTATATGTGACTACCCTGTATAGCAATAACAATGTCAATAAATACTAAGTACACATGTACTAAGCTAATACCAAATCCAAGTTTTTTTTTAATATGAAAATAATCTAAGTACACTTGCTCATAAATAATACCAATTCAGTACAACAGTATCTAACTATTGATGTGTATGCGTGTTAACAAAGTGTAAGTGAATGAAAAGAACAAACACCAACAGGTATGTAACAATAAAAATGGCTAAGTACAAAACACAAAAGTGAAGTGTAAATACCAGCTGGATTTTCAATAATTTTCTAAGTTTGGACAAGCAGACCAGTTGTCAGTATTATTCAAACAAAGAAAATTTATAAACAGTACAATAATATACAATATCAGCACAAAACATGCATGATAATGGCCAATTTCAAATTTTGGATGTTTTCAAAGTCAATGTTTTTCTTCAATAGTTGCTTTCTGATACCAAATATTTGCAAAATATTTATAAAGAGGGTAACTATGTGTATATTCTCACCATTTCATTACATAAACAATGTATACAACAGCAAATAGTATGTACAATAAACAATTTTCACCAACGTGTTGAATATTTTCGACTGATTTTTTAATCTTCCGGTTGATGTGACGTCCTAGATCCTGACCTTCAGTGAGGCTCCAAAAGGAAATATGTCGTTGAAGTCTAACCTACTAGTGGGCGCCAAATGTAACAGGGTTCTTGGACGGAATAAAATGATTCGTCTAGATGTAAAGATGTTTATTTATTACGACATAAATAAATAACCCATGTATATGGTACAAAGGTCTATCTCCTATTTGGAAGCATCACCAGATCATAATAATATCAAGATATTCTGGTCCTGATTAATAAGAAATTAGTGTCCAGAATATAACTAATATAAATAATTTAAATATGGCTGCTGTAATGTATATCTTTCTCTCAAGGTATTCAAAAGTGTGGTAAAACTTTTAATTCAGTGACTATAACCAATAGAAGACAAGATAATATGACACATGACTGACTGACTAATGAACCAGAAAAATAGAGTAGAACTACAGTACTAAGAAGATATAACATACCAAGAAAATAAGATTGCATAAGAGAATAGAAGAATTGATGAACTCTTAAAATACATATAATAAAATTACTTATTAATATTAATCATTCTGAAAGAAAATAAATATTAATGTAAACACTCTACCACATGTACTCGTGTGTTTACTTATTCTGAACTGCTTAGACATAAAATGAAGTCATTCGACGATGGGAAAAGTCGCACTTTTAAAACAAGGATTTTCTACTTCGCTCTTTAAATAGACAGAGTTGCCCTTCATACAACTTTGACAAATAGTTCCACAACGCCATCTGAAAAGCTAGATCAAACAAAAGTTGAAAATCTGTAGCACATCTTGACATGTACTCGTGTGTTTACTTATTCTGAACTGCTTAGACATAAAATGAAGTCATTCGACGATGGGAAAAGTCGCACTTTTAAAGCAAGGATTTTCTACTTCGCTCTTTAAATAGACAGAGTTGCCCTACATACAATTTTGACAAATAGTCCCACAACGCCATCTGAAAAGTTAAAATTTTAAAAATGATGATACACTTCACTATAAAAGAAATCACAAAACTGATATTTTAAGCCATACATTTCCCCTAAAAGACAAAGTACTTATAGTTTACATTCATGGAAATGACAGGAACTATATTTATAGACAACTGAAATACGAGCGACCAAACAGGTCATTTTAAAAATAGATCATTTCTTCTTTTCTATTAAGTCATTTGATCTTCTCTTTGCTTTTCTCACCTTATTATACATGAAATAACACCTTAACTGCATGTTTGAAATCTATATAGTGTGCATCGAAAAGAAAGTGTGGGTAAACGTCAATGAGACAGCAACCTAGCGACAAAATAACCAAAAGACATGTGCACGTTTAACGGTAAAAGAGATGCGAGTTTCCCTCAATGAGACAGCATCCCAGTGACAAAAGATATGTATGAATGAACTATTCACTTGGCTGATGCTACCATTAGAATTTTTTTCGATTTTCTTAATTTTCCACTAATAAAACTGTCCGCCATGAAATAGCCAAAAGTGATGAAAGTGGCATTAAACACCAAAAATTAATAAATCAACCATTGTTTATTTCAGACGTTTCCTACACCGATCTTTGGTTTGGTAAACAAGAATCTTTTAACTGGAATTTCAATTTGACTATATCAATGTTTGGCATCACATACATGTTACTACCTTTTTGCATTATGACTGTAATGTTTGAAGCAGCTTAATCAAATAAAAATCGTCTTGATTATCTTGAAAACTAGATAAATTTATACCGGAATATATTTAGAAAGATAGTTATATACTTGTAAAAGTAACTACAAGACAATGAAGTAAAAGTAAGGCATTAATGAAGGATTAGAAGGTTAAAGTTATATAGGTAAGGCCTGCGTTTAAAGGTCTTTGTGTCCATCACAATTTATGTGTCGTAACCTTTATTTAAACCTTTACATTAAGTTAAACATTTTAAAGGTAAAGTAAGTTCGTTTTCTAACTTAAGGTCGACACCTTTAGATATAAAATATTTATTTTTAATAAGAAAGGTGTGTTTTATGTCCAAGGATTGCGAAATTTCTGGGAATGCATCGTGCAGTCACTATTTGAATGCATCATTCGGTGCCTAAGTAGACATGTCCTTTGAAGCAAAACCTTGCTACACTGACAGTGTCTGTAAAGATCCTATGTGCAAAATGACAAAATATCTTTAGAGTAACGTCCCTGTTAAACTGAAGTATGTAGGTTTCGGCTCTGGAGTTCCCAGTGAAGACATTTTTTTACGTCCACACATTTGAGGTATATAGTTACTAAATCAAACAAAAGTTGAATATGTAGCACATCTTGACATGTACTCGTGTGTTTACTTATTCTGAACTGCTTAGACATAAAATGAAGTCATTCGACGATGGGAAAAGTCGCACTTTTAAAACAAGGATTTTCTACTTCGCTCTTTAAATAGACAGAGTTGCCCTTCATACAACTTTGACAAATAGTTCCACAACGCCATCTGAAAAGTTAAATCAAACAAAAGTTGAAAATCTGTAGCACATCTTGACATGTACTCGTGTGTTTACTTATTCTGAACTGCTTAGACATAAAATGAAGTCATTCGACGATGGGAAAAGTCGCACTTTTAAAGCAAGGATTTTCTACTTGCTCTTTAAATAGACAGAGTTGCCCTTCATACAATTTTGACAAATAGTCCCACAACGCCATCTGAAAAGTTAAAATTTTAAAAATGATGATACACTTCACTATAAAAGAAATCACAAAACTGATATTTTTAAGCCATACATTTCCCCTAAAAGACAAAGTACTTATAGTTTCCATTCATGGAAATGACAGGAACTATATCTATAGACAACTGAAATACGAGCGACCAAGCAGGTCATTTTAAAAATTAAATGATTTCTTCTTTTCTATTAAGTCATTTGATCTTCTCTTCTGCTTTTCTCACTTTATTATACATGAAATAACACCACCTTAACTGCATGTTTGAAATCTATATAGTGTGCATCGAAAAGAAAGTGTGGGTAAACGTCAATGAGACAGCAACCTAGCGACAAAATTAACCAAAAGACATGTGCACGTTTAACGGTAAAAGAGATGCGAGTTTCCTCAATGAGACAGCATCCCAGTGACAAAAGATATGTATGAATGAACTATTCACTTGGCTGATGCTACCATTAGAATTTTTTCGATTTTCTTAATTTTCCACTAATAAAACTGTCCGCCATGAAATAGCCAAAAGTGATGAAAGTGGCATTAAACACCAAAATTAATAAATCAACCATTGTTTATTTCAGACGTTTCCTACACCGATCTTTGGTTTGGTAAACAAGAATCTTTTAACTGGAATTTCAATTTGACTATATCAATGTTTGGCATCACATACATGTTACTACCTTTTTGCATTATGACTGTAATGTTTGAAGCAGCTTAATCAAATAAAAATCGTCTTGATTATCTTGAAAACTAGATAAATTTATACCGGAATATATTTAGAAAGATAGTTATATACTTGTAAAAGTAACTACAAGACAATGAAGTAAAAGTAAGGCATTAATGAAGGATTAGAAGGTTAAAGTTATATAGGTAGGGCCTGCGTTTAAAGGTCTTTGTGTCCATCACAATTTATGTGTCGTAACCTTTATTTAAACCTTTACATTAAGTTAAACATTTTAAAGGTAAAGTAAGTTCGTTTTCTAACTTAAGGTCGACACCTTTAAATATAAAATATTTATTTTTAATAAGAAAGGGTGTGTTTTATGTCCAAGGATTGCGAAATTTCTGGGAATGCATCGTGCAGTCACTATTTGAATGCATCATTCGGTGCCTAAGTAGACATGTCCTTGGAAGCAAAACCTTGCTACACTGACAGTGTCTGTAAAGATCCTATGTGCAAAATGACAAAAATATCTTTAGAGTAACGTCCCTGTTAAACTGAAGTATGTAGGTTTCGGCTCTGGAGTTCCCAGTGAAGACATTTTTTTACGTCCACACATTTGAGGTATATAGTTACTAAATCAAACAAAAGTTGAATATGTGTAGCACATCTTGACATGTACTCGTGTGTTTACTTATTCTGAACTGCTTAGACATAAAATGAAGTCATTCGACGATGGGAAAAGTCGCACTTTTAAAACAAGGATTTTCTACTTCGCTCTTTAAATAGACAGAGTTGCCCTTCATACAACTTTGACAAATAGTTCCACAACGCCATCTGAAAAGTTAAATCAAACAAAAGTTGAAAATCTGTAGCACATCTTGACATGTACTCGTGTGTTTACTTATTCTGAACTGCTTAGACATAAAATGAAGTCATTCGACGATGGGAAAAGTCGCACTTTTAAAGCAAGGATTTTCTACTTCGCTCTTTAAATAGACAGAGTTGCCCTTCATACAATTTTGACAAATAGTCCCACAACGCCATCTGAAAAGTTAAAATTTTAAAAATGATGATACACTTCACTATAAAAGAAATCACAAAACTGATATTTTTAAGCCATACATTTCCCCTAAAGACAAAGTACTTATAGTTTCCATTCATGGAAATGACAGGAACTATATTTATAGACAACTGAAATACGAGCGACCAAGCAGGTCATTTTAAAAATTAAATGATTTCTTCTTTTCTATTAAGTCATTTGATCTTCTCTTCTGCTTTTCTCACCTTATTATACATGAAATAACACCACCTTAACTGCATGTTTGAAATCTATATAGTGTGCATCGAAAAGAAAGTGTGGGTAAACGTCAATGAGACAGCAACCTAGCGACAAAATTAACCAAAAGACATGTGCACGTTTAACGGTAAAAGAGATGCGAGTTTCCTCAATGAGACAGCATCCCAGTGACAAAAGATATGTATGAATGAACTATTCACTTGGCTGATGCTACCATTAGAATTTTTTTCGATTTTCTTAATTTTCCACTAATAAAACTGTCCGCCATGAAATAGCCAAAAGTGATGAAAGTGGCATTAAACACCAAAATTAATAAATCAACCATTGTTTATTTCAGACGTTTCCTACACCGATCTTTGGTTTGGTAAACAAGAATCTTTTAACTGGAATTTCAATTTGACTATATCAATGTTTGGCATCACATACATGTTACTACCTTTTTGCATTATGACTGTAATGTTTGAAGCAGCTTAATCAAATAAAAATCGTCTTGATTATCTTGAAAACTAGATAAATTTATACCGGAATATATTTAGAAAGATAGTTATATACTTGTAAAAGTAACTACAAGACAATGAAGTAAAAGTAAGGCATTAATGAAGGATTAGAAGGTTAAAGTTATATAGGTAGGGCCTGCGTTTAAAGGTCTTTGTGTCCATCACAATTTATGTGTCGTAACCTTTATTTAAACCTTTACATTAAGTTAAACATTTTAAAGGTAAAGTAAGTTCGTTTTCTAACTTAAGGTCGACACCTTTAAATATAAAATATTTATTTTTAATAAGAAAGGGTGTGTTTTATGTCCAAGGATTGCGAAATTTCTGGGAATGCATCGTGCAGTCACTATTTGAATGCATCATTCGGTGCCTAAGTAGATATGTCCTTTGGAAGCAAAACCTTGCTACACTGACAGTGTCTGTAAAGATCCTATGTGCAAAATGACAAAAATATCTTTAGAGTAACGTCCCTGTTAAACTGAAGTATGTAGGTTTCGGCTCTGGAGTTCCCAGTGAAGACATTTTTTTTACGTCCACACATTTGAGGTATATAGTTACTAAATCAAACAAAAGTTGAATATGTGTAGCACATCTTGACATGTACTCGTGTGTTTACTTATTCTGAACTGCTTAGACATAAAATGAAGTCATTCGACGATGGGAAAAGTCGCACTTTTAAAACAAGGATTTTCTACTTCGCTCTTTAAATAGACAGAGTTGCCCTTCATACAACTTTGACAAATAGTTCCACAACGCCATCTGAAAAGTTAAATCAAACAAAAGTTGAAAATCTGTAGCACATCTTGACATGTACTCGTGTGTTTACTTATTCTGAACTGCTTAGACATAAAATGAAGTCATTCGACGATGGGAAAAGTCGCACTTTTAAAGCAAGGATTTTCTACTTCGCTCTTTAAATAGACAGAGTTGCCCTTCATACAATTTTGACAAATAGTCCCACAACGCCATCTGAAAAAGTTAAAATTTTAAAAATGATGATACACTTCACTATAAAAGAAATCACAAAACTGATATTTTTAAGCCATACATTTCCTAAAGACAAAGTACTTATAGTTTCCATTCATGGAAATGACAGGAACTATATCTATAGACAACTGAAATACGAGCGACCAAGCAGGTCATTTTGAAAAATTAAATGATTTCTTCTTTTCTATTAAGTCATTTGATCTTCTCTTCTGCTTTTCTCACTTTATTATACATGAAATAACACCACCTTAACTGCATGTTTGAAATCTATATAGTGTGCATCGAAAAGAAAGTGTGGGTAAACGTCAATGAGACAGCAACCTAGCGACAAAATTAACCAAAAGACATGTGCACGTTTAACGGTAAAAGAGATGCGAGTTTCCTCAATGAGACAGCATCCCAGTGACAAAAGATATGTATGAATGAACTATTCACTTGGCTGATGCTACCATTAGAATTTTTTCGATTTTCTTAATTTTCCACTAATAAAACTGTCCGCCATGAAATAGCCAAAAGTGATGAAAGTGGCATTAAACACCAAAATTAATAAATCAACCATTGTTTATTTCAGACGTTTCCTACACCGATCTTTGGTTTGGTAAACAAGAATCTTTTAACTGGAATTTCAATTTGACTATATCAATGTTTGGCATCACATACATGTTACTACCTTTTTTGCATTATGACTGTAATGTTTGAAGCAGCTTAATCAAATAAAAATCGTCTTGATTATCTTGAAAACTAGATAAATTTATACCGGAATATATTTAGAAAGATAGTTATATACTTGTAAAAGTAACTACAAGACAATGAAGTAAAAGTAAGGCATTAATGAAGGATTAGAAGGTTAAAGTTATATAGGTAGGGCCTGCGTTTAAAGGTCTTTGTGTCCATCACAATTTATGTGTCGTAACCTTTATTTAAACCTTTACATTAAGTTAAACATTTTAAAGGTAAAGTAAGTTCGTTTTCTAACTTAAGGTCGACACCTTTAAATATAAAATATTTATTTTAATAAGAAAGGGTGTGTTTATGTCCAAGGATTGCGAAATTTCTGGGAATGCATCGTGCAGTCACTATTTGAATGCATCATTCGGTGCCTAAGTAGACATGTCCTTTGAAGCAAAACCTTGCTACACTGACAGTGTCTGTAAAGATCCTATGTGCAAAATGACAAAATATCTTTAGAGTAACGTCCCTGTTAAACTGAAGTATGTAGGTTTCGGCTCTGGAGTTCCCAGTGAAGACATTTTTTTTACGTCCACACATTTGAGGTATATAGTTACTAAATCAAACAAAAGTTGAATATGTGTAGCACATCTTGACATGTACTCGTGTGTTTACTTATTCTGAACTGCTTAGACATAAAATGAAGTCATTCGACGATGGGAAAAGTCGCACTTTTAAAACAAGGATTTTCTACTTCGCTCTTTAAATAGACAGAGTTGCCCTTCATACAACTTTGACAAATAGTTCCACAACGCCATCTGAAAAGTTAAATCAAACAAAAGTTGAAAATCTGTAGCACATCTTGACATGTACTCGTGTGTTTACTTATTCTGAACTGCTTAGACATAAAATGAAGTCATTCGACGATGGGAAAAGTCGCACTTTTAAAGCAAGGATTTTCTACTTCGCTCTTTAAATAGACAGAGTTGCCCTTCATACAATTTTGACAAATAGTCCCACAACGCCATCTGAAAAGTTAAAATTTTAAAAATGATGATACACTTCACTATAAAAGAAATCACAAAACTGATATTTTTAAGCCATACATTTCCCCTAAAAGACAAAGTACTTATAGTTTCCATTCATGGAAATGACAGGAACTATATTTATAGACAACTGAAATACGAGCGACCAAGCAGGTCATTTTAAAAATTAAATGATTTCTTCTTTTCTATTAAGTCATTTGATCTTCTTCTGCTTTTCTCACTTTATTATACATGAAATAACACCACCTTAACTGCATGTTTGAAATCTATATAGTGTGCATCGAAAAGAAAGTGTGGGTAAACGTCAATGAGACAGCAACCTAGCGACAAAATTAACCAAAAGACATGTGCACGTTTAACGGTAAAAGAGATGCGAGTTTCCTCAATGAGACAGCATCCCAGTGACAAAAGATATGTATGAATGAACTATTCACTTGGCTGATGCTACCATTAGAATTTTTTCGATTTTCTTAATTTTCCACTAATAAAACTGTCCGCCATGAAATAGCCAAAAGTGATGAAAGTGGCATTAAACACCAAAATTAATAAATCAACCATTGTTTATTTCAGACGTTTCCTACACCGATCTTTGGTTTGGTAAACAAGAATCTTTTAACTGGAATTTCAATTTGACTATATCAATGTTTGGCATCACATACATGTTACTACCTTTTTGCATTATGACTGTAATGTTTGAAGCAGCTTAATCAAATAAAAATCGTCTTGATTATCTTGAAAACTAGATAAATTTATACCGGAATATATTTAGAAAGATAGTTATATACTTGTAAAAGTAACTACAAGACAATGAAGTAAAAGTAAGGCATTAATGAAGGATTAGAAGGTTAAAGTTATATAGGTAGGGCCTGCGTTTAAAGGTCTTTGTGTCCATCACAATTTATGTGTCGTAACCTTTTATTTAAACCTTTACATTAAGTTAAACATTTTAAAGGTAAAGTAAGTTCGTTTTCTAACTTAAGGTCGACACCTTTAAATATAAAATATTTATTTTAATAAGAAAGGGTGTGTTTTATGTCCAAGGATTGCGAAATTTCTGGGAATGCATCGTGCAGTCACTATTTGAATGCATCATTCGGTGCCTAAGTAGACATGTCCTTTGAAGCAAAACCTTGCTACACTGACAGTGTCTGTAAAGATCCTATGTGCAAAATGACAAAAATATCTTTAGAGTAACGTCCCTGTTAAACTGAAGTATGTAGGTTTCGGCTCTGGAGTTCCCAGTGAAGACATTTTTTTACGTCCACACATTTGAGGTATATAGTTACTAAATCAAACAAAAGTTGAATATGTGTAGCACATCTTGACATGTATGTACTGATACTGCAATCACTAATAAATACAGTGTAGAAATCAATCAGGATAATCCACTGAAATATTATCAAATAATATTAATATTATCAATAGTAAAGCTAAAATATAAAACATCAATGGTCTGTCAAAATGGCTAATAAAGCCTTCCCTGCTTCTAGCTCTATCCCTGAAAATAAACCCTTGTCAATACAGCTAGATAGGTAATCTGCCTTCTGTCTCCACTCAGATGGTATAACTACAGGTGTATCAGTAGGTGGAACTGCAGACTTCGTCACAAAATCACCAGACTGTAACCACTTAGGTTGTCCTCTCTCGACCTGATCGACGAGGCAAAACTGGAGGTGCATCATCTTCAACATGAGCTGGATCAAACGTCTCTGGTTCTAGCAAGGCATCTGCTGCTCATCATCTTCGTGTACAGAATCTAGTTCCTGTACATCTATATCATGGGCGTCCCCATCTGACTCCGGAGGTAGTAGTATTTCTTGGTGTCCATCAAGACTCTCTGTTTCATCATCCTCAACACTGGATGGAGTGTTGTGAACCATTGGTCGTTGATGTTCAAATATCTCATAATCATCACTATCGCTATCGCTTTCCTCCATGGTACAGTCTGTGTTCGAGTTGTTCTTGTTGTTTTTCCTTCGCATTCTTGTTCTCGGTCTAGGAACTGGTCTAGGTACTGGTTCTGTCGTTGGTGGTTGACTTGAAATATATCCCACAGGCAGTAAAGATTCCTATGTAACGTTCGCTTACGCCCTCGCCACTATCTTTCTGTACAATGTAGACGGGCATATCTTTATTCGGTTGTTCTAGTACAAGGTAGATATCGTTCTCCCATTTATCACTCAACTTATGTTTACCATCAAAAGCAACTTTCTTTACTAGTACTTTATCGCCTTTTCTACGACTGCCCTTCTAACTTTCAGATCATATTGTTCTTTCTACTTCTCATGTGCCTTCATTGCTGATTCTGAAGCAAGCTTGTATGCATCTACTAGTCTGTCCTCAATTCTTGGATATACTTAGTTTGTGGTTCCTCATCTTTTCCTATACAAGTCCAAATGCTAAGTCGATGGGAAGCTTCGGTTGTCGGCCAAACATAAGAAAGTATGGTGATTGTCCAGTTGCTTCATGTCGAGTGCAGTTGTACGCATGAACTAACGGAGCAACATAAGCTTTCCAGTTGGTTTTATCTTTGGCTGTAAAGTTCCAAGCATTGACAGTAATGTTCTATTAAATCTCTCAGTCATGCCGTTGCCCATCGGATGGTAAGCTGTGGTTCTTGACTTTATTCCTGTTAGACGGCAAAGTTCCTGAATGATGTTACTTTCAAGGATGGACCCTGATCTGAGTGAATTCTGTTAAGTAAACCATAATGCACGATGAAGTTGTTGAGCAATGCTTCTGCAGTTGTCTTTGCAGTCTGGTTGCGTGTTGGTATGGCCTGTGCATAACGTGTAAAGTGATCGGTGATTACCAAGATGTCTTGAATTCTTCCTTTGATGGTTCTAGAGTAAGGTAGTCAATGCATAGAGGTCCATTGGCTGAGTTGTTGTGATGTTGACTAGTGGTGCTCTTCCTGGCTCTTTCTTTCTCTTAATACATCTTTCGCAACGTTGGATCCATTCTTCAATATCTTTGTTCATTCCAGGCCAGTAAAAGCGTTTTCTAATAAGACTGGTGGTTCTATCTTTGCCTGGATGTCCCATTTCATCATGAAGTGCTTCTAAAACTAATTTGTGTGAAGATGGTATTATAAGTTGATGATGTATCCTTTCGTCGATGCTAATCTCGGTAAAGTATATCATCAATAAGTCTGAGATGGTTGAACTGTTTATTCAGTGGACTTGGTGTTATCTTTCCTTTGCTGGTTTCTGTCCAGATTTCAGTTGTTTTATCCATGTGTGAAGCAGTGGATCCATAGCTTGGACTTCTGACCAGTTCGTGTCAGTTGAAACATCTATATGCATATCCAAATTACTGATGTCGATGGAATCTGGTGATATGGCATAGGAGTCAATCAACGGAGTATATATGCATCCACATATTGCTTTAATGGAACCTTTGCTGATGGTAGTCAATCTGGATAGTCCATCTGCATCTGCATTGGTCTTGCCTGGACGGTAGATGATATCAAAATCGCGGCAGTGCAGCGAGCCAACGGTGTCCAGTAGCATCTAGTTTTGCAGACGTGAGTACATAGGTGAGTGGGTTGTTGTCTGTGAGTACTCTAAACTTGTGGCCATAGAGGTAGTCATGGAACTTGTCAGTTATGGACCACTTTAGTGCAAGAAATTCCATCTTATGTGCTGGATAGTTCTGTTCTGCTTTTGTTAAACCTCTGCTAGCATATGCGATTACACGTTGATGTCCATCTTGCTCTTGATATAGTACGGCACCAAGTCCTTGACCACTGGCATCGGTGTGCAGTTCAAATGGTTTGGAGTAATCAACATATCCAAGTATCGGTGCTGAAGATAAGAGTTGCTTTAATGTTGTGAAAGCTGTTTTGCTTATCAGTCCACTGAAATGCTTCTTGTTGTTGTTTCTTAGTCTTTTCTTTCCTTTCTTTACATTTGAAGTTGGCATGATAGATGGGTGGATTTGCTATCTGACTGAAGTTACGGATGAACTTTCGGTAATATCCTATAAATCCGATAAATCTACGTACTTCTTCGGACGATTTTGGAGTAGGCCAATTCATAACTTTCTCAACTTTTCTGGATCTGTTTCTACCCTCTTCAGATACGATATGTCCAGCATATTTGACTTTTAGCTTGAAGAAAGAACATTTCGTTGGCGAAAGCTTCAGTTTGGCTTATCGAAATCTGTCAAAGATAATCTCAAGTCGTTCTTAGTGTTCCACATATGTTTTAGCAACTATGATGACATCGTCTACGAAAACGCAACATGTACGCATGTGAAGATCTCTGAGGCAATCCTGCATAAGACGTTGATAAGTGGCGGGGGCGCAAGCAAGTCCGAAAGGCATCCGGTTGTACTCGAAGAGTCCAAGAGGTCCTACGGTGAATGCTGTCCTCTCCTTATGTTCCTCTAGTATCTCTACCTGATGATAACCTGACTTCATGTCTACGGTTGAGAAGTACTTGTTGCCAGCCATGCAGTCTAACATATCTTCCATTCTTGGCAAAGCATAGGCATCCTTTTTTGTCTTTAAATTCAATTCCCTATAGTCCACGCATATTCTAAGAGTGCCATTCTTCTTCTTTACTAGAACAACGTTGGAGGCATACGGACTGTGAGACTTTCTAATAATTCCTGCTCGGAGCATTTGGTATAAATGGCTCTTAACATCTTCATACATTGAAGGCGGTATGTGTCGATATCGTTGTTTGAATGGTCGATCGTCCTCTAACAGAATCTTGTGTTGTACTATGTTGGTATGTCCAATATCATAATCATCTTTGGAAAATATATCTTGGTATGATGTGATAAAATCTTTCCAAGTTGGAGTTGATCTGATGTTATATTGTTGGTGGATATATCTACTTGTTGTAATAACGGTGGTGTAAATTCTTTCTCTTGGTTGATAGGTTGATCTTGGATAAGTACAGGTTGTAGTTCACCAATTATAGCATTTGGTTGAACGATGACTGTTCTTGTAGTGATGTTGCAAATTCTAAGGTTAAACATGTCGTTGTGCTGGTACTTATAATCTATTAATGATGGTTCAATATCTAAATCTGTTGGTAATATAGATGAAGGTGTTTGTTGGGTAATAGCAGATGTGAAGTGGTATGGTAATTCTTTGGTTGTCATGGCTTTAATAGATATCTGACTGTTCGGTGGTATAATGACTCTTTCGTATTCAGCTGATTTAATCAATGCTATTCTGTTGTTCATCTTTCTAAGTTCTTTCTCCCTCAGTAGTATGCACCTAAATGAAGAATACCAGGGTGTTGTTAAATCTGATGTTTGAAGAAATCTGCCAAATCTATCTTTGTAATCATCCATGATGGTTGTCAATATATTTGTTCCCAATAAGACTGGAACTTTCGAATGATACAGACTATCTGGTACGACAAGTAGTATGGTTGGATAATGCTGATCAGTTTCTCTCAGTTGAATGTTGGCCTCAATATATCCATGGTACGGTAGTGAATTTCCATCTGCGCATTCAATGCTGATAATCTGTTCTAAAGGTTTGAGTGGTGTGTCAGTAAAGTGTTGAGTGTAAAATTCATAAGCTATTGTTGAAACAGCGGATCCTGTATCTAGAAGAGATGAAGTTTCAATGCCATTGATGATAATCTTTGATTCTGTCGGTTGTCCACAAAGTCCTGGTGGTATTGTTGATTTGCATAAATTCTGTTTAGGGCTTTGTATGTTCATGTCGATCGGCTGCCCTTTGTCGATGACATAATCTAGTTTAAAGGTTTGCCGTTGACATCAGTGTTGGCTCGGCATCCTCTGGCAATGTGCGAGTCTCTACCACAACGGTAACATGCAATCGGTTGAAATCTATAAGTGTTGTCTGATGTTGACTGATGTTGAGTCTGACCAAAACCTCTGCCAAAACCGCTACCATAACCTCTTCCATAACCTCTACCATAACTTCTTCCATAACCTCTATTTCCTCTACCACCTCTATTAAAACCTTTACCTCTAAACTGACTTTGACCAAAATTCTGTTGGTACGGTTGTGGTTGTGTATGTTGATGTTGTTTTGGTTGATTTTAGGGCTTATCTGGTTGTCCAGATTATGGATGTTCAAGGCGTGTGTTGATTTGCTTTAGTGTTGCAGCAAGTTCAGATTCCTCCTCTTTCTCATTAGCCAGTTTTGATGTTGCTTTCACCTTTGGTAGTTCATCAAGATTATGTTCTTTCTCAATCTTTCTCAAAGCTACACGTAATTGATCAAATGTATGATAGCGTTCTTTCTCATAGTGGCTTATATGCTTTATATCTGGTTTAAGTCCTTTCCAAAGCATGTCATGCATCATGGTATCTGCCTGTGGCTTGCTGACTTTCCCTGAGTGGATGGCTTTATCAAATATTCCTTCCAAGCGACAACTCCATGACGATACATCCTCAGTTTCCTTCTGTTTCGCATTGTAAAAGTCACTCATGATGGTTTCAAGTTCATCTACGTTGCCAAAAACGCTTTCCATCTTGGTCATGATCTCAGTTAATGATGCATCTGCTCCTAAACGCATTGCTACTAATTCTGCTTACCACGCAAAGATTTACGTGTGGCTTGGATAATAGCTTCCTCTGAGTGAACATTATCCTTTATGAGTCCAAGTACCTAATATTTCTAAAGCTCATACGTTGTTTCGCAGACTTTCTATTTAATACTACCATAGAAGTTGTTTATTCTAGGTGGCTGAGTATACTGTAATGATGTTGTTAATGATGGTTTCGTCTTAATAGGTTGGTTCTGTTTCCCCATCTGTAGTGTTTCCATTGCGTAAGCCTCAATCCACTGTTGTAATGCCTCAGGTGTATCTGCCTTGGGTTTTATATGCATTTCCTTCAAGGTGTCAACTAGCTGTTGATAATCCTCATCGGCCATGATGTCAAAATATGAATGAATCTACAATTAAGATATCCTAAATCTACAAGAAATATAATAAATATTAGCACCTATAAATAAAACAAAGTTATCTGAAATAAATACAGAAAAGAATTAGTATTCTACAAGAAATAGTAAATGAATGTTAATAATCTGCAATAAAGACAAAAAAAATATGTGATTAATTTCCTAAAATAAATACCAAATGTATATATTAAGTACCTAAAATTAATACAAAATAGAATTAATTACCTATAATGAATAAGAAGTAATGTTAAGTGCCTAAACTGAATACAAGTTATGTTAATGACCTTCAATGAATACAAAGTTATGTTAAGTACCTTCAATGAATACAAAATTATATTAAGTACCTTCAATGAATACAAAATAAAGGTAATGAATAGCTGAAATTAATACAAATGTATTTGACAAACCTATATAAATCTATCTGGTAAATCTATATAAATCTATCTCTTACTCAAAATTAGTCAAAGTGAAAACAAATGTCTGGTAAGTATATCCTAAGACACAATGAAATGAGATATAACTATGGGTATCACCAGTAATCTATGATGGATACAGAAAAAAAAATATATATATACACTATATAATATATATGCAGCACTGAAAATTAAAGTAAAGATTACTTATAGTCCAAATGTGGAACAAAATATCAAAATCTGAAATCAAATAATAATCAATAGATCTGAAATATCAAAGTATAGTATTAAATCTGGTACCAAGGATCTAAACTAACTGTAAAAGAAGTTATGTATAATTATTAAACACTAGTATCAAAATACAGTAGGAAAAAATAAAGTCAGCTATCTAATAATAATCTGAAATTATAAAGTACAATTAATTTCTGAAATTACAAAAAATTAATAACCTAAGTATGATAAACACAATATACAAAGAAAGACAACTCAATAATAGTGCTGATTATCTCCCTGAGAAAAAATGAATAAATATATCAAGTATGAAAATATCTAAACACAAGTATGAATATATACAAGTAGGACACAAGTACTATATATAAATAAATATGAACAAAACTAAAGTAAAGATAAGTTCATCAATATATCAAAATAAAGTAGATAGACTATAAAGTAAAGTCAAAGTACAAGTATAAGTATAAGCAACAGTGACAACAAATAAACTAAAGTTGGACCACAACACAACTATACTTAGTTTTCCTGTGTAACCAAAGCCTACTGTGTAATGTAAGTTTTATATGTCAGGGCTTGGGTTACTTACTACATCAAATCATATCCTCTGATGAAATACCAAATATGTCTTCTTGTCTCAATCTATGAGTTCACTCAAGTATATCTATATATCTCTATCTATATCTGGTTCGCTTATAGACTATCAAGTGTATGTACGCTTTTAAATGTGTATAAGAGTGTATTAATTTACATGCACTGCAATGCACAAAGTAGGTAAGTGTCGGGCAAGGCAAGGAAAATTTATTAAAATGTGAAAGGTCAAGGTCAATCACAGGTTCATATCAACAATCAATCATACATACACACATTGACATACAAATAAAATAAATAACCTATACCCTTATATACTAAGTACAAGTACAAATGTATATGTGACTACCCTGTATAGCAATAACAATGTCAATAAATACTAAGTACACATGTACTAAGCTAATACCAAATCCAAGTTTTTTTTTAATATGAAAATAATCTAAGTACACTTGCTCATAAATAATACCAATTCAGTACAACAGTATCTAACTATTGATGTGTATGCGTGTTAACAAAGTGTAAGTGAATGAAAAGAACAAACACCAACAGGTATGTAACAATAAAAATGGCTAGTACAAAACACAAAAGTGAAGTGTAAATACCAGCTGGATTTTCAATAATTTTCTAAGTTTGGACAAGCAGACCAGTTGTCAGTATTATTCAAACAAAGAAAATTTATAAACAGTACAATAATATACAATATCAACACAAAACATGCATGATAATGGCCAATTTCAAATTTTGGATGTTTTCAAAGTCAATGTTTTTCTTCAATAGTTGCTTTCTGATACCAAATATTTGCAAAATATTTATAAAGAGGTAACTATGTGTATATTCTCACCATTTCATTACATAAACAATGTATACAACAGCAAATAGTATGTACAATAAACAATTTTCACCAACGTGTTGAATATTTTCGACTGATTTTCCAATCTTCCGGTGGATGTCACGTCCTAGATCCTGACCTTCAGTGAGGACATGTACTCGTGTGTTTACTTATTCTGAACTGCTTAGACATAAAATGAAGTCATTCGACGATGGGAAAAGTCGCACTTTTAAAACAAGGATTTTCTACTTCGCTCTTTAAATAGACAGAGTTGCCCTTCATACAACTTTGACAAATAGTTCCACAACGCCATCTGAAAAGTTAAATCAAACAAAAGTTGAAAATCTGTAGCACATCTTGACATGTACTCGTGTGTTTACTTATTCTGAACTGCTTAGACATAAAATGAAGTCATTCGACGATGGGAAAAGTCGCACTTTTAAAGCAAGGATTTTCTACTTGCTCTTTAAATAGACAGAGTTGCCCTTCATACAATTTTGACAAATAGTCCCACAACGCCATCTGAAAAGTTAAAATTTTAAAAATGATGATACACTTCACTATAAAAGAAATCACAAAACTGATATTTTTAAGCCATACATTTCCTAAAAGACAAAGTACTTATAGTTTCCATTCATGGAAATGACAGGAACTATATTTATAGACAACTGAAATACGAGCGACCAAGCAGGTCATTTTAAAAATTAAATGATTTCTTCTTTTCTATTAAGTCATTTGATCTTCTCTTCTGCTTTTCTCACCTTATTATACATGAAATAACACCACCTTAACTGCATGTTTGAAATCTATATAGTGTGCATCGAAAAGAAAGTGGGTAAACGTCAATGAGACAGCAACCTAGCGACAAAATTAACCAAAAGACATGTGCACGTTTAACGGTAAAAGAGATGCGAGTTTCCTCAATGAGACAGCATCCCAGTGACAAAAGATATGTATGAATGAACTATTCACTTGGCTGATGCTACCATTAGAATTTTTTTCGATTTTCTTAATTTTCCACTAATAAAACTGTCCGCCATGAAATAGCCAAAAGTGATGAAAGTGGCATTAAACACCAAAATTAATAAATCAACCATTGTTTATTTCAGACGTTTCCTACACCGATCTTTGGTTTGGTAAACAAGAATCTTTTAACTGGAATTTCAATTTGACTATATCAATGTTTGGCATCACATACATGTTACTACCTTTTTGCATTATGACTGTAATGTTTGAAGCAGCTTAATCAAATAAAAATCGTCTTGATTATCTTGAAAACTAGATAAATTTATACCGGAATATATTTAGAAAGATAGTTATATACTTGTAAAAGTAACTACAAGACAATGAAGTAAAAGTAAGGCATTAATGAAGGATTAGAAGGTTAAAGTTATATAGGTAGGGCCTGCGTTTAAAGGTCTTTGTGTCCATCACAATTTATGTGTCGTAACCTTTATTTAAACCTTTACATTAAGTTAAACATTTTAAAGGTAAAGTAAGTTCGTTTTCTAACTTAAGGTCGACACCTTTAAATATAAAATATTTATTTTAATAAGAAAGGGTGTGTTTTATGTCCAAGGATTGCGAAATTTCTGGGAATGCATCGTGCAGTCACTATTTGAATGCATCATTCGGTGCCTAAGTAGACATGTCCTTTGAAGCAAAACCTTGCTACACTGACAGTGTCTGTAAAGATCCTATGTGCAAAATGACAAAATATCTTTAGAGTAACGTCCCTGTTAAACTGAAGTATGTAGGTTTCGGCTCTGGAGTTCCCAGTGAAGACATTTTTTTTACGTCCACACATTTGAGGTATATAGTTACTAAATCAAACAAAAGTTGAATATGTGTAGCACATCTTGACATGTGTGTTTGTTTACTTATCTGAAACTGTTTACATAAAATGAAGTCATTCGACGATGGGAAAAGTCGCACTTTTAAACAAGGATTTTCTATCGCTCTTTAAATAGACAGAGTTGCCTTCATACAACTTTGACAAATAGTTCCACAACGCCATCTGAAAAGTTAAATCAAACAAAAAGTTGAAAATCTGTAGCACATCTTTGACATGTACTCGTGTGTTTACTTATTCTGAACTGCTTTAGACATAAAATGAAGTCATTCGACGATGGGAAAAGTCGCAATTTTTTAAAGCAAGGATTTTCTACTTCGCTCTTTAAAATAGACAGAGTTGCCCTTCATACAATTTTGACAAATAGTCCCACAACGCCATCTGAAAAAGTTAAAATTTTAAAAAATGATGATACACTTCACTATAAAAGAAATCATAAAACTGATATTTTTAAGCCATACATTTCCTAAAAGACAAAGTACTTATAGTTTCCATTCATGGAAATGACAGAACTATATCTATAGACAACTGAAATAATGAGCTACCAAGCAGGTCATTTTTGAAAATTAAATGATTTCTTCTTTTCTATTAAGTCATTTGATCTTCTCTTCTGCTTTTCTCACTTTATTATACATGAAATAACACCACCTTAACTGCATGTTTGAAATCTATAGTGTGCATCGAAAAGAAAGGGGTAAACGTCAATGAGACAGCAACCTAGCGACAAAATTAACCAAAAGATATGTGCACGTTTAATGGTAAAAGAGATGTGAGTTTCTCAATGAGACAGCATCCCAGTGACAAAAGATATAAAGGGAATGAACTATTCACTTTATTGATGCTACCATTAGAATTTTTTTTCGATTTTCTTAATTTTCCACTAATAAAAACTGTCCGCCATGAAATAGCCAAAAGTGATGAAAGTGGCATTAAACACCAAAAATTAATAAATCAACTATTGTTTATTTCCAGACGTTTCCTACACTGATCTTTGCCTTGGTAAACAAGAATCTTTTTAACTGGAATTTCAATTTGACTATATCAATGTTTGGGTATCACATACATGTTACTACCTTTTTTGCATTATGACTGTAATCATGGAAGCAGCTTAATCAAATAAAAAAATCGTCTTGATTATCTTGAAAACTAGATAAATTTATACCGGAATATATTTAGAAAGATAGTTATATACTTGTAAAAGTAATTACAAGACAATGAAGTAAAAGTAAGGCATTAATGAAGGATTAGAAGGTTAAAGTTATATAGGTAGGGCCTGCGTTTAAAGGTCTTCAGTCCATCATAATTTATGTGTCGTAACCTTTTATTTAAACCTTTACATTAAGTTAAACATTTTAAAGGTAAAGTAAGTTCGTTTTCTAACTTAAGGTCGACACCTTTGAATATAAAATATTTTTTTTAATAAGAAAGGGTGTGTTTATGTCCAAGGATCGCGAAATTTCTGGGAATGCATCAGTGCAATCACTATTTGAATGCACTCATTCGGTGCCTAAGTAGACATGTCCTTTGGAAGCAAAACTCAAGACTGACAGTGTCTGTAAAGATCCTATGTGCAAAAATGACAAAAAATATCTTTAGAGTAACGTCCCTGTTAAACTGAAGGTTGTAGGTTTCGGCTCTGAGTTCCCAGTGAAGACATTTTTTTACGTCACACATTTGAGGTATATAGTTATTAAATCAAACAAAAGTTGAATATGTAGTATATCTTGACATGTACTGTGTGTTTATTTATTCTGAACTGCTTAGACATAAAATGAAGTCATTCGACGATGGGAAAAGTCGCACTTTTAAAACAAGGATTTTCTACTTCGCTCTTTTAATAGACAGAGTTGCCCTTCATACAACTTTGACAAATAGTTCCACAACGCCATCTGAAAAGTTAAATCAAACAAAAGTTGAAAATCTGTAGCACATCTTTATATGTACTCGTGTGTTTACTTATTCTGAACTGCTTAGACATAAAATGAAGTCATTCGACGATGGGAAAAGTCGCACTTTTAAAGCAAGGATTTTCTACTTGCTCTTTAAATAGACAGAGTTGCCCTTCATACAATTTTGACAAATAGTCCCACAACGCCATCTGAAAAAGTTAAAATTTTAAAAATGATGATACACTTCACTATAAAAGAAATCACAAACTGATATTTTTAAGCCATATCCCCTAAAGACAAAGTACTTATAGTTTCCATTCATGGAAATGACAGGAACTATATTTATAGACAACTGAAATACGAGCGACCAAGCAGGTCATTTTAAAAATTAAATGATTTCTTCTTTTCTATTAAGTCATTTGATCTTTCTTCTGCTTTTCTCACCTTATTATACATGAAATAACACCACCTTAACTGCATGTTTGAAATCTATATAGTGTGCATCGAAAGAAAGTGTGGGTAAACGTCAATGAGACAGCAACCTAGCGACAAAATTAACCAAAAGACATGTGCACGTTTAACGGTAAAAGAGATGCGAGTTTCTCAATGAGACAGCATCCCAGTGACAAAAGATATGTATGAATGAACTATTCACTTGGCTGATGCTACCATTAGAATTTTTTTCGATTTTCTTAATTTTCCACTAATAAAACTGTCCGCCATGAAATAGCCAAAAGTGATGAAAGTGGCATTAAACACCAAAATTAATAAATCAACCATTGTTTATTTCAGACGTTTCCTACACCGATCTTTGGTTTGGTAAACAAGAATCTTTTAACTGGAATTTCAATTTGACTATATCAATGTTTGGCATCACATACATGTTACTACCTTTTTGCATTATGACTGTAATGTTTGAAGCAGCTTAATCAAATAAAAATCGTCTTGATTATCTTGAAAACTAGATAAATTTATACCGGAATATATTTAGAAAGATAGTTATATACTTGTAAAAGTAACTACAAGACAATGAAGTAAAAGTAAGGCATTAATGAAGGATTAGAAGGTTAAAGTTATATAGGTAGGGCCTGCGTTTAAAGGTCTTTGTGTCCATCACAATTTATGTGTCGTAACCTTTATTTAAACCTTTACATTAAGTTAAACATTTTAAAGGTAAAGTAAGTTCGTTTTCTAACTTAAGGTCGACACCTTTAAATATAAAATATTTATTTTAATAAGAAAGGGTGTGTTTTATGTCCAAGGATTGCGAAATTTCTGGGAATGCATCGTGCAGTCACTATTTGAATGCATCATTCGGTGCCTAAGTAGACATGTCCTTTGAAGCAAAACCTTGCTACACTGACAGTGTCTGTAAAGATCCTATGTGCAAAATGACAAAAATATCTTTAGAGTAACGTCCCTGTTAAACTGAAGTATGTAGGTTTCGGCTCTGGAGTTCCCAGTGAAGACATTTTTTTTACGTCCACACATTTGAGGTATATAGTTACTAAATCAAACAAAAGTTGAATATGTGTAGCACATCTTGACATGTACTCGTGTGTTTACTTATTCTGAACTGCTTAGACATAAAATGAAGTCATTCGACGATGGGAAAAGTCGCACTTTTAAAACAAGGATTTTCTACTTCGCTCTTTAAATAGACAGAGTTGCCCTTCATACAACTTTGACAAATAGTTCCACAACGCCATCTGAAAAGTTAAATCAAACAAAAGTTGAAAATCTGTAGCACATCTTGACATGTACTCGTGTGTTTACTTATTCTGAACTGCTTAGACATAAAATGAAGTCATTCGACGATGGGAAAAGTCGCACTTTTAAAGCAAGGATTTTCTACTTCGCTCTTTAAATAGACAGAGTTGCCCTTCATACAATTTTGACAAATAGTCCCACAACGCCATCTGAAAAAGTTAAAATTTTAAAAATGATGATACACTTCACTATAAAAGAAATCACAAAACTGATATTTTTAAGCCATACATTTCCCTAAAGACAAAGTACTTATAGTTTCCATTCATGGAAATGACAGGAACTATATTTATAGACAACTGAAATACGAGCGACCAAGCAGGTCATTTTAAAAATTAAATGATTTCTTCTTTTCTATTAAGTCATTTGATCTTCTTCTGCTTTTCTCACCTTATTATACATGAAATAACACCACCTTAACTGCATGTTTGAAATCTATATAGTGTGCATCGAAAAGAAAGTGTGGGTAAACGTCAATGAGACAGCAACCTAGCGACAAAATTAACCAAAAGACATGTGCACGTTTAACGGTAAAAGAGATGCGAGTTTCCTCAATGAGACAGCATCCCAGTGACAAAAGATATGTATGAATGAACTATTCACTTGGCTGATGCTACCATTAGAATTTTTTTCGATTTTCTTAATTTTCCACTAATAAAACTGTCCGCCATGAAATAGCCAAAAGTGATGAAAGTGGCATTAAACACCAAAATTAATAAATCAACCATTGTTTATTTCAGACGTTTCCTACACCGATCTTTGGTTTGGTAAACAAGAATCTTTTAACTGGAATTTCAATTTGACTATATCAATGTTTGGCATCACATACATGTTACTACCTTTTTGCATTATGACTGTAATGTTTGAAGCAGCTTAATCAAATAAAAATCGTCTTGATTATCTTGAAAACTAGATAAATTTATACCGGAATATATTTAGAAAGATAGTTATATACTTGTAAAAGTAACTACAAGACAATGAAGTAAAAGTAAGGCATTAATGAAGGATTAGAAGGTTAAAGTTATATAGGTAGGGCCTGCGTTTAAAGGTCTTTGTGTCCATCACAATTTATGTGTCGTAACCTTTATTTAAACCTTTACATTAAGTTAAACATTTTAAAGGTAAAGTAAGTTCGTTTTCTAACTTAAGGTCGACACCTTTAAATATAAAATATTTATTTTAATAAGAAAGGTGTGTTTATGTCCAAGGATTGCGAAATTTCTGGGAATGCATCGTGCAGTCACTATTTGAATGCATCATTCGGTGCCTAAGTAGACATGTCCTTTGAAGCAAAACCTTGCTACACTGACAGTGTCTGTAAAGATCCTATGTGCAAAATGACAAAAATATCTTTAGAGTAACGTCCCTGTTAAACTGAAGTATGTAGGTTTCGGCTCTGGAGTTCCCAGTGAAGACATTTTTTTTACGTCCACACATTTGAGGTATATAGTTACTAAATCAAACAAAAGTTGAATATGTGTAGCACATCTTGACATGTACTCGTGTGTTTACTTATTCTGAACTGCTTAGACATAAAATGAAGTCATTCGACGATGGGAAAAGTCGCACTTTTAAAACAAGGATTTTCTACTTCGCTCTTTAAATAGACAGAGTTGCCCTTCATACAACTTTGACAAATAGTTCCACAACGCCATCTGAAAAGTTAAATCAAACAAAAGTTGAAAATCTGTAGCACATCTTGACATGTACTCGTGTGTTTACTTATTCTGAACTGCTTAGACATAAAATGAAGTCATTCGACGATGGGAAAAGTCGCACTTTTAAAGCAAGGATTTTCTACTTGCTCTTTAAATAGACAGAGTTGCCCTTCATACAATTTTGACAAATAGTCCCACAACGCCATCTGAAAAGTTAAAATTTTAAAAATGATGATACACTTCACTATAAAAGAAATCACAAACTGATATTTTAAGCCATACATTTCCCCTAAAAGACAAAGTACTTATAGTTTCCATTCATGGAAATGACAGGAACTATATTTATAGACAACTGAAATACGAGCGACCAAGCAGGTCATTTTAAAAATTAAATGATTTCTTCTTTTCTATTAAGTCATTTGATCTTCTCTTCTGCTTTTCTCACCTTATTATACATGAAATAACACCACCTTAACTGCATGTTTGAAATCTATATAGTGTGCATCGAAAAGAAAGTGTGGGTAAACGTCAATGAGACAGCAACCTAGCGACAAAATTAACCAAAAGACATGTGCACGTTTAACGGTAAAAGAGATGCGAGTTTCCTCAATGAGACAGCATCCCAGTGACAAAAGATATGTATGAATGAACTATTCACTTGGCTGATGCTACCATTAGAATTTTTTTCGATTTTCTTAATTTTCCACTAATAAAACTGTCCGCCATGAAATAGCCAAAAGTGATGAAAGTGGCATTAAACACCAAAATTAATAAATCAACCATTGTTTATTTCAGACGTTTCCTACACCGATCTTTGGTTTGGTAAACAAGAATCTTTTAACTGGAATTTCAATTTGACTATATCAATGTTTGGCATCACATACATGTTACTACCTTTTTGCATTATGACTGTAATGTTTGAAGCAGCTTAATCAAATAAAAATCGTCTTGATTATCTTGAAAACTAGATAAATTTATACCGGAATATATTTAGAAAGATAGTTATATACTTGTAAAAGTAACTACAAGACA
>CM029607.1:49699204-50071704 GCA_017311375.1 Mytilus coruscus
TAATTAAAAACTGATTCTGGTGCCTTAATAACTAGGTCACCGCGTGTTCCCAAGATATGTGATTATAACTCGAAATAAAAATTGGTGCAAAACCCAAGATATGGGTTAATTCACTGCAACTGTAAAATTCATGGTTAATTTCCTGCAACTGTAAAATTCATGGTTAATATTATTTTGGACCTATTTTAACACGAAACCGGATGTGACGTACTATGTGTTGGTGGTATTACATCTTAAGTTATTCAAGTAGCCATGATAATTGTCCTACAACACTGAGTTTGTGCTTATCCAAGACAATTTCCATGTACTCGATTTACTTTTATGACGATTTCCTGCTTTGAATATAAAAATAAGAAGATGTGGTATGATTGCCAATGAGACAACTCTCCACCAGAGACCAAATGACACAGAAATTAACAACTATAGGTCACCGTACGGCCTTCAACAATGAGCAAAGCCCATACCGGATAGTCAGCTATAAAAGTCCCCGAAATGACAAATGTAAAACAATTCAAACGAGAAAACTAACGGCCTAATTTATGTACAAAATAATGAGCGAAAAACAAATATGTTACACAGTAATAAACGACAACCACTGAATTACAGGCTCCTGACTTGGGACAGGCACATACAGAATGTGGCGGGGTTAAACTAGTTTGTTTGCGCCAAACTCTCCCCCTAACCTGGGACAGTGGTGTAACGGCACAACATAAGAACAACTATGCAAAACAATAAACGAAAAACAAATATGAGAAACGACAAAAACTGACAACATCTCAATTACAGACTCCTGACTTGGGACAGGCAGTTTTGTCTTTTCACTCATCCATAGTATGCTGGAAGTCTTTGTGTGATGGTTGGAAATCTAAAAAAAGGGGAAAACAAATAATTCACCGATCCTTTATAAACAAATAAAAAACTAATTTATTTGTATATTGATGAAACGAAATTATGGTTTGATCGACACATTGTGGTTAAAATGCTGCGTAAGCACACACAGGCTATGTATGTTGCGGAGAGAATATTATGTCAAAAAGTTCAAAATTGTATTTTTCATACATCACTAGCTCATACTAAAAGGATTGAGACAGCTATAAAAAATTCGTTGACCCCATAATACTTTCATATCATTAAAACGGAAATATTTACAGCAGTAACATATCATTTTATCCAAATTATGTAGACGAATTTTCTAAAAAAAAAAAAACAATATGAAGTGAAAAATCGCCGGTTATAACGTACATTCCTTACATCTAAAAACCATTTTCAGAAAATTTAATTGGCTATCTCTGGAATTATAAATAAAAGCTGCACATATCGTTTTTCTTTCAATATTTAGATGCAGTTCAGTAAGTTCTAAATACATACTGAAAGTTTCATCAAATCTGAAATATCGCACAATTTCGTGTACTTTGCCTTTCAATGGAAATAAATTTGAATTCAATTCCAAAACGTGCTTTGTTTACTTAAATTGCGTCTCAATACAATATAATGCTCTATCTGTTGTCCCTGTCCAATATCCGATATGACTGAGCTGGACCGGCTGGTGTTCAATAAGCGAAAAGAATAATCATCATGTTTTTTGCCAAATTTGATATTTAGCTTTCAACTCGTCTTCCATATGGTTCTCGTAATAACATTAGCAAATACAGTTATTTCATTCATTTTTGTTGACCAATCTGAACATAAAAAGATAACTCAATCTCACCATGATAAAAAAATGAAATCATTAATTAAAACATTCACTGTTAGCAAGCAATTTTGATTTTACATTAGCATGTATTTAGTATCAATTGAAAACATTGTACTAATATAACAAATGGAAGAAACACCAGGTTCTGATCAAAATGTTTGTTAAAATTCATTTACTTAAGTTAATGAGCCTGTGTATTTCAGCTAATTGCGTATTTGGTCGCCGTTTTGTTCGTTGACTGCCAATGATATTTCCTTTTTAACAGTGTAATTGTTGTATTTATTATATTTCATGTCATCATATTTCCGAACGACACATTAACTGCACTGTTTTTGTTGAATTGACAGGAAAAACTTTGTTGTCTGCAAAAGCATGCACCATTCAAAGATCTAAAGCACTGTAAGATACAATTTTGAGAGCTTGGGATATGTGTAAGGACATGCATGGCACTACAAAGTATTCATTCATTTGGCGATATAATTTTATTATGACCTACAATAGTGGGCATGTAAATCTCAAAACAGAAAAACGATTCTGCATGTTCATAGTGTTGCTGCATCATTTACTCGGAAGATTAGGTGTTACACCATCAGACCACCCGCTCATATTTAGAACATTTGTAAAAGTAGCTCTGCTTTGTCAAAAATAGTATTTGTGATGTTGCTGTTTACTTAAAAGTAGCAAATTAATTACCTTAAATGAAACTTTTGCGAAGGGAGATATATTTTAACCATTTAGAGCAAATAAACTTTGCATTACAATTTAAATGTAGACGAGGTACATATTTTGCCTATTGAGGATTTCTGAAAACCAGAATGCTATTTTTAGTAATTACTTCCGGAACGTCATGTGTCACTACATTGGTAAAACAATTTGCATATAGGAAGGTGATAAATGTAGCAGTCAGGATTCTACTTCGTCAAAATTATCTCCCCATTACGCCAGGTAATTTTTACAATCGTAGAAATGGAAGCCATTGTAGGGATGACGCGCTGCCAATTTAGCTCTTGAAAACGGACAAATTTATCCACATAGCACCATAACGATCCTTATATGCCAGTTGTATTTAAAAAGACAAATGTATTTACTAGCCATAGAACGTCATTTGATGTACTTTTCTGCATTCAGTCAACTTAAAACTATTGTCTGATCGGTTGTCAGGGGAATTTTCGAAAGTTCAAAAACATTTAAAAAATTCTAATTAAATATTTCGTGGAAGGGCAGACTAAAAATTTTCATAGGTTGAAGACTATAAACCCTAGATATCACACACAAAAAAAAAAATGAAGTATTTTTGAAGTTATGTACATTTAAGATCCAGTTGAAAAGTCTGTTGTTAAGCACTTTTAGTAAAAATTTGATATTCGAACACACCTACACTGTTGTTGTGACTCGTTAGAAAGGTATTTCACTTGACCTATATATTTCAATTTTTAGTACTGTGAATTTTTGATGTTATGAAATTAACCTGTAGCCTTAATATATAAAAATAATAGAATCTGAAGCGAGATGATGTATCAGATATTTTTGCTTTGTACATTTTCAAGACAGAATATTCAACTCAAACACACCCTAACATAAAAATGTGCACTCGACTTTCTCTTTTCGATGCAATTGTTGCCCATTTTTTGAATTTTCCAAAAAAACATTCGCCGGGCAGAGATGAAAATTAATGCTTTAGAAGGATCAATCTATTATCTTTCTGTGGAATTTTTTTCGGCGGAATTTATGCTTATGCACAAAAGAGATCCATTTGGATTTGAACCTGCCACAATCAACTGTTTTATGAAAATTTGTCTATAATTTAAAAGTTTACAAATATCTTGAAGCTCCATGTTATAATTCAAATAAAAACACGTATCAAGTTGCATAAAATCCTAAATTATGCACCTTCATTAAACTTTTAAAGCCCATAGAAATAAATGTAAACAATTCAAATATACCAATTTTGCTTTTTACCTTCTCTAACAAAGAGTTCCATTTCTTTTGTTTAATTTCAACTGGGTTTCCGCCTGGTAGAGTTCAGGATAAACATGGTTCTCTTGAAGTTTAAAACTGAACCAAATATTGAGCTATTGACGGTTGCATTGAAAGAAAACTTTTGAGTTAACCAGTTTTAACTTTAAGCCTGTCCCAAGGCAAGAGCCTGTAATCCAGTCGCGATCTTTGTTTGTTGTATGCCATAGTTGTTTTTTTGTGTATTGTCGTACTATGATTAAGGCTTTAGGTTTCTCTTTTTAATTGTTTTAAATTTTTCTTTAAAGGGCCTTTTATATAGTTTACTATAGGTATGGGTTTTATTGTCTGTTAAAGGCGTACGTGGACCTGTAATTTTCACATCTTTGTGCTTTGGTATTTTATGGTTAGTTGTCTCATTGGCAATAATGACAAATCTCTTTATTGTCATATTCAGACTATGGAATATTTATTTCCTGGACGGACTGATACTGTTTGCTGTTGTCTCAAGAATTTTTTAGTATCTTCTGTCATTCCTCGTATGTCGTGGAACATATTGTTTATATACAGTTGTTTTTGTGTGTGTGTTGTTGTAGTATAATTAAGGCTTTTTGTCTATTTTGAATTGTTTCACATTTTGTCATCGGGTGAAATTTTATATAGTTTACTACACGGTATGAGTATTTTTCCCGGTCTCCAGTATTAAGTATCTATTTTAAGTATGTTCTGTTATTTTGAGTATTTCTAGGAACACATTTTGTATATGCTAGTAGTGTAACAGTTGATAAGACCATTCTTCCAATTGCAGAAAGGTAGTTTGATCCCATTAATGTAGCCTTGCAAAGATTGCATGTCTTCTTCTTGGCATTCATTTGCGGGAAGTTTAAGTTTTTAGATATTTTTTTGGAACAGTTCGTGATTTTAGACATACTTTAGAAATAAATATTTGCTTTTTTAGGTTTCATCCTTAAGTTTTTGCTTACTGTTTAATCAGCTAAAGTTATCTTTCCTTGTTAACTTGTCGCAATATAAAACCTTATATGTAAGCTTGTTTTGAATCTATATAATTAAAAGTAAAACACTTATTAGTAACTCTTTAAGGTATTTTTCATTACCACGTTGGTGTCATTAAATTCAACATTTCGATTAATAATCATTTATTCTTTCTATTTCATAAACTGCTTATTAATATTTGAAACTAAACCTTGAAACCACAAAACTCCATCAACGTCGGTATATGGTAGAACGTTAATGGATAAGACGTTCATTTAAAAGTAACGAAATGAACAAAATTTCAAATGTCATTAATTATATAACCCAATAAAACTGAATGTAATTTTTATTAATTGCTCACTGCTGAATGTCTAATGGTCCAACAAATGACCAATCTTATGCGGTCGTGATTTATAGCAACCCAATACAGATTTGAACATTCTTTTGTCGTAGGGGCAATTTCTTGAGATTGAAAATTGTGCAGTCGATGAAAATTTAAGCCTAATTTACGGACAAGAACAGTTTAGCGTTAATGTCATACATCTGTCGTCAATAACATGAAATTGTATCCATTAGCTTAACCTAAAATTTATGGAAATCGTGATGTATTTCCCAGATTTGTATTCCGGGTCATAGTGCGTATCCCCACCGGCTCATAAGACCACTACAACGTAACGTGCACTTGTCAGAATCGGGCAGCGTAATTAGACAACTCTATCGGATCTCTTCAGTTAAGACATACATCATATCCAGGAATGATACCAAGCGTTACGTTAGAACCATCAAGTATGCCATTTAATTTGCTCAATTCTGTTTAATTCGGTAAAAAATCCAGAAAAGCGTACAAATCGTAATATTGTATCTGAAAGATTCCGGAACTTTAATGCACGATTAAGTTCGGGGATTAGTTCATTAAGTAAGAAACTCCATCTTGTTTTTCTAATTTGATGTTATGTAATTTAATCAATAAACCTGAATATTTGTCATATGTTTCCTAGTCCGTTGTTGACCTGTATTTTATTTACGATGCTTTCACAATCTTCCATTATTGGCGTTGTTTAAGCATCTGTAGAGACATTTTGAGTGGTAAGATTTCCGTGGTAGTTAATAATGAAAGAAATAATGAATGCTACAGTAGAATTTGTATTTTATTCAAAACCAAAATAATTGTATGCTGTAAACTTAAAAATGAAACATGTACAACATATATGCTTTGTTTCGACAATTTTTATCAAGTGCGTGCATCGAAGAAAATATTAGTGACACATAGGCTTTGAATATAATAGGCCAAGCCGATCACATTGGAAATATTAATATGTCATATTTCACGAATAGCACAGTCCGTGGGTTCGCAATAATTTCTTGTAATGCTATGTAATAATTCCACATGAAAGACTGTAATTATTCAATTCAATTCAGAAATAAAATTAGGAAATTTTCCTTTGCAGTAATTCCAAAAAAAAAAAATATATCCCCGAGTTGATCGAGACCAGAAACCTGCAAGCTTTGGACAAGAGCAAAACATTGCTTAATTTAGTCCTAGACACACAATTATATGTTTTCTTCCAGTCACTAAATTTAATGATTATGATTATCTATCCTCAGTTATAATGGCAGAATCGCAAAAGTATTTTATGACCGGAGGTAACTTATTTTTACCAGGAAGGAAATCACATTATCTAGACGTTTTACGGCTTCACTTGCATTAAACAAAAATAAAACTTACTACAAAGTGATAAATTCTGTGATGTTTATTGAACGAACGACGACATTCAGACAAAAGATAATTTAGATTCTTCATTGATTTCAAATGGCAACATATTGGATGTCGTAAAATTCAGATTGACAGCTTATGTGGACTTTACATCGTTTCTGATAAATTTAGAAAGAACCTTATTTTGAAAATGATTTTAAAAACATAAAGTGCGCTTTGGAAAAGGACAAAAAATAAATAAAACCAAACAGAACAGAACAGACTAGACCAGAACAAAACCGGAAAACACCGAATAGAACAGAACGAACAAAACAGAACAGAACAGAACAGAACAGAACAAATAGAACAGAACAGTGAGATATTGCTCTAAGTAGATGAACAGTAAGTTGAAGAGCAGTCTTTGTGAAAACACATCACACGGTAAAACATGTTAACATAAATGTTGATAATAGATTTCAGAGTCCTGTGTATTGTAGGTCTTAGGAAAGATGCGACGGATTCTTTTTACATGGACATTATGTGTAAGAAAATATAAGTATTTAGTAAACATGAAGTTGATGAGCGATGTATTTAAAATTCGTAAGGGTTCCGTGGAACCCAGTGTCTCGCCTACTTTTGCTGTTAATCGCAGGCTCAACAAAATGAGGAAAAAATCAATAAAAATATTCCTTTAGATACTATCTTTTGATTGTAAGAAGCTTCTGTCAAAGTTTGGTATAAATCCAGGATAGTTTATGAATCTAATAAATGTTTTAAAACTTTAACTGCATACTGTATGTAATGTTAACTGGAAGAAAAGCTAACTCCATTTATAAGTAAAATACGGATAAACAGGTACAAAATTTTGACAAAATTTCCTTCTAGATACTAGCTTTTGATCATAAACAAGCTTCTGTCCAAGTTTGGTACAAATCCAGGATAGTTTAAGAAAGTTATTAAAATTTTAAAACTTTTACCACAGAGTGAATGTAATGTTAACTGGCAGAAAAACTAAGTCCATTTATAAGTAAAATACGGAAAAAATGAAATTTTTTTTAACAAATTTACTTCTGGATACTATCTTATGATCATAAACAAGCTTCTGTCCAAGTTTGGTACAAATCCAGGATAGTTTAAGAAAGTTATTAAAATTTTAAAAACTTTAACCACAGAGTGAATGTAATGTTAACTGGCAGAAAAACTAAGTCCATTTATAAGTAAAATACGGAAAAACAGGAATTTTATTTTTACAAAATTTACTTCTGGATACTATCTTATAATCATAAACAAGCTTCTGTCCAAGTTTGGTAGAAATCCAGGATAGTTTAAGAAAGTTATTAAAATTTCAAAAACTTTAACCACAGAGTGAATATTTGTGGACGCCGCCGACGACGACGACGACGCCGACGGAATGTAGGATCGCTATGTCTCGCTTTTTCGACTAAAGTCGAAGGCTCGACAAAAACGCATTAAATGGTATAGCATATTCACATAAAGCCTAAAACCAAATTCAAGGAAGCTCTTTGTTGTAGTTCTCTAGAAAATGCGGTGAAAATTTCATACATGGCCATTATGTGTTAGAATATATAAGTATTCGGTAAACATGAAGTTGATAAGCCGCATCCCATGGTAAAGCATATTCACATGAAGACTTATATCATATTTCTGGAGGCTCTCATTTAAGAAATGCGACAAAAATTTCATACATGGCAATTATGTGCTACAATATATAAGTATTCGATACACAGGAAGTTGATATGCGATGAATCTGAAACGTATAAATTATGCAAAAATAGATAGATAGAATTAAGGTGTTTTCTTATTTAAACTACTGCTGTAACGTCTTTTCATACTTTCTATTCATTTCTTAATTGACCATTAGGTGAACTCGATCAAATAACTAATAGTGTGTGATAAGATTTTGTAGGGAATTCGATGTCCATGTTTCATTTAAATACAGTTCATGACAATACCACTGAACTAATCAGAATGAGATTATTTTCAATCATTCTAGAAAAAATATTTTTTTTATGTTTCTGTGTATTATTTGCTTAAATAGATTCGCCAATGAAACAAACAATTTTGAAATATTGAAAGTTTTGAAAATCTATGAGTTAGAGATCTTATAAGTAACCAAAAATAAACAAAGTCGGTTTTGTGATAGGTCGAATTATTTATACTGTGCGAGTTGGAGGCTTGGAAGCATGGTTATACTTAAACTTATAGACACCGAGATGTCTAAACCATATAAAAAGAAACAGGAAAAGAAAATATTCTTTATAGATATAGTAGAAGATTACGAAAGATTTATAAATGCTAGATTTTGAATGGGTTACCTTCAGTGGTAAGAGGCGGCTTGTTGCTTTGTTACAGCTGGCAACACAACGGGGATGATATGCATTGATTCGTTTTTACCCAATTTAATGAAGAATATATAGCAGATAAAAGCATGCAAGAGGATGTGTAGATTTAAGACATGTCCTTAACAGAATCAGAAGAATATACACCTATCGTAGTAAAGGATTACAAGGACAAGCTGAGGAAAGTATATGAGGAATTATGTTAGATAAAAATAATCATATACGATGTGGTGACTGGGAAGCTGAAGATTTATAAGAACATTTAGAGTAACTAACTAACTAACTAATTTTATTCAGTATAAAATCCAGTACAAAAGGATCATCGCTGAAATACATGAAAACATAGAAAAAAAATCAAAAATAAAACATAAAGAGACAATTGTGACACTTATAACAAACAATAGACAAAACAACCACTTCAATATTATGCAATTATTCCCACTGATGAATTTCTAATCAAAATACATTTGTCTATATATAAAAGAAATCTGTTGAGAACATCAGTCTCGAACAGTTCATTAAATATCTAAATTTATCAAAATTATCTAAATTACAAAAACGTGGTATAATATTAACAATGTCATCGTAAAACTTTTTCCTATCGTCTTGATAGAGGTTGCATTCACATATGAAATGAAACTCATCTTCAATTTTGTTATCAATACAATGTTTACATATTCTTTGATCCAAAGGCGTATTATTATATCTGCCTTTTTCAATGTGTAAATTGTGGTTAGAAATTCTTAATTTACATAACTGTCTTATATATTGTTTTGAGATATTCAACTTTGTATAAGTCTCAGGTTTATATTCCTTTTTTAACTTGTAATATGTGCGTAATTTGTTTTGGTTTTCGCCTGACAAACATGAGAAAAATATTTTCCATATCTTTCTTGTAATATCTTTTCACTGCAGATATGAGTTTTCCTTCTAACAGAGTTCCTTTATTATTCCAGACATGGTCAAAACCAATGAATTTTAGAAACTGAAAAATGTGTTTATTGAAGGTACATGGAAAGGTACAATCAACATCTTCGATTGACTTATATGCTAATTTTGAAAATTCAAAGAGGGTCTTTATACAAATATATCCAGTATTTAAGAGATTGCAAAATGACAAATATAGAGATTGGATAACGACCAAGTTCTGACATACTGGCAATATTAGAAGCATATTTAGTGGCACCAAGTACAAATTTACAATATCGAATGTGAACCTTTTCAGGTGCAAAATTTAAAAAAGTTTTTTCTAAATCATCATTTGAACCTGGTGTTAATCTTTTGTCCAGGTTAAGAATGTACGGACCCCACAATTCACTTCCATAAAGAAGGACTGGTTTAACACAGGAGTCGAAAAGTTTTAAGAGCAAAGGTGTATTATTATGTGTACAATGAAATTTATGTTTAATCATGAAAATTACTTTAAAAGCTTTCTTACTAAGATCTTCAACTGCAGTACTGAAAGAACCTGATGCTCTCATTACAATACCTATGTATTTATACTCTTGAACACTTTTGATAAGATTTTGCTCAAAATAAAATTACAGTCTTTCAATAATTTACCTGATTTATTAAATACTATTATTTGAGTTTTCTATATTCAATGATAATTGCCATTTTGACAATAAAGTTCCAATGAGGATAAACAGTTTTGTAGCCCTTCTTTGGTTTGAGACATTAAAATTATGTCATCTGCATACATTAAACAATTTAAGCTTGTATTCCTATATCAACTGGATCACATTTCTTATCAAGATATCCTGGAAAGTCATTCATAAATAAATTGAAAAGAAGGGACTCAGTATACACCCTTGTTTTACACCAACATTTGAGAGTATGGCATCAGTTAGTCCGGAATCTAGTTTAATTGAATATTTATGTATACATATCTTTGATTAAATGGAAAATCTTGCCACTAATACCTTGCTCAAAAGTTTAGAAAAGAGAAAATTCCTCCGAACTGTGTCAAAGGCTTTTCTAAAATCAACAAAACAACAATATAGATGTTTTTTGCCTAAACATTTTATCCACAATAGATTTTAATGTATAAACATGATCAATTGTTCTGTTAGCTTTTCTAAAGCCTATTTGATTTTACGTAATATGTTGTTTTAGTTACAAAAAATCTAATCTGTTGCATAAGATCTTTACAAACAACTTACTTAGACAACTAGATATTGCTATACCTCTGTAGTTACTTGGATCTCTAACGTCTCCTGTTTTAAAAGAGGTTTAATCATACTTTCTGTCCAACTATTAGGAAATAAAGTTGATTTCAAAATGGTATTGAAAAGTTTGCAAATACAATTCAACATATTCACACTAAAATGTTTAAGCATCTCATTACTTATACAGTCAAAACCTACACTTGTGTTATTCTTTAAACTTTTATAGCTTTCAACACTTCCTGCATATTTATATCATAATCAAGTAAAACATTATACCTTGAAGGAAAATCATCCTGTTCATTACTACAATCTACATTTAAAAGTTTATCAAAATAATTATACCATTCATCAGAGGAATATTGGAGCTCTGATCACTGATGTCCTTGTCAAAATATTTAAATTTATTAATAATATCCCAATAAGCCTTGGGATTTTGTCTTCTAATTCCAGTAAGGAATCGAGCATCTTTGCTTTATACTGTCGTGTTTTTTTCGTACTAGTTTTTGAACTGCTTTTTTTGTCCATAGTAATTCTTCAACTTTTCTTCATTTACAGAACCCTTAGAGAGTGAACGAGAAGATTGGATTAAATTACGATACATTGATTCGCACTCACTGTCAAACCCTAAACTAGATTTCTTTCGTTTACGTTTTTTAGATTTAAACCTGTTACCCTTGGGAAGATTTAAATGACTTCTTATCCTATCAAGAATGTTGTGAAAAATATCTGTTAAATCCTCAGTGGCTTCATCCACCCCGTTTCTTTGTAATACTCTTTCTTTACCTAAGAATAGTTGTACATTAGATTCAACTTCCTTTGATAACATAATATCTGTATAACATTTTTGAACCGCATTGTTCCATTGTAAACCCTTAGGTATTGGTCTTCCAACTTTTTGTTGTACTTGAAAATAGTTTAAAGATAAACATACATTTATAGGACAGTGATCAGAGTGGACGGTAAAATCCTTTACAGTAAAAAAACATACATTTTTTAGCATATTATTACTAACAACACAATAATCAACAACAGCACTACCATTATATTGATGGGAAGTGGGTTTACCTAATGTATCACCTAAAGTTCTTCCATTTAGAATTCGGCTTCTAGATGATATGCAAAGCTCTAATAGGCGTTTTCCGTATTCATCAGTCTTAGTATTCTTTTCAGTACAGTATCTCCTATAATGTACATTATCTGCCACATATGAATTAGGAAGTATATCTTGTAAACTTTTAACATGATCAGATGAAATAAAATCCAAATCATTTTCATTAACATGGGCATTTAGGTCCCCCATAATGATAGTCTCCCCTAAATTTGAAAACTTACTCAGGTCTTGTTCTATCTTCTCTAGTGTTGATAACTCACTTTTTAGAGATTTAGAATAGCTAGACTGTATTGGTGAGTTGTAAGCAAAACAAACAAATATATCAGATGAATATGAAAAAAAAGTTTTACTTAGTTTTGCCCACAAAAATTCAGAGCAATTACTTTTTATTAATGTAATTCCTTTACTAACATTAGGTTTGGCATATAAAGCAATGCCTCCATGAATAGCTTTACCTTTCCTGGGGCGAGCGACCTTTTTCAATAAGGTATAACCTTTCAGGCATATATTATCTTCCTTATCAGCCTTTGTTTCTAATAGGCATATAATATCAGAATTTATATTTTCACAAAATCAGGGTCATTAAGTTTACAATATCTATTTCCATCTTCCCTGTAAAACAAACCTTGAACATTCCAAGAACTAATTGTTAATTTGTTTTTTAACATTCTTTGAATTATAAGGGATTCAACAGAAACCTTCAGAGTTGAAAAACAAAATTTTTTGAAAAATAACTTGACCAAGTTGAAAAGTTACTTAAATGTAGGATTTATTTTATCTTTTTTAATGTGTATCCTTCGAGTTTTGAAAAAAAAAAAAAAAAAGAGAGAAAACAAGTTATGACTAGAAAAATTTAAGACAATTGACTAGATAAAAATGAAAACAAAACGAAAAAAAAAATATATATATCTTAGATACAATAAACAATACAGTAGAGTCATTATATATGTCAGGTATACATAAATATGGTGGGACTAGTTAATTCTTGAACATTTGAAGGGCTGCAACAGTGTTTACAACCATTTCAATCATTTTCATATCCTTGTTATCTACAAATCTGTGATTAACATTGTTATTTCTCATGTCGTGCTTGTTCATTTGATCTTTAGCATAGCCATCATAGAAACCATGGTTTTGGTAGTTTTTGCCACTAATTGTATTATTTATTGGTACTTTGTTGTTCTTTTTGTATGAAGGCCACTTTCCATTTATCACAAAATTTAAGGTCTTTTTCAAATTTCCTGCCAAGACTCTTGTTCCTCGTTAATGTTAATGTGAAGACCATCTTTGTCATACAGATTCAACTTGACATTATATGATGTGCTATCAAGAAAAAGTTAGAGTTGTCACACCATGTAACATTTTTGTTGTCTCTTATTTTTGAGTACAATGTTTCATTGAACTGGCAAATATTCCTAGCAAGCCTAGTTGTCCTACATGGTAAAAGCGATGAGATGATTATTCTAGCGCCAAGTCTTTCAAGATTTTCAATGATTTCTACATATTTATCCACTGCGGAGTACACCACATCAGGTGATTGTCTGTAGCTAATGATGCATTAATAGAATACTCATCAAAGATACAAGGATTGTAATTTTTTACGCCAGACGCGCGTTTCGTCTACAAATGACTCATCAGTGACGCTAGAATAAAAAAACTTAAAACGCAAAATCAAGTACGAAGTTGAAAGTAAAATAACAAAAATACCGAACTCCAAGGGAAATTTAAAACGGAAAGTCCTTTGTAAAATGGCATAATTAAAAGCTCAAACACACCAAACGAATGGAAAACAACTGTAATATTCCTGACTTAACACAGGCATTTCCTTATGTAGAAAATGGTGGATTAAACCTGGGTTAATAGCTAAATAAACCTCTCTTGTTTGGCTTTGAGCGTTCCTGATGAAGGTAAATCCAGAAAAGCGCTTCGGACGCATGAAATTATTAAACGTGTTGTTTTCAATTTTTAATAGCTAAATAAACCTCTCACTTGTATGACAATCGCATAGAATTCCATTATATTGACAACAATGTGTGAGCAAAACAAACAGACATAATAGGTAAAAGTGTCAAAAATTGGGGTACATCAGTCAACAATGTGTTATAATCTTAATCACTATAAAAACAAATAACTATTTTAACAAAAAAGAACAAAATGGCTTATAGACATATAGAAGAGCATTAAGTACCTTATATTCCGAAAGGTTTTGCTATTTACAGCTAAGGTAATCTATTCCTGGGGTTGAAAATTCGAAGTATTTCAAACAATTCAAAGTTTGTTAACAGTTAATTTTTGATTTGACCATATTATCAGTAATAATTCATTTAAACACAGAGGTGCTGACTACTGGGCAGGTGATAGGTGTAGATATGTTTTTGAACATAGTCTTGGCCAAAATTTGGAACGGAACAAGTAACCTGATATAAATATGGAAGATATTTTCACAGTTGTTAATGAAACAGATGTTTGATATTTACGATATCTTTGATTCAAGGGACAGTGAATGTGAATGATAAGGGATCATGGAATTCTCAAAAAACTGCTTATAAAGGACCACCACCAACACATGAGGAACAGATGTCTGCAAAAGATAAAGTAACTGGAGCATACTTATTAAGAAAAAGACCACTGCACTACACATGTTATTTGTTATCTACATATAAAGATGATTATTATCTACAAAAGAAAGAAAACGTTTATGTTGTTTGTGGGTCTAACGATTCCTATGTTTGAAAACAAGTAGTTCCAAAGCAGAGCAAATGGTTTTCTCCATCACTAAAGGACCATACCTCCCACGACATACTACTAGTATTACTTTGTATATAATGTCATATATGTAGTACACGGCATGATGAAATTTTCAGGTACCACTTAGCAGAGAAGTGTAATGCATCAAAGTGACCATGAATTGTTAAAATTAGATCTGCTGCTAGAGGATTGTTAAACCCAAAGCTTAAATCCTTGACTTTAGGCAGATGTCATTAAAGAGGACATAAGCAGATTTTTATGGTACATCTGATTTCTCACCAGAACTTCTTACACAGGCGGCAGCAATTGAATACGGGGTTGATAATACGAACTATGAACCACATGGTAAACTGGTAGTTAGTGAATGAAAAAAAAACATGGATTAGATATGTTTGAAAAAAGATGGGGGAAACATTTCATAAGCACAATGACACCCAAGTACCTTTCACAAAATTGGTTCATACATCAGACATGAGAAACACAACCAATTTGAGGTTATTGAATGACTTGGAATGTCACACAGTGTGTTGACAATTGAGATTATATTCCTCATTTGAAGCTGGTTTTAAGGCATATCAAGAAGCATGAAGAATTATATGAATTAAAAAAAAATATGGCGTCAATATTTTGTCATTACAATGAAACCACTGTATCTGCCAACAAACTGGTTTATTCACAACACACAGGAAACGTCTTTCTATAATTTCTATTAATTTCTTAATAAGATCATTAGTTGAACTCAAATAACTAAACGTGTTATTATATTTTGTGAGGGAATTCGATGTCCATGTTTCATTTAAATACTCTTTATGACAATACCACTGAACTAATAAGAATAAGATTTTTTTGCAATACTTTTAGAAATGATTTTCTTATGTATCTGTGTATGTTTTGCTCCTACATGAACGTTTTAATAGGGTGAATGAGCTGTATAAAGTCAATAATTTTCTATTTCTTTAGATACGCAAATGGGAGATAGAAAAACTATGTCGTTATTGCAATAAAATATTAAGTATCACTTCTCCCTACCCAATTTACCATTATCACTTATTATGATGTAGACTGGTCAACGTTATTGAATCATAATAAATTCGATTGGATTATGTTATCATTGCTTCAACTTTAACCTATTGAAATTTTTCCTGTGTGTATTATTAGAGGTAACAGTAGTTAACGTGTATTATTAGAGGTAACAGTAGTTAACGTGTATTATTAGAGGTAACAGTAATTAACGTGTATTATTAGAGGTAACAGTAGTTAACGTGTATTATTAGAGGTAACAGTAGTTAACGTGTATTATTAGAGGTAACAGTAGTTAACGTGTATTATTAGAGGTAACAGTAATTAACGTGTATTATTAGAGGTAACAGTAGTTAACGTGTATTATTAGAGGTAACAGTAGTTAACGTGTATTATTAGAGGTAACAGTAGTTAACGTGTATTATTAGAGGTAACAGTAGTTAACGTGTATTATTAGAGGTAACAGTAATTAACGTGTATTATTAGAGGTAACAGTAGTTAACGTGTATTATTAGAGGTAACAGTAGTTAACGTGTATTATTAGAGGTAACAGTAATTAACGTGTATTATTAGAGGTAACAGTAATTAACGTGTATTATTAGAGGTAACAGTAGTTAACGTGTATTATTAGAGGTAACAGTAATTAACGTGTATTATTAGAGGTAACAGTAGTTAACGTGTATTATTAGAGGTAACAGTAGTTAACGTGATTATTAGAGGTAACAGTAGTTAACCGATTTTTCAAATTTCATAAATGTATTAAGGAAGTTCGCTTGTCATATTTTGGGATTTTTGTCAGATTTTCGGAATCCTCTGGTTTTATCCGTTTGAATGCCTTAAAAAAATTTGCCCATTGACCCCCATTTTTCTGTTTATGAATCTTTTGCATGTATAATGATAAGCCATCTGTAAAAGTCTTATAAAATTTTAATTATTTTTTAATAGTTTTTGAGAACTTAAACTTGTCAATGATAAAGCTATGAAAAGTCAAGAGAGAATATTTTCCCGCCAAAATTTCAATGGCTAATATCTCGAAAACAAGCACATTGACCTATATGTTTTTTTTGCTCTTTTGATTCCATTATTGATCCCCTATCAATATAAACTAGTGTTTTGAAAAGTTAATTATTTTGAAACTGAGAAGCGAACTCCTTAAGATGATTAGTCAAGTTAAAAACGATAACTAAGGAATCGTCTAATCTTTAAAAGGATCAATACCGAGTGCTTTAACAGCATGAGCGTTCCCTGCTTTGGATGTATTGTCCGACATGCGAATCCACACTCAGTCAAAATGTCACAATCGGAAATTGGACACAATCGGTAAATTTACAGATTAGACGACTACTATAATTCTAAAGATTAAAAAAAAAAAACCAAAAAAAAAAAACAAAAAAACACAACGCTAGTAAAGAGAGACTATAAAAATCGTATTGGTCAACCATTACGTGATGTTGACCGTGAAACTAATGTAGAGTCGATCTCAGTCGTTTTTCCTCATCGCTCTGTTGAGCCGTTTTTGTCACAAGAGCAAACCCAGTTTAAGATGTACGTAAAATATAAACAATAGGCCTAACGTATTGAATGAGATGTGTATTCGCCGTATTATGATGAAGAGGGTATGCTATACTGCTTAGAAATGGGAGGTTGACAATTGTTAGGTTGAAATCATTGATTCTATTTTGAAGTATCCTTAATTTCCGATTCATTCGGATGCATCAGATGCAAGCAGTCAGTGACAGGATGGATGGCTGTTTAACGTCCCGCTACAAATTAAATGTATATTCAGAACGCGAATATGTTCATGCGAATGATTATGAATAATATATTGTACTACATCGCCACGACGAACCGGATATAATTCGCTAGTTCACTAGTTAACAGTCCACATACTTGTTACCTTACCAAGATCTACTATACCGATTTCCAGCTTACCAGTCTTTGTTCTTACCCCTTAATGCCGCGTGCTTTGCAGAAAAGCATCAACCATAAAACAAGATGTGGTATAATTGAGACTACTCTCCACCAAAGACCAAATGGCGTAGAAGGCAAGCAGTTTTTTTTTGGTCACAGTACGTCCTTCAACGGCCTTCAACAAAGAATAAAATTAATACCGCATAGTAAGCTATAAAATACCCCGAAGTGGTAAATGTAAAACAATTCAAACGAGAAATACAAATTTAAATCTTTTGTTTGACTTGAATTTGGTTCGAACCCACGCTACCACGAGACCCTTTAGTTGGTTTTGAGAGACTGGATATCATCAATATATCTGAAACTGAAATAAAAATATGCCATATGTTTTTTCTTCGTCTTTGAGAAGGGTCTATGTGAATACAGGCGAATATAAGACGATCAAAAAGGGTGCATAGGTAGTTCCAATTGAAAACCCGACTGTCTAATTTGTCAGTAAGTTAATGTCACAATTAGTGTTTATTAAAGTAGAGATGGTTACTCTAAATCAAAATTCATTTAAGAAATATGAAATAAACTCATCACAGATACCAGGATAGAAATTTTATAATTGCGCCAGACGCGCGTTTCGTCTACAAAAGACTCGTCAGTGACGCTCGAATCAAAACATGTTAAAAAGGCCAAATAAAGTATGAAGTTGAAGAGCATTGAGGACCAAAAATTCCTAAAAGTTTTGCCAAATACAGCTAAGGTTATCTGTTCCTGAGGTAGGAAAGCCTTAGTATTTCAAAAATTCAAAGTTTTGTAAACTGTTAAAAAATTGCACTTATACTTATTGTTTGTTTTTGCTAGTTTTGTCTTACTTTTATACTAAATGTTCAAGTTTAAAAAAATAACTTGTTGATTTTTTGTTTTTAATACTTTTTAATATATCATAATTTGGTATCTTTTGCTTCTCTTTAACTTTTTGGAAAATTACTAAAACTGAAACATTTTGACTTATCTTTTATTATCTATAAATATTTGATGGTCTTGTAAGTTTCATATAATTTTAAGAAATTTCTTCCATTTTTAATGGAGAGTTTCAGTTGAACATGAACGTATGTCTTATAGCTTGCCAAAACTTGACCCAGGCAATAAAATTTTGGCCGATATCTATTTGCGCCAAAAATGAAATCATTTGGGCAACAACTTATTCGCGCCAATTCATTTTGGAAACTATCGGTTTCATTTGCGCCAATAAAACAATCATACAAATGCGCCAATTTTATCAGTTTATTTATTTTTACTTATATACATATATATTTACTTATATAAATGATTGACTTCCCTTTAATCATTTTTTGTATTCTTTTGCAAGACCCACAAAATTCTGTATTTTCCTCCACCTAGCCTAACCAAGAAAGAATCTAACAAGACTTAATGCCGACGTTTGGAAACATGTCTCTTACTGTTTTATGCATTCGTTCTTCAAAATATAGATAAATGGTGTTTATGTTCAAGGACAGGTTAAATTTCTTGCAACTTACATGAAGTAAGGAAAACATTTTCTTGTAACAAGCCTCTGATTTTGACGGTAATAAACAACATACTGATGGAATATACCTTCCATTCTTAAGGCCATGTATTGTATAAGAGTTGTTTAGAATATTTTGGACAACATTTATAAATACCTCAGCAAAAAGTTCCTCTGAAACTGTGCATAGAAAATTCAAATTGGCCTCGCATCAAAATAAACTTATCCCGCAAATATAATTATAATAATTATAGTACATGTTACAAAAATTCTGTCTGCAGTGAAAGAGAGTCTTCAGAAATACTGTGAAACTCTTTATGTGGATTCTAAAAAAACTTCAAAGAACTTCTGGATAATTTCAAATCTCGATCTTTCTCTGAAATTAATTCTATCAAAACTTTTTTTTCCAACCCTGTATACAACCATTCCCCATGTGAAATTGAAAAATCTTCTAAAACAAATAATCCACAATTCTTTCATATATAAAAATGGTAGCATACGCTATAGATTTATTGCTTTGGGATATCATACAGCATATTTTGTTAATAGTGAACAAAAGGGTAAAACATGCTACACAGAGTAACCAGTGATCAGCATTCTGGAGTTTCTTATTGACAACATATTTGTTGAATTCCGATGTAGACTTTTTCAACAAATTGTCAGCATTCCTATGGGAATGAACTGTGCGCCTCTCCTTGCCGACCTCTTCTTATTTTCATATGAGTCGGAGTTCCTTCAGACACTTGTCAAAAACAAAAAGATCAAAGAAGCCAGATTATTTAATTTAACAGATATATTGATGATGTTCTTTCAATTAACAATCCAAACTTTCCTGATTGGGTTCCATTAATATCCTCTAGAACTAGAAATTAAAGAAACAACAGACACGGCTTCCTCCGCCTCTTTTTTTTTTTTTAAAGATTTTTATCTCGAATTTGAGATAAGCGGTCATCTCAGTACCAGAATCTCTGACAAACGAGACGATTTTAATTTTGAAATTATAAATTTCCCCCACCTTAGCAGCAATATACCAACTTCACCTGCATATGTGATATACGTTTTCCAAGTCATTCGGTATTTAAGAGCTTGCAGCTGCTACTCAGACTTCATAAAACGTCACCAGTGTCTGAGCAGAAAGTTGATGAACCAGGGTTATGTACGTGCTAAGAGTGTTCTTTTTATTTGTCTTTGTACATTTTTAACCTTTACTGTATAGTTCATTTTTGGTAATATACTTTTGGCATGGCTCGGTATTTATACATCCCGCAATTGTGTCATTGTGCTATGGTCAATTTTGTATTCTTGTCTTTCATTTTTGCTTATGTATTTTGTCTATAGAGTGTATATATGCCATTTTGTTTTTCTTTGTTGAAATAGTTATTTGTTTTTATAGTGATTAAGATTATAACACTATGTTGACTGCTGTACCCCAATTTTTGACATTTTATACCTAATATGTCTACTTGTTTTGTTCACACATTGTTGTCAATATAATGGAATTATATGCGACTGTCATCCAAGTGAGAGGTTTAGCCAGCTATAAAACCAGTTTAATTCCCCCCCCCATTTACTACATAAGGAAATGTCTGTACCAAGCCAGGGATATGACATTTGTTTTCCATTCGTGTGATGTGTTTGAGTTTTTGATTTTGTCATTTTATAAAGGACTTTCCGTTTTTAATTTTCCTTAGAGTTCAGTATTTTTGTTATTTTACTTTATACATGTATAATAAAGGTGAAAAAATATATACAGGTAATTGTGGCGCAATTTGATTCCATTTATTGGTGCAACTAATACCATCAGAAAAATAGAGAGTGGCGCAATTGATACCTGTTCAAAACTGCAATTGGCGCAAATTGATTCTAGCCAAAATTTTGAAATGGGTAAAGTTTTAACAATTCAGTGAAGTTATAGTACACATCTTAATTGGGACTATTTTAGCTTTCTCTGGCTAAACAACGGTCGTCTAAAATGTTTTTTTCAAATGTGACAATAAGTAAATTGAAAAAGTTGGCAAGATTCAGTTATCTTACAATTATTGTTATCGGTGACCTATAAACTTATGTAATGTTAAATTACTTTGATTATAACTGTACTGGATTCCTTCACAAGTGAAAAAAAAAAAAAAAAATCCCTTTAAATTAAGTTTAACAATAGTCTAGTCAATTTGGCGAACAACCTCCAACTAATTGCAACACAAAGTTTTTCTCTGAAAAACAAGTCTGTTACTATCTATGAACAACATACTAAAAATCTACAAAAAATGTAACCATAAATAAAAAAAATTCTTCTTTTCCAGTTTTCAGTATGTTTTCTCTAAACACCACTTATTTCACCCCAAAATAACCTTTTCCTCAAATTATATCAATGTAGATTTTTAGTATGTTGTTAGTACAAGTCTATATTCTAATTTGTACTGAAAAAATCTTGTGTTGCAATAAGTTATAGGTTGGGTGATTTTACAGCTAAAATTGTCTAGGCTATATATAAGCAGGACTGACGTTAACCTGGTGTTAAAATTTTGAAAAACGTAAACGTGAATCCGCATTATCGGACTCGGCACCACAATGATTCAGCCGTGAAAAAAGTAACAAAATAGCGTGAATCCGCATTATCGGACTCGGCACCACAATGATTCAGCCGTGAAAAGTAACAAAATAGCGTGAATCCGCATTATCGGACTCGGCACCACAATGATTCAGCCGTGAAAAAAGTAACAAAATAGCATAAAATGTACTAAATTCTCAACTAAAAATGATGTTAAACTGTATGGTTTATAAATGCAATTTTAAAACATCTTTACAGCAATTTTATGTCCATAAGTCGTTGGTCTCCTCTAGTGTTTTTCGAAAATTTCGATGAATTTAGCGTTAATTATTTCAAACAATTATGTACCGTTAGCTGAAGATGGCGCCGATCGAACCAAATTATATAGTCGAACACGATGTTCTGGCATAAAATTTATGATTCTCTGTTTCAATACGACTTGAAGAAGCTATACAGATAAGCAAGATCAGATGACACTATCAAAGATGTACAAACGATTATCATCACGTGATCAATGAAAGTGAAAAATATGAACTGCTGTTTCATGACAGTCATAACATTAATGGTACCAATTTCACTGCACCAGATGCTCATTTGACAATGAAATGACTACTACAATCACAATATTTCCAATACTAAACATTTTTACCTAATAATAAACATTGGCATTAAGGTTAATTTTGTCAGATATTAGTTGGATGATACAGAATATAAATCTTAAAAGTTATCCTGATCCGTGAAATTTAAAAGGAATGTATGACATGCATATGTATACCACATTAAAAAATGTGAAGAAATTTGATAGAAAGAAGCAATTTACAGCAAGAAGTAAAATAACAAAAATACCGAACTCCAAGAAGTGTCCTTCATACTGCTAAACAGAAAATATAGATTATCTAATTTTCCTCACCCGTACCTTTTCAAAATCGATAAGCTTATTCAGAGGATATTATTTTAAAAATATTTTAAAATGGTTTAACATAAAAATACCTACTAAAACACCTGTGACAAGTTGGGTTAGATCAATAAAAACCACAAAAATAACTAACAAAAACACGAAAGACACAAAGTACCGATCTGCTAATATTCGCAGATACTGAAAACGTGTTCAAAGCCAATAACAACTGATAAAAATATGTACTAGTATCAAGGCCAAAATATCAATCAGTACTTATACTATGGATTTATTGTAAAGACGTCAAAAATAGTCTTGGAAAACATAACTAGTGCAATGCCAAAATATAAGTATCGACAGACGACATTATGTATACTTATATACATTTTTGTCTTTCGTTTTTGTAAAGTTGGATTGCTGTTGCAATGACATATTTTCACCACACTTTTTCCCCACAGGATCTATATTTTAATCAGATTGGCTACCATTATATGTGTCATAGGTCCGCTTCGATGATATTGACAAAGATATTGCCTACCCGTGTTAAAATGGGCATAGAGCATGACATGAAAGAAATATTTCTTAATTATATCATAGCGTCATATAATAATCCATATTTACGTGTGGAAGAACATGGTTAATTAATTAGTTAAAATTGGTTTTGAACTATCTTTCAACATCTTCTCTTAGATCGGTACGTTGTGTATTTTGCTTTTGTTAGTTTTTTGTGTTCTTAATGATCTAACAAGTCAAGCCTTTCCAAAGAGGGACGAAAGATACCAGAGGGACAGTCAAACTCATAGTTTGAAAATAAACTGACAACGCCATGGCTAAAATAAAAAGACAAACAGACAAATAATAGTACAGAAGACACAACATAGAAAACTAAAGACTAGCAACACGAACCCCACCAAAAACTGGGGTTGATCTCAGGTGCTCCGGAAGGGTAAGCAGATCCTGCTCGACATGTGGCACCCGTCGTGTTGCTTATGTTATTTCTAAATCCGGTAAATAGTCTAAATCGGTAGGTCAAATTCGTGAAAAGGGAAGGGTATTGCAGTTACGACATAAGGAACATATCCGATATCATTTGTGAAACGGTTATTCTATAACGGTCAACCAACTCGTGATGGCGTCCGTAAAATTTACGAATGATGTTTTAAAGTTTGTTCTTATATTGTGATGTTTTATCAGTGTCCCAGATGAAGGTAGAGGGTACAGCGCCATGCACCAAACATTTATAACTGCCACATTCTTTACATGACTGTCCTAAATCAAGAGCCTGTAATTCATATATTATCATTGGTAACTGTCTTCAATATTTGTTTCTAGTAAATTTAAAGGAACAGATACATATAGGTTACCTTGTGGTTGTCAGTATGTTTTCGCGTACAATATTTCGGATAGGACAAATAAAGCATGTATTATGGAAAGCAAATTGAAGTTATTTTCGATCTCGTCAAACCAGCAGTTTGGTGTACCTAAAATATAACGCCAATACGTTACGTTGACGAAGATAAGGCTTTTTTTTATCTAAGCTTCAAGATAACGCAATAACTTTTTCAATAAAGATTATTGCAAATGAGACAACTACTTAATATATACCCACCATAGACCAGATGTTAGCAACTATGAGTTACCGTACGGCTTTCAGAAAGAGAAAAATCCCAAACCGTAAATTTATATATATGGCGAAATTTGAAACAATTCACACGAACAACCTTAAGGCCTGATTTATGCTGTAACGAAAAAAACATATATGACAGAGTCAACCTACGACAACAACTGATTTACAGGTTTCTACCTTGGGACAGACACATAAAGAATGTGACTAGGTTAAACATGTATGTGAGTGCTCAACTCTACCCTTACCTGAGTCAGTGATGGAACAGCACAAGTTAAACACAAAATTGAAAAAAAATCAGCTGAAAAGGGCTTGATACATCAGATCGTCACGAAGCACAAAACATCGCAAACAAAAAGACTAAAAGCCCAAAGTTCCGATCTAAATAACTAATTAAAGATACCAGGCTAATAATTTTGTACGCCGGACGCGCATTTCGTCTACAAAAGACTCATCAGTATAGCTTCAAATATCTGTCTACAAATTAAAAAAATGTTTTCGCCGATCATTAACATGATCGCCGTTGCTAAAAATATAACAGTGGGATATTCTTTATTCATTTAAAGACAGCAAAGTATCTATGCATTAATTCTAAGACGCCACTAATTCGTCAATCAAATACAGAATTAGAGTCTATTTCTTCAAATTAGCAATTTAGGAAAAGGTTAAAAACAAATTAAAACAACAAGTAATAAATTTCATGCATCCGAAGCGCTTTTCTGGATTTTCTTAATTATGATACATTAAATATGACAAATCTATCATATTTATATAGTACAATGTAGTGTACGTTTAGTATAGAAGAAAGACCGAACACACAAATCAAAACTGTATTGGTTTAACAAGTGTAATTCCATTATTTCATAAAAAAAATATTAAAGATACCATCCCTGCATTTTTAAAATTCTCATTCTCCCTAACGGTCACTCCCTTCCCCTACTTCTCTTACGTTCTCTTCTATCCTCACACACTCTGTCTCCTATACTGTATCTGTCTCTCACCTCACACCTTCTCTCATTCTGCTCTCGCACACCCCTCTCCTTTCACACATTGTCTCGCTCACAGTCTCTCTCTCCTCTCGCACACATTCTGTCTACTCTGCTCTCCTCCCTCTCACAATTCCTATCTCTCACACACATTCTCCCCCTCTAACAATCCTTATCTCACATACACTCTGCTACCTCTCACACACACACTCTCTCTCTCTCTCTCTCTCTCACACACACACCTCCCTTACACTCCTCCCTCTCTACCACTCTTCTCCCTCTCTCACACTTGACAGCCTTCTACCCTAACACCCAACACCCTCCACCCGTCTACCCTAACACCTAACACCCTCTTTCTAGCTTGATACCTAACACCCTCGTTCTATCCTAAGACCTAACACCCTCTATCCTCTATCCCTTACCCTTGTCATTAACCCGTTCCCTTGTAATAACCTTTACCATTACCCTTATACAACAACCCCTATCCTTCTTCCAGTGAATCCTCTGTATACGTCTGTATCCCATCCACCTGAGAAATATGACAGAGAATCCAAATGGCTATGAATAGGAGTTCTACTCCGTCAGGGCTGCGGACACAAGAGTCCATCGGAGAGGACGCCACTGTCTACCATTGTCTGGGAATGATTGGTACTAATCCCTTCATTTTATTTTCATTAGGTAAGAGTACAACGATATGATAGAATATAAATGTATTTTATTGCAATGAAAATGTTATATTTTGCGGTCTTTAACATTTTACAATTTGCAATATATACGTGTAATGAAGAACCAACTTTTTTTGTTTTCATTTCCATATCAGTTGTTTAATGTTTTGATACTTCTTAAGTTCAGTTAGCTATAAAATTTCTTCTATTTTGTATCCACAAAAAAATATTTACCGAGATGAAATTAAGGGTGCTAACTGTGATCATCCTTTATATTTCATTATAAATATCTATTTTTTTCTGCTGGTAACAAATAACAAATATACGGCTAATTTTAAGATTATATCAAAATCAGTTCACTTGCAATCATAGTAATCACTGAAGTGTAAAAACTAGCAACATTATCTTAAATTTTTTAAATTTATATAATAAGGATTTTTCTAATGAATTAAAGGAGGCAGTCAACAATTTGTTTCTTTATCTGACCCTCATCAACTCTGTAGAATAATATCAGCCCTGTTGATTCCTATTATCTTTGGGTAATAAGTTCATTTTTTTTCATCATATTTGTGATGCTTCCATCATCTCATTTGCATTCTTTATTGTTGAATTTTACTGCCCTTCGTTGTATTCTTTCTATTTGTTCGGTCCTTTTTTTTTGCATTGGATCCATATGATGGTTCCATTATAGATCTTACAATGAGACACATGCTTTTTCCTGTACTTTTTTGGCAGTGCTGAAGGTCACGTCTGATGAATCTTAGGGTTGAACTGTCTTTTTACTGATGTTTGCTATGTATGTGTGTTTCATTTTAAGTCATCAGACATTTGGATTTCGATCTACGGGCTATTGCTAAACTCTTCAACTATGCGTCTGCTGAGTTGCTATAATTTGCTGGATATGATGTTCAATGACAATAATAGGCGTTGAAATTCATTCTTCATTTTGTATCCCATTTTATATACAAGCATTTCTATATTTTGTTGAAGAATGTTGGAGATTTATTTCTCTGCATAGTCGTCTGCGAAAAGCCGGGTTTGTGATTTTTATCTGGTAGGTCGTTGATTTCCCCTTCATTTATTTCACACATTGGTCATTTTCAAAGAAAGACTTTCAATCTTTGATTAAAATCATAGCTACGTAATTTCATGAGTGTAATTCTTGGTTCTAACTACATTATGATTTAAAGTTTTACCATTTTCTTAACCAGACTGAAACTCCGCGAACGTCATTGTATGAGAATGTCAATTTTAACTGTATAGCTGAAAATTTGGCAAAATAACAATATAACAAAACCTTTGTAAACATGCTTTTGTAAAACAGCGCAAATAGACCACATAACGAATTTCAAATATGTGTATTATAATTTTCGATTGAACCTTGTTATAGTTTGGACGTCACATGAATAAAAAAACTTTACAGGCGATTTGTATGTGGTCAAGATTTCACACAAAAGATAACTATAACTGGCGGATTAATTCATGTCAAGTGTATATCCCTCACGACAGCTCTTAGTTAGTTCGGCTGTTCAATTTACATATTTGATACATATTAACCAAATCCGATCTGATGGATTACTTGAAGATTCAGTTAGTTGAAACTAGAATGACTGTCATATAAAAGTGTTGAGGTGGGTCTGGCTTTGACCCAGTAAAACCTCATTGGAACATTCAAGAGATAGGGAACAACTTCTTTAAATATCATTAAACAATATAAGTAGTACAAACAAATGTAGAAATAAATGTTAGGTCTTGTTTAAAAATGCTATTAAATCGCCAAAATACAGAAGGTAAAACCGATTATCATAGAGCTTGGTCCATCAGGCAAACAGCCACCACCAGACGTAATGGTAATCCATTGTGACATTCCTGGCTACGGGCCTGTACTTTGATTAATAACCAATTGTAAGCATGTGAATCTTTTGAATCCCCATGTAAACCGTGTAACTTTTCTTTAATTGCTCCTCGGATTTCGGATTTCTCCACGGATTTCAGATCGGGATTCACAGTGTGCTATTTTGCATCATAAAAATGATGATTTAATCTACATGTATGTCCTTTCTTTTCTCGAACCTTTTCACAAAGTCGTGTCCTGTCTTGTATTGTGTCACAAACTTTACCGTTTGAATCACATCCTTTATTGCAATTTGTATGTTGCATGAAATTATCAACATTGGCACCAATGTTTGTATTTTAACTTATTAGAAATTATTAAGAGGTTGACTGGGATATAGAAATATGGTCACCCCTTGGACTTCTCCCGTCCAGTAGTAAAATTATTGCTAAAGTGAGTCCACATTAAATCCGATGCATTGGTGGAGAAAGTGCCAGGCACTTTTAAAAAAACTTTTGAAAAGGTTAATTTCGGACTCTTATCCTACATACCCTAATTTTCTAGTGGCGCAGTTGAAATCTAGTCCTCATTCCGGTCAATCATCTGTACAGAATTAACAACTTGTATGAATCGATTATTTGTTCTCAGTCTTAGAATTGCATGAACTATTTGCCACTGGACGTTAAGCAAACAACAATCAATCTACTATAGAGAGCTCCACCTTGATAGTTTTGATATTTCAATTGCATATCCGATATCCGGCTTTCATATTCGATCATGTATTTGGGTCAGGGAACACTCGACTTTTACTTACTGATGTATTGTTTATACGGTTGACAACGTATTAATGTTGACAGGGGATATGTATAAATAAATCAAATTTATGATGGTAATATATTTATAGCTATAAAATAATTAAAATTTTAAAGTAAATTTGGATTTTATTAGATAAATACTTACCATCATAAATTATAAGTCCCATCCGTCTCCCCTTCATCCCCTTTCCTTACGTTTCTGTCTTGAGGAAATTGAATGGGAGAATATGGGTACACAGGGCTATATGTCCGGACCAGTGATAGTACGTTTATTTTAGTCGGGGATATTCCATCTGACCTTATGACGCACTTGGGGTATACTCAGAATTTATGATGGTAAGTATTTATCTAATAAAATCCAAATTTACTTTAAAATTTTATTATTTTATAGCTATAAATATATTACCATCATAAATTCTGAGTAACAGAATCTAACGTAAAGCTAAATCCTCTGTAACAGAAGAAACAGGAGGAAAGTTCAATCTTTGTGCTGAAACTATAGATCCAAGAGAGTATAAACTCTCTGCAAAAGTAGCCATAGATTGGAGGTAATGAGAGATAAAAGAGTTCTCATTTCTCCAGAAACCTGCAGACAGTACCTCTTCTAAAGATGCACTGTTAAACAGAGCCCAGGATGTAGCGATACCCCTAATATCATGAGCTTTAACATTAAAACTATCCAAAAGTTCTGCCTTAGAGGAACCATAAGCTAAAGATATGCATTTGCATATCCAAGTAGAATTAGTTTTAACAGAAAGATCTGAGATTCCTTTTTTAATAGGAATAAAGAGTCTTGAATTAGAAACAGAACGTAAACTCTTCGTTCTATCCAGATAGATAGAAAGGATTCTTATTGGACATAAAAGTACAGAAATAGAATCGGTAGGGAGTGCAGGAATCACGACTGGTTCTGCACCCTTATCTGGAATCTGATTCTTTGCCAAAAAAGCAGGATTAGTTAAAAGAGTAACAGAAGATGTATCCCTGTTAAATCGAAGGCAAGCATCAGAAATAAAGAAGGCATGGATCTCACTCCTTCTCCGTCCAGAAGCCAAAGCTACAAGAAAACAGCATTTATAGGAAAAAAACCTTAAATCTATTTTTTTTCTGCTGGTTCAAAAGGAGGAAGTTTTAAAAAGGATAAAACTAGTCCAAGGTCCAACTTAGGAACTAAAGTGTTTTGTCTTGGTCTTTCAAGACTAAAACTACGAACCAAAAGAGAAATATGCTCATTGTTTCCAAAATCTGGACCACGAGAAATATGAATAGTTCTTGAAATAGCTGATCTATATCTCTTAATAGTAGAGAGAAAAACTAGAAAGTCTGCTATTTGTTGTACAGTGACTTGGAAAGGATCGATTTCCCGCTCACTACACCAATCTGAGAAAATTGACCATTTTGCATCATAGACAAGACTAGTGGAGTCTGACAGACTTTGTGAGATGCTTGGTTGCTCCTTCAGAAAAACCTCTCTTTCTGAGGCTAACCCTGAGAGAAGCCAGGCGTGTAGATGAAGTTTTTCTGGATTTTGATAAAGAACCTTGCCCTTGATTTGAGACAGAAGGTCTGGTCTCAGAGGAAGAACTAGAGGACAAGCACATGATAGGCGCAGGAGGTCTGGAAACCAAGACTGTTTGGGCCATGCTGAGCAATAACTATAATCTTGCAATTCTCCCCTGCTATTTTCTGAAGTACTGGGGAGAGAAACCTGAAAGGAGGGAAGGCGTACCCGAACATTCCTTTCCAAGATAGGCTCACTGTAATAAAGATGAAAAATATTTGTCACAAATGGGAACAAGTCTACCCTGCGAAAATCAAAGATATCAAAATCTTTGTTCTTGAAGTGATCAGAAAAGGAAGACATACCAAAACCTAAGATATTGTTATAAGCAACCTTTTCACTTGCAGAATTAGCTATACCTTCATTGATAATTTGTAAAGCAAATGCCATATGGCTAGATTCAGGAAAAAAAATGTGAGAAGTCACAGTATCCTGAGAAATACCACAGGAAGCTTCGAAAGTTGAAGAAGGTCTCTTCGGCTTGGAAGGAGAGGCAAAAGGGATATGTGCTTCATCCCTCATCATGGTATACACCTTATCCTTAAGATCCTTCAAGGATAAAGGAGGATCCTCAGTCTCCTTGGTGGCAGGTTGGTGAGCTGACTTAGAAGTAGGCTCAGGGGCCGTCTTCGATACCTTGAGAGAAGAAGAACTATCAACATCCTCATCAGTGAGGAAAGCCCTTTCTTGACTCCCAGGGGAAACAGAAAGCTCATCAACCGCCCTCTCATCATATTCTACAGACTTAGCTGGAGAAGGTTGATGAGAAGAAACTCTGTTCTCCAGTAGAGACATACGACTGGATAGAGTACTAAACTCAGCCTTGAAAGACTCACCAAGTCCAAAATAAACTTCTGAAACCCATCTAAGGATGGTGCAGAATCAGAACCCTGGGTACCATGAGAAGAGCTAGAAGACTGAGCTCGAGAGTCAGGTACGGGGTTAGAAGGAGCTACTGCAGGAGTTAAATATACTGCTACAGGTGGAGCAGGAGCTAAAGGTGGAGCAGTAGTTACCTTAGAAGGGGGACCATAGAAATTGTCCCTTTAAGGCCAAAAACCAGGTTGGTTTGGCATAAACCCACCATAAGGGTAAGACTGTGGCCAAGGTGGCTGAGACCATGAGGGTAAAGGTTGGTTGCCCGAGTTGGGAAGCATATACCCACAATAGAATACTGGGGGTCTAGAACCTAGCAAGTTCAAGCCCATAGCTGTACCTGGCACAGAACGAATAGTACCCGGTGAAATAACAGGCCTAGATAAGGTATGAGTCACCGTAGTTGACGTAGGGACCCCCCAAAATGCATGGCCGAACCTTGTGAAAGGGTCGGACAGGTAGCATTACCAGACACCGTTGTCGAAACTCCGGTTAATGTACTGGTAGTTAGGGGACTTAAAGGTAGTGACCCATCCAGGAGTTAGTCCGAACCAGGAATAGTGACGAAAGGACTATTCAAATTAAAGTCCATAATTAAATTTAGTCAATAAAAAAAAAATTGTCTAGAAATTAATTCTAAACAAGGGAATAATTTCCAGTAATACACAATATAAATTTGAAAAGCAATTAAGCAATTCAAAAACTTTCCAACAACAAAAAACTTCTCTGTTAAATCTGTAAAGTAAATACACGTGTGACCAATGCCGCAGATGGAAATTGAATGTGAGAATATGGGTACACAGGGGTATATGTCCGGACCAGTGATAGTACGTTTATTTTTAGTCGGGGATATTCCATCTGACCTTATGACGCAGTTGGGGTATACTCAGAATGTATGATGGTAACGTATTTATAGCTATAAAACTGCTTTTGTCGATGTCTTTCTCCAGTTATCGATTTTATCCTGAGTAATGCAATAGTTGCTTCTGGCGACGGAACTGTTTACTCCCATGCATTAGAGTAACTCGGGGAATAATTTTATTGGGATGGCACAACTCAATCTTATGTTTTAAGGTATGATGATTAATGTTTTGTAGTTTGTTGTTTGTCTTTTCGTCCTTTTTATTTTGGCCACAGTGTTGTCTTCGACTTGAACATTTTGATTGCACCCTCCACTTTGTGTTATTTTATTGTGATTATCAATTTTGAGTTTTATGCTCCCTGATAATGAATTTCTGGAGAATATAGTCTATGCATTTTACGTTTCTTTGAGAATCTATTTGACTTCGTTGACAATTTATGATTGTAATTTATCTCTACTCGGTATACTACATTGCACCAAAATGTATCAAACAGAAACCCTCAAATTAAAAAATGGTCTCTCTACAAATCAGGATTTAACTTTCTTATTTTTTTGCTTTTTTCGACTTATGAGTTTGAATTTGGAGATGAATGTATTGTATTTTAAGCTTGGCCTTCGTAAAACGATATTTGCGACAGTAAAATCATGTTTTACGAAGGCCAAGCTAAAAATACAATACAGTTATCTCCATTCTAATACCACATATTAAAATAAATTCCATTTGATAAATATTTTGACTTTAAAATGCCATAAACTGTTGCATCGTTTTTGGTTTCTAAACAATGTGACGTCATATGTATACTTTCGGTGTCAAACACTAGACGTATTTATACTTTTCGTACGCTTGTGAATGATTTCAATATTGACAAAAAGAAGATTTTGAGGCACAAAATGTGACTTTATTGTTTATTTTTTTGAGAAATTACATACCAAAAAAAATCGGAATTCAAAATGGTGGATATCTTAGTTACGGACTGGTAGAACGTGGAATCTTACCCTTCAAAATATTTGTCAACGTCCAATGAAAATTGTCGTAACAAACGAATTGCATTAGAATGTCTCTTTGGAATCTTTCGCCTCTCTTTTATCTAGTGATGTTATCTATACAATTCAATTTTTGAAAAAATTACAAAATTACATTTAATAATTCTAAATGCAAAGAAATGATTAAAGCTTTTTATTTTTGTCTTGCCTGCGACGAAAGCCGCAAAATGCAAGACACGTCACGCATCGACGGAGTAAAGTAAACCTATTTGTATAAAGATTTATATTTCAGAAGTTAAAAGACCTGGCTGCCTCATACCTTATATGTAGATGCCTTATTTTACGAAGTTTCGTCTGTCATATGTCCATTGTTCTTATCCTATATTTGGTTCAGCGATTGCTTGACATTTTTTACAGTTGTTTTTATTGTCATGTAAAATACTTAGAAATAAGAAGATGTGGTATGAGTGCCAATGAGACAACTCTCCATCCAAGTCACAATGTGTAAAAAGTAAACAATTATAGGTCAAAGGAGTGGCGCATCAAGGGGTCCGGGGTTAGAACCCCCCTTTTTTTTACGATCAATGCATTTGAATGGGGACATATAGTTAGACCCCCATTTATCCTGGGTTGGGACCCCCCTTTTATCCTGGGTTGGGAACCCCCCTTTTAAAAATGGCTGGGTCCGCCCTGCAAAGTACGGCCTTCAACACGGAGCCTTGGCTCACACCGAACAGCCAGCTATATATAAAGGGTCCCAAAATGACTAGTGTAAAACAATTCAAATAGGAAAACCAACGGTCTAATCTATATAATAAATTGCTTCGACGAGCGCAGCTGGATACGACCGCAGAGGTCCAACCCTGAACAGTTGGGGCAAAATGGACACAATATTCGCGCTTGATACAGGTCTGAATTTGGATTGTAATTAAATATTTTACACATAATAGGTTTCTGACACAGAATAACTGTAGTCAAAGAAATTAGAATTGGTTATATGATTTGAATTTATATTATTTTTTTTGCTTTTGTGCAATACACTATGCTGTTGCAAATTGACCCCCCCAAAAAAAAAAACAAAAAACAAAAAACAAAAAAAAAAAAACTTTTTTACCCGGCAAAAAAACAATTTTGAAGAAAATTTCTGAAATCTGAAATGAGACAAAATTGTCCCCTCACAATTTCTTTTTACCCCCTCCCCAAATTCCCCCAAAAAATCTTTCCTCAAGATATGGTCATAATCTCAATACAAAATTCCAATGGAGTTTGCAACCATAATTACCCATTTAAATACATCATAAAAGTATTAAAATAGAAAATGACATACATAATCATGGCTAAAATTAATATTCCTTTATCAGCATTTTTAGATAGTAACTTCTAAAAATAAATTGACAGCTAATCACCTCAAGACAATACAACATTTCTTTATACATAATTTAAAAGCAGTGTAAGGGAGGTAATCCAAACATAACATTGTACTTTTTTTAATAGTCCATTAACCAGGAAACCTTTGTTTTCCCCCTTTTTTGACCCTTATTCCTAAACGGTTTGAGCCATAACCCCCCAAAGCCAATCCTAACCATTCCTTTGTGGCATGGAAACTTGTGGTATAATTTCAGAGAGATCCATACACCGTTCCACAAGTTATTGTCTGGAAACTAGAAAAATGCTTATTTGGGCCCCTTTTGGCCCCTTATTCCTAAACTGTTAGGACTATAACCCCCAAAATCAATCCCAACCTTCCTTTTGTGGTTATAAATCTTGTGTTTAAATTTCATAGATTTCTTTTTACATTTACTGAAGTTATTGTCCGGAAACCAAATGTCTTCGGACGACGCTGACGACGACGACGACGACGATGACGACGTGATACCAATATACGACCGCAAAATTTTTTGCGGTCGTATAAAAAACGAGAAACGAGAAACACTTTTGAACCACATCAACAGACGACAACACTGAACAGGCTCCTGACTACTTATAATGAGTAATATCATAACTTTATTTGGTATATGGTTTCGAAATCCTTGCACGGTCTACATTTCTGTCAGACAGTGTTGACCTGACCTCGACCCTGTTTCTTTTTAGCTATGGCGTTGTCAGTTTATTTTCAACTTATGAGTTTGAATGTCCCTTTGGTATCTTTCACCTCTCTTTTTCATGGATCAGATATAAAGGTAAATCTTTTGTGTCCACGTCCGTATCTCAGATACTATAAGCAACAAGCATTCTGTGAGTATTGCATGGCAATACAGTCCCCTATCGGTTAGAAATTCATTGTAATGGAACGAAGTTCTAACTTGATCTATAACTTGTCATGGTGAAAACTACATAAAAATATCAAGTCAAAATCCTCAAGCATGACGAAAAAAACTGTTGAAAACTGATTATTTAAGTGAATTTTCTATGTCCAAAGACCATAACTCTGAACAAAATCATCAGACTGGAACAAAATTCCAACTTGATATGTAACTTGTCATGATAAAACTATATACTAATTATCAAATCAATATCTTCAAGAATGACCAACAAACCTACTACTAAATTCTTCAAACAATTTACCAAAGAAAAGGAAAAAAATCCAAAAAATCTTTTAAAAATGAGTTATTTCCCTTTGAACAGATCTACTAATTAATAAGTATTTCATCAAAAATTTAATTCTAGGGAAAGGGCTTAAACTGAAAAAAGAAAAAAGCTAAAATCGTGAAAATTGAACTTGACCTGTAACTTGTCATGATAAAACAATAAACCAAATATCAAATCAATATCTTCAAGCACGAAGAAAAGTCTGGAAAACTGATTTGCCGGACTGACAGATGGACAGACAGACAGACAGACGGACGGAGTGCAAACCTAAAGTCCCCTTCGACTTCGTCAGTAGGGGACTAATAAGGCAATTACAGAATGATTGTAAAGTTTACATGTGACAGATTTCATATGACCTTGACCTCATGTTCATAGTTCATTGGTCAATGTTATGTCTTTCTGATTTGGTTTATTTGTCAGGCACTATAAGGTACTATATTTGGTGTGTGGAATGATTGTAAGGTGTACATGTCTGTCTGGCAGGATTCATATGACCTTGACCTCATTTGCATGGTCCATTGGTCAATGAAGTTTTGATGGCTTTGCGTTTATTAGATACTATAAACAATAGGTTAACTTTTTTTGGTGTACTGGCCCTGACCACATTTACATTGATAATGTTAGGTTTATGCCATTTTTGTAGTAAAACCTTCATATTACAGACTTTCAACGCAAATTCAATCATGATAATTAAAGCAGGCAAGACATTTCAGCATGTGCACTCTTGTAATTACTTTATAATATTTGTTCCTTTTTGAAGATTAAGTATTCAAGTTAGAATTTCTCATGGTTATCTTCATACACAAACTTATTACCAATAGGTACAAACAAGATAACTTTTCCTTTCCAATTGTTAATTTCCTCTAATTGATGGTATTCTGTTGTATATTTTGCTATGAAGTGTACATTTCTCAGTTGGTTCTATGTTTAAATAAATGCAGTGATGTCTCAGATTTCAATGAAGCCAAGAATTTAAAAATAAAAAGTTTAACAACAGGGATATACTTATCAGAAAATAAGTAAAAACCTTTTCTAAACATCGCAAATATAGGGATTTCTTGAGGAAGTAGGAGCCCACCTGCAGGAATCTAATGAGATGCATTTCACATCAGGTTAACACTCAAAGTAATAACAAGTTAAACAAAGGTTGCTATATAACCAAAGGAATTCTACAATGGAAAAAGAAATTAAAGTTGCCAAAGGAAAGGTGACTTTGTTCAATAAAGCCTTCAATCCAATCATAGTTTTTTTTCTTAAAATTCTGATTATGTGATCTGTTATTTCCTGGGTTTTTTTTATACTGGTCCACAATATTTTTGGATTTAAACAGTAACAGCAATTCTAAAATGAATGTTGTACCTCACAAGATAATAAACTGCAGGAAAGTACAATTAAACTTGCTATAAAGGTCACCTCTTTTAAGCAAAAACCTGTCTTGTCAGGCCACCCTCTTCTTGTCCTGCTGTAGCATTACCTAGGCAGTTTGAACCTGTCTTGGTCACCTTCTTGTTTTCCTGCTGTAGCAATACCTAGGCAGTTTGAACCGGTCTTGGTCACCTTCTTCTTTTCCTGCTGTAGCATTACCTAGGCAGTTTGAACCTGTCTTGGTCACCTTCTTCTTTTCCTGCTGTAGTATTACCTAGGCAGTTTGAACCTGTCTTGGTCACCTTCTGCTATTCCTGCTGTAGCAATACCTAGGTAGTTTGAACCTTAAATCAAAGGGCACCTCTCATGTGAGGTCAGATTTCTCAGATACCGAGGGTAACCTTTATATACTGTAAATTCAGAAATTATTGTGTGCATTTATTCTGGCAATTTTTGAAGAATGGACAAAAATGTGAGATTAATTATTGCAATTCTAGGAACATTTCCATACAGATATACGTATCAGATATCAGAATGCGAGTTCTTATTATTGCGATCCTCACCCAGTTGCATTGTTCGCATTAATAAAACTCTAGCAATAATTTCTGAATTTACAGTATACAGGTTTGACTGTATGTCATTCTAACTATGAGACAACCAGTTTGAACTTACCTTTATAGCCTCAGGCTTGCTAAGGAATACTTATTGTAAGCAAAGCAAGACAGGAAGAGATCATTGGCGTGAATATGGTCACTAATTATGAAAATAATGTCCAGGTGATCTTTTAATAACATAAACTATACCAATTTTACTGCACCAGATGCACATTTTGACAATTAATGTCTTTTTAGTGATGCTCAAGGGCAAAATATTTGAAGGTCTAAAACCTAATATAGACATTGAAGAGCTATTAAAAACAAAAAAGAACCAAATTTAAATCCAAACCAGGACTGAAAATGGCAATAGAAAATAAATACAGAAATGTTTGCATTTTTATGTATAAAATGTGTGGTTATCATACAAATCTATGAGAAATATAAATACATGTATATCAACAATAATATTCTTAACATTCATTTCACAATAACAATGAAGATGCATTCCATTACTTATTTGAATGTCAGAAATGTAACACAAATTATACAACCTGAGAATACAACAGTAGAAAATCTGCAGTGGAGATGAATGTCTTATTGTTATGACAACGTAGAGGTTATTCTGTCATTTAGAGAGAGCCATATTAATGTGTTGAACAAATGTATCTAATTCTACAAAACATTGCTGCATAAATGAACCAGCATTTACATAAAGTGACTATATTAGAAATATTGTAGAGTATCTGATTTTGAAAATGGTTCTCTTGTACCTATATACATAGTGGAGTATCAATTTTGAATTCAATCTTTAAAAAAGCTAACATTTACAAAGAATACCCATGACACTATTCTGGGAAAAAAAATTGCACAGGATATCCCATAATTTGCAATTACAACAAAGTACACTTACACTATGATTTCAGATACTGTAAAACAATTTATCTTGGTAGATACTTGTTTCCGTATTTAAGGGTCTCTTTTTCTGCAACTTATTTTTGCAATTTTCTAGCTATGATCATGTATTCAAATAAAACAAGATCTAAGTCTGACACACTCTTTCCTTTAAAAAAGTTGCAGGTCAAAAAGGTTTTGAGCAATTTGTTATAGAAAGTTTTCATAACCTATAAAAACATATAATCATCATATGATAACTTGACCATAGGATTTATCCTATTTATGTGAAACTTTCAAAGTCACTGAAGAATGGATGAATGGATGGATTGGTGTTTTACATCTAGTGGCAAAAACTACATACATATCAGGACAAAAACGTTTTAATGTGAAGTATAAAAAGGGGGTAGAGAGCATCACGTTCTCCTAAAAAGGAAATGCAGGGATGCTAATGCAATAACATATTAAACATCTATAAAAGGTTACACAAACGACAATCTTGATCACAGGTGAGACAAACATGAAATGCCCTGTTTCCACAGGTAGAGCATTCAAATAGAAATTTAGTATTTCTAAAACATTAATTGAAGCCAAGAATATAAAAACATTCAGAAATTTAAAAACATTACTTTAAAAAATATTAAATTTGTGTATATTTATATCAAACATTTAACAATAATATAAATATTTTTTTTCAAAAAGCACCAAAATGCCTCAGATATCTGTTTACCAGAAGACAACCTTTCAAAATTCATTTAATTTTGACACATGATTCTTAATACAGTGTTTTTCACATTTGTATGATATAGCAGCTATTTATATTCCAATATTTCATCACATTTGTAATGCTAAACAATGGACATGCTGTAATTAGTTATGATACAAAAACTCTTTTTCATATTGCTCAATATGGCTTAAGTTTGTTCATCAATTCACTAAAAGGCTGGTCATGATTTTTTTATTCAAAAAGAATATTGTTCAACAAAATTTAAACAACAGTGTTTTTATACTTTACTATTACTGAATCAAAATTATGGTAGCTGGCTTGAAAAAAAAAAAACTTTAATAAATTAATTTCTATTCATTTTTCATAAAAATATTTGATTTATGGCAGCAAAAGATTATCCAATTTTCAGTTGTAAATCAAGCTTATAATCTTAGTGAAATGTGCTGGAGATAATGCTGAAAAATAGCACAAACCATTAAAATGTACTTGAGAATACATGATATGGATGGACAATTTCATCTTCGCTAGCCAAGGGTTACGAGTCAGTCCCCTCCTCTCCATCCTTGGCGGATTATAGAATTTTGGATCCACGAGGTAATGATTTCCATTGGTCACATTTATAACTGGCTGCATCCAATAAAAAATTGCCTTTAAGATGATCATGTGTAAATGTAGAAAATGTAAATCAACATGTGCTGATTGTGCAACAAGTCTTTACCCCCAAAACATAGGACAATATTTAGTGACAATTTTAGAGTTCTTAATCAACTAACTGAAGTTTCTGGGTATGTTTTTAGTGGAAATGTTGGAATGTCAATGTATATTTTCGGTTCCTGCTTCACGAAACACTAGACACAACCATTTTACACCTCCACACTGAAGAGAGTTCAAAGTGCTGCCATTAGTCAAGAAGGACGTAGTCAGAATGGGCGTGACTTTTATCTACCGTTAGATGATTTGATTTGATTTTGGTGTTTTAACGCCACTTTTAAGCACCGCTTTTGGGCTATTTCGTGGCGGTCAGTTTTTATTGGTGGAGGAAGCCGAGTGCCGGAGAAAACCACCGACCTTCGATAGGAAAACTGACAATCCTAGTCAATTAAGATCGAGTCGAGTGCACCCGCACGAGCGGGTTCGAACTCACAACCTCAGTGTTGACTGGCTAGTGATTACAGTAGTAACTACTTAGACCACTCGGCCACCGAGGCCCCTACCGTTAGATGATGCAGCATTGTAATCACAAATGTTGGCTTAATCTGCCAAGGGTGGAGAGGAGGGGACTGGATTGTAACCCTTGGCTAGCGAAGATGGAACAATTTGAAATTCAAAAGAGCCAACCTTTTACTGACTAATGCCAAAATATCTAATTCAATAATGACATACATGACATGATTTAAATATTTTCTCAAAATCTAAATTTTTTTTAATTGGTAAATACATTTAAAGCCTACCTCAGGATTTTTAAGCATAGTTTTCAGGAGAGATGATTCATTAAATATTTTAGCCCATTTTTTGGTCTAAGAAACTGTTCTCTCTTTTATAATATAAAAGAAACAAAGTACATGTATGCATTGAATTCATTTAGAATCCATTAGTTTTAAGGAGAATGATACTAGCAATTATATAAATTAATAAAGTACATATTTTTGAGTGGAGAAAAAAAATTCTTAAGACAAAAAATGATCCAAAAACATCATTCTGTGGTTAATGTATACATTATGTGTCATTATTTTTGAGAGGTGTCAAGAGTGTTGGTGGTAGGTGTGGTGTATTATTATAAACCTGTCCAATATTTTTTTAAAATTCCTATTATTCATTTCATGTATTATAGTCCTCTTTTGCCAGTTTTCAGATGTAGCGTTTATAACTAAGAAAACAAGGGATTAACTAGATGAATTGTGTGAACTACGAAAGTCTTCCTATGTTTAGGGTCTTTGAAATAATCATTTGGTGAATTATTCTCACATTTCCTGAAACTGGGCTACATGTCTTTTCAGTATATTTGTAATATCTCAAACAACAGTCTATTCATTATTAAAAAAAGACAGAGAAAACATTCTTTAGTGAAAATTCACAACATTTCTCCCAGAAGTTTATAACATCCATGTGGTCCTATTTTGAGTATTTCTTTTATTAAGCGTTTTAAATTGTAAACTCTATTAAAAATTCTTTTCTTGGTTATAAAAAAGTTTTAAACAAAGTAAATGAGAGAGAACTCCACACACTTGTAGATGGAATTTGGAAAAAAGTACTGTACCAGAAATGATCTTACCTCCTATACATTTCTAGGAAAATCATTGGTTAAGAGCAACTGCACGGGGACCATGTATATTTCACATGGGGTTAGTAGGCGTGGTTTATTTTAGTACACGGGTAGTAGTGGTGATAAGTCCCTTTAAAAAACAACACAGCGTTGAGGAAAAATCTGAAACGTTTTGCCGGACAACAGATGAAGAAATTGATGATGAACGATTGAAATAAATGCAGAAAACACATTAAAAGCTAACAAGTTGTTATTGTTGGCATTTTTTGTTTTATATAGACCAATGGAAGTAGGTTCTTAATATTGAAGACTTGATCACTTTGATAGGCACTAGTCTAAATGCCACATGTTACGATAGTCGGTAAGATAAATTAGTTACACAGTGTGATAGTGACCTAATACGATATATGGGGTCAGTAAATTCCATATGGAGTTCGCTCGAACCCCATATGGAATTTACTGACCCCATATATATCATATAAGGTCACTAGCACACTGTGTAACTAATAATATCCCACTGAGGTAGAAGAAAAAAAGCACTGTGGAACAAAAATACTTAAAAAGGCCTGGAAGGAAAAATGATAACATGTAATAATATCTCTTTAGCAGCTTGTTTTTGTCTAAAACAAATTGACATAAAACATACTTTTCCAACTTGCTCTTGTGCTTCCCCTTATTGTATAATTTTTCACCGAAAATTTTCACATAAAAGAAATTGGCAACTTAAATGGGCAAAAATATGATTTCATCAAACTTGATTAAAAAAAGAATAATAATTAAGGATTTTAAACAATATGAAAACATAGACAAATATCCTTTCTGTCAAAAAAGGAGCACTTTTTCTCATGAAAAACCTCTTAAACAAAAGTATAATCATATCAACATTTATGGTCCCTTGTATGTATGCCCAGTATTTTCTATTTGAGTACAACCATCAGCTGAGAAATCGTTGTTATAGAAATGTGAAGAATTCTAACTCCAACAGCAGTTTCTATGTTCAACAAAGTTCCTTGGTGTGGTGTCTATTTATAGACTCTTTTCTATTGCACATTTCCTCTAAACTCTTCTGTTACTGGCTCATCTGTTTTTCATATAATGGAACAACCAATCAGTTTTTACTGTCCAGGCATCGGAATAAGCACTATTAAACTTTGCTATGAAATATTTTAAGGCTTTTTCATCGTCTTTCTCTTCCACTGCTAATGTTTTTCTAAGGTAACTGATGTCATCCAAAGATTGTAACTCTGGAATACCACACGACAACATCATTGTCATAAGATTTATGAATAAATATGCATTTTTACGAATAATTAAATAAGCTTCACAGCACAGCTGCTGAAATCTGAAAAAAAGAGATAAATAATTACTATTAAACAAGAATATCCATCCTTAGGACACAATGACCTTCTCACACTATCACATTTCCATGTTCAGTAAATTGCAAAATCTGGATCAAAACCCTTAATTTGACAAATATTTCAAAAATTTTACATTTAAATGAACATGCATACTAAGTTTTAATTTGATGTAACAAGCACATTTGACCCTGCAATTTAAATTATTACTTTCTTTTATTTCCTAGTTCAAGAAAGTGGTCATCCTTTTGGTAGATGCACTTTTTATTTTATGTTTTATTTTTACAACCAAGGTTCTATTTACACAAAGTGAGAGATTAGTGTACATGTAAAACTGGATTAACCCTTCCCCTTTGTGTGCCTGTACTAATTCTGGCTATCTGGATGATGTGTTGTTCATAGTTGTTAAATAATAATAGTCTTTGTTTGTGCATCTATTTTTTGTAAGAGCTTTGTGTTGGTGTGATCTGCAGTTGTACTGTGTAATATTCTTGGTGATTCCTGCTATCTATTCGTTTTGCATTAGAAATTTCTAACAGTAGTTGTTAAGTGCTTGGGTGTGCATGAGTAGCCAGGGTTTCATTATCTTTCATGTTGACCGGTACATTTCTATTTGAAGGCGGTACTTTTCAATATATTCAATGAACATCTTATATAAAAATTTCTGAATTCAGGCGGTACTTATCTGTAGCATAGGAGGGTAAAAGTACCGGGTACCGCCTCCTAATGAATGGCCTGAGTAGCTTTTTCATATCCTCATCCCTACAACTTAATGTTTCAAATCTACTTGCATTTATGTTGTATTAAATGGAAATTTAATTAATTATTGTGATTTCAGAAAACGCTGAGATCAAATTTTATAATGCAAGTTCTTATTTTTGTGACACCTATCTCGTCTCCATTTTGCAATAATATAAAAACATATTTCTGAATTTACAGTAACCACAATTATGACATCTGTAGACAGAAAAGATCAAAAAGTAAGTTCTAAGATAAATAAAGGCCAAATCAATTAAATATTATGTTAAACTTACTTTTTAAATTCTTTGTGCTTTAGTGGTTGGTCTGATCCTCTAGCAATCACTCTTATAAAGTCCATTGTCAACACAAATGGTACTCTTTCTCGAGTTATTCCAAATTTCTTTTTCCTATGATCCAAAAAGTGTCCAAAATCTATATGAAATACCTGTTAAGTAAAACAAGCTATTTTGTATAAAAACATTCATTTTGAGGCTGATGTAAAATTGAGACAAGCATCAAGACCTAATATATTTTAAATCTCATACCAAAGGTTTTACTGCACTGACTTTTTCTTATAGTTTTTTTTATAAAAACAAAACATTTCTCTCCATATCTGTTCAAAAATACAGGAAATATTATGCCCTGACTAAGCAATTTTTTTCAGGTGGACCCTTCCAGAAAGGAACCATGGTATATTCACCCTTCTATTCATGCAAAGTTCTACAACTTATTCCATATTGGCTACTTTTGAAAAAATAAGACAACATTTATGTTAAAACTATAACTTCTATAAGATTTCTTTACCACAAAACAATAAGTGTCTTACAAAATGACAAAAGCAGAACTCTGCATCAAATTTCAGCATCAGCACACTTTAAGATTAATACAAGGGGAGACCAAACAAAATGTTAAAAATAGTAGAACTCATACTTATTTTTCTCTCGGCAAAATCAAAACAATCAAAAATAAAAGGTATCACCTTAACACAATTATTTTTCCTTTTCTTAATATACAAGATAAAATATGTTCATTTTCAAAAATTTTAGCTTTAAAGTTAAATTCAAAAGTGAATATTATAAGCTATTCTATAGATTCATTTTTTTAGTTGGTAACAATTTTCAAGGTTGGAGCAAAAGTTGTTATTTTAGGGAAAAATAATTTTGTGGTTCTGTCATTTGCTCTTGTCAAAGTAATTTTTTTTGTTGCTTTTCACAAAGTATTTAAATCATGGTTTCCTTCTATCATTGAGCTACACAAAAACCTGGTATTCCAAGTATATTAATGAATCCAAATTATATGTGCTTTTAAATGTACCTGTCCATTTTTCCTGACCATTATATTTCCACTATGTCTGTCTTTAATACCCAATATAAACGTAGCTACACAGTAACCAGCACAGGATCTTGTGAAGTTAGATATAGCTTGTTCTTCTCTAAAAAATAATTGTGAAGTTAGATATAGCTTGTTCTTCTCTGAAAAAATAATCGTGATGATATAGCGTGCTCTTCTCTGAAAAAATAATCTTGAAGTTAGATATAGCTTGTTCTTCTCTGAAAAATAATTGTGAAGTTAGATATAGCTTGTTCTTCTCTGGAAAAGTTATTGGGAAGTTAGATATAGCTTGTTCTTCTCTAAAAAAATAATTGTGAAGTTAGATATAGCTTGTTCTTCTCTAAAAAAATAATTGTGAAGTTAGATATAGCTTGTTCTTCTCTGAAAAAATAATTGTGAAGTTAGATATAGCTTGTTCTTCTCTGAAAAATAATTGTGAAGTTAGATATAGCTTGTTCTTCTCTGAAAAAATAATTGTGAAGTTAGATATAGCTTGTTCTTATCTGAAAAAATAATCGTGATGATAGATATAGCTTGTTCTTCTCTGAAAAAATAATTGTGAAGTTAGATACAGCTTGTTCTTTTCTGAAAAAATAATTGTGAAGTTAGATATAGCTTGTTCTTCTCTGAAAAAATAATCGTGATGCTATAGCTTGCTCTTCTCTGAAAAAATAATCTTGAAGTTAGATATAGCTTGCTCTTCTCTGAAGGAATAATGAAACTGACCCACTGAAATTGATATTAGACACATTTACTCACAAGGTTACCGTCTAAAAGAAGAAAGTTATCATTACAGGACTTATTACTTTAACTTGGAGCGTACCAGTCCTTGTTTTTACTTATAAATGATGTGTAATTAATGGAGTTATTTTTTTTATGGTCTTTGGTTTAATGTGACAAGGCACTGAACTCATGACCTTCCACAAAGGAAATGAATAAACTAGCAGGAGAAAACCAAGGTGATTGTAAAAGTACACAAAGGTGTAACTAGCAGGAGAAAACCAAGGTGATTGTAAAAGTACACAAAGGTGTAACTAGCAGGAGAAAACCAAGGTGATTGTAAAAGTACACAAAGGTGTAACTAGCAGGAGAAAACCAAGGTGATTGTAAAAGTACACAAAGGTGTAAAACCTTTAACAAACCTACACAAATTTACCACATTTTCTACACTTTCCAATTTGTACAGAAAATAATGATGTTTGGCTCTAGATAATACTATACACAATCTACTGAGTCTTTCGTAGACGAACGCACATCTGGCGCACAGAATTTTAAGCCTGGTATCTATGAGTTTATCTATAGTACCTACCTATCTTTGTTATGGTACATTATCCAGTTGTATAATCCTAGAGAATCCATCTGTACTGCTGCACGTATACCATTCTTCTGTTGTATACTCATAATAGTGGAGGAATCTCGTACTATTTCTATTACACCTACATCTTTACCAGTAGATATCACACTGTATGGTATCAACCTGAAATGTTCAAATTGTTCTAACCTTAAATAAAAGTCTTATATACATCTAGTGGTACTGTGAGCAAAGATGTCAAAATAATATTCTTTTTTTGTCTTAAATAAATCTATTCATGATCGTTTTTCACATTTTAAATATCAAAATTATATATATATACATATATAATCATAATTCAACTAAAGATTTAAAAGTTTACATTTAAAATTTTTTACCTCAGATCTAATCCTTCATTTTTCCATAAAGTGTCCATAATTTTAAATAACTGTACAGTAAGCATGTCTTGCCGTAAATCTGAAAAATATATTTGACAAGGTCAATCTCCAGGTTTTTTTATAAAGAGAAATAAACAAAAGTTGGAATCAGGAGAAATAATATTTCCTGATTAATTTAGATTCAAAGACAATGATGAGAAACTGTTGGTTGTTTATCTGGAACTTTTATATATTTCCTTAGAAATATATATACCTTTGCCCATTTAGGCATTGTTAAGGGCAACATAATAACCTGTAGATGTGGAAATATTCATCCATTAGTCAGTTTGTTAGATTACATCTAGTTAAGTTCTTTATATTTTCATTGTCATTTCACACAGTCCCGGTTTCAACATCCAACACCACCACTCTAATAAACAGTTCAATTCTTAACTGCTAACTTCTCATAATCTCCATGGAGGATTTCAAACACAAGTGGACCTAGTGCATCTCTTATGCTTGTCACAAATGTTTATAGTCTAATATACAGTAGTTAGAATGAGAATTGTTAATTCAGATATTTTTGTGTGCATTTATTGTTGCAATTTGTAAAGAATGGACAAAATTACTTTGGGGAAAAGCTGCATAAAGATATATGTATCAGATATCAGAATGTGAGTTCTTATTATTATGATAATCACCTTGTCCCATTACTCCCATTAATAAAAATTTCTCAATAATTTCTGAATATACAGTATTTATGTCCCAAGATGTCATTTTCACTCCTTTGTATGCAATTTTTGAAGTAGACAGATATTACAACTAATAATTTTAAGTCAGATTAGTAAGCTCATCAAATAATTCTATATATATTATCCATCTTGATGGACTTCAAAATTAGGTAAGTAATTAAATGTAAGTATAACTTCATTTATCACTTTGCACTTACATGAATACAGGGTTAATATTTTATCTGAACTATTTACCCTTTGAGAATGAACAAGGTTAAATCATGATATTATGATGACTAAAACATTTACGTTTATTGTTAAATTTTTACTAACAATGATTCAAAGTGTTAATTTACTATTGCTTTGAATTTCATGCTAGTAATACTGAATATTTTTCAGTAATATAAAAATCTGCTTAATAAAAGATAAAAGCCATATATTAAGGGAAATAATTTTGTTTATACGTTTGGCATAGTTATATTTTTGGTTTATCTCCCTTTTACCTATGTCATTCTTTTAAAACAGGTAAGTTATGATTGAAAAGCCAGTAAAATTCTTCAAGATTCCAGGAGCCTTCATTGTTTACTAGGAAGTTATTTTGTATCATTGAGTTTTCATCTGATTATTATAGAAAGAATAGGTATATATGTATTTCTTATGTATTCTTGAAAATGTGCAGTTATTTTCATCATCACCCAATCTTTCATCAGAAGACAAAATCATTAACCAGGTTTCTGAAGTAATGAATTATAAAAGTTAAAACTATTGAACATACCATCTCCATTTTTAAATATAAGTTTGTAGTCTGTGAACCATATATCAGCCATTACATCTGGATTGCTGAAGACTAGCCACAATGGTTTCTTTTTAGAAGTCATTACTGAACAATGGGAAATACTGAAAAAGTGAGAAAAACATAATTACACTTCGTACATAAGCTCAGAATAGATTTTTAATGAAAAATAGAATGCATTTTAACATATTGTGAAGTGAAAGTGTTTGTCTAGTTTAAAGTTTGCATGTGGTCAATTTGAGCTATTATTCTCCTTTCTTAGGTAATACTTTTTGAATCTATATCTGAATATGTTAATTTCTCCTAATTTCCAAAAAGGGAAAGCCCACGAAAGTGTATCTATAAAGATGTTCTTGCTTTCCAAAATAATCATTTACATATTTTACACAATGGAATTGTCCCGGGCGATCATCAAGATTGTTGAGAACAGTTGCTAATGTAAACAGCTTGACGAGGACAACAAGTTTTCAAAAGAGGGAGAAAGACACAATGACATGGAAGTCATTTTCTTCAACAGAGGAGAATGTAGTAGTGTCATTTTACGTCTATTAAATAACAGTAAAAATATCTTTATAACGTTCTTCAAATTAATTTATTATAAGCGTTTTACTCTTGAATTTTGATAAAGGAATATTATAATTTAAATCCAAATCTACACTTTACTTTTTATATTTAGTTCATGAATATTCAAAGGTTCTTACTTAAAATTACGTATCTGATTGGTCATTGTGATTTCGCGGTCAATTTATATTTTGTATTGACCAGGTAGATTTGAACGGAACTTGAAATTGCAGTCGCATGATATTATGTGTCCCAATTTATATCACCTGTATATTATTGTTTTCATTCATTGTGGACACAACATATTATCTGATTAATGTAAGTTATTTTCTTTATTATATAATTAATATTTTCACATGTAAATGATAAATTTAGCAAAGTTTTCTATGTTATGATTTCGTTCTCCTCGTAAAGTTTGGTTGTTACATTAGTATGATAGATGTACCGAGAATATTTTATTTAGCTTCGTGCTACATATATTTTATTATCTACCGTTAATTTGTCACGATAGAATATAGAATGAGATAATTTAGCAGCTATTTGATTATTGACACAGATAATTGATATTTCATAAATGGCGGCATATTAAACAAAATAAGGAAAAGTGTTAATGTTGATATTTATTAGTACACTTATATTATACACTATAATGATAGAAGTATAACTATGAATGAACTTAAGTTATTTTGTCAAATTGTATATTTTAATATTTTACGAGTCCGAATGTTTATGATTACATTTTGGTTTTAGGACTCCATTGATGTAGTTATATACAAAGTATTACTTGTGAACTGTGCCTACTTCTTACCAGTAAAACTCACTCCACAAGGTAAGAGTTAATCTATTTTTAATTATGTAATGTTGTAAACAGAACGTTATGGATTATTTCCTTTAAATATGGGGTTTTAAGCTTATTTAAGATATTGGCTTAATTAGTCTTTATAAAATAGTATTTGCAACTTAATGATTGTTGTAATGTAATAGTATGTAAAGAACAAATAATATATTATGTTCGATTAGTTAATTGTTATATGTGCAGTTTTAACTTTAGTTTTGTACGGTACACATAGTTTACCAGTAAACATTATATAGTACACTATTTATGATCAAGGGTTACATTCTTGTGTAGTGTACCACAATGAGAAATAAGAGTACACGTGACATCTTAAAGAACTTACTGAATGTATTCATTATTAATTTCGTAGTATAGTACACAGTAATAAAGAGCATGGTATTGCACTATTACAATATCTGATAATGTGTAATTTAAGATACTTGTGTTTTATAAAATAGAACTGTTATTTATAATTGTGAATACTGGTTATTAAATCATCCGAACCCTATAGAGCAGAGTTTGTTGTTTCTTCACCCAAGATACGACCCTGTCATATGTTGTTAAACTTTGAATTCTCATTTTTGTTCTCATGTATAGTGGGGTTGCTGCCTAATTTATTTTAACTAATATCTCCTTTTGTTCATGCAACTAAAATTAATAAAAGAAATAATCTTGTGTACAAATTTAGCTATAGTTCATGACTTACTCTAGATCTCCTAGTATATGACTATTATCAAGGGGAGATAAGAAATTTTTCAGTCCATCTTGGTAGTCAGGTTGTTGTAACTGGTTTGCAAGAAACTTCATAATTTCATTAATATCCTATAAAGTATGATTAAATAGCATTGTATTCAATAGTTTCAACTGTTCATTTGAAACACACATTAGCATTAAACAGAAGATTAAACATATTTACATGCACTATATAAATTATATACAGTAAATTATAATAATAATCATTTAATTCATTCTTGCTATTATTCATTACTTGATCACTTATCTGAATTATTCTTGATAAAAATAATTTCTATAGGACATAGGACTGGTAAATTTGTATACGTTTATATAATTGTTGAGAGATTTCAATATATATAGTACAATATTTTATCATCAGACTTTTCTTGCCTGCTAGAACATTTAACAAAACATTTAAAAAATAATTTATCTGGTCTTCACCCCATAGTGTTCATAAACATATATATTTTAACACACTTCTTATCTTTGGGATGTAATTCTAGAAATATTTTGAATTTACAATTTTTAACTGTAAACATCTACTGAGAAAATTTTGATGAATTTTCTTGTTTTGTTTCGTTCTATTTCAAATCCCTTACATCAAAATGATTTGAATTTTTTCATCTTCCCAATATTTCTATTTTCCCATTAAACACTCACATCTTTGACTTCATTTTTGATCATGTTTGTAAGTTTGGTGAGTTTATCTAGAGCCTCCACTTGTCTCAGTAACATCTTGAGGTTTGATCCACATCCTCGACAAAATGCTTCTAAAACCAACCCAAATCTTAACTGGATTGATGTATTATGAATTTCTGACCTGGTAAAATAAATAAAATATATTTGTATTAACAAAAAATAATGTGTGGAAATAGTGCTCCTACTCTGGATTCATTATATATACATGGATTTCGTGGATTCATTATTTATACATGGATTTCGTGGGTATAGACAAACCATAAATTTAAAGGTTCAATGAAGCACAAATTATCTATAGACTCGTGTGCAGACTTTGGCAAAACCACAAAATCAAATATCCACAAAAATACAATTTTTCCTCAATCAACGAAAATTGGTATTTACTAAAATAAACGAATCCCAAGTATCCAGCAATAAAGTGCTATTAGTTCCAGCATAATGTCTGTCCACGCAAGGCAGATCATTTCAAAAGATATTCAATGTCATTTTTCTAGTGGTACAGTTACATTTCAAAAAAATTAAAATCTGTTGTATAGTATTGTTTATTATTTATTCCCAACTGTTCTCAGGACTCAGGATGATTGAGAACTTGAAATGTTGTATAGACGTCTGTATACTGTTGAAGACTGAATATTGCCCTCTAAATGTCCTTTTGATTACTGAATATTGCCCTCTAAATGTCCTTTTGATTACTGAATATTGCCCTCTAAATGTCCTTTTGATTACTGAATATTGCCCTCTAAATGTCCTTTTGATTACTTTTGTCATTGGGTTGTTGTCTCATTGACATGAACTTCACATCTTCTTTCATTCATATCGTAAAAATAAATTATCAAATTTCCATAGGATCAAAGTTTCTCAGACTTACTTGAGGTGCCAGAAGAACAGCTGCCCTGTCTTCTGATTTTGTAGAGCTCTCTTCAGAAGAAATCTTGTGATGGGACTGTCCAAATATGGCTCAAATTTTAGGGCCTAAAATAAAAGCGAGGCACAAACAGTTATCAAAGATATTTATCTTCAAGTACTAACAAGACTAGGTAACATGAAAGAAATGATTTTCAGATTTTTTCCGAAAAAATATGGTCCTTGACTCCTTCAAGGATAGCTGACATTAGTTTTAGTATCATCATTCCAGGTCAATACCGATAAATATCCAAGTTTATTGTTTATATAATCTTTTCTCAAATTTGATGAGAAAACATATTTCTATGTATCTAAAATAAACTTATGTTTTCTGCAATCTAGTCTAGATGCTTTATTGTGAAGTTTTTGTATAACTTCTAAAATGTTGTCTATTTTTTTTTAAAGAAACTCGGTTTATTGGATGTTGGTGCAAACATTGCAAAGGACACCACAATATTTAATGGCAATAATTATTTTTGTATTTTTGTACTTTGTCCAACAATTTCAATAATAAATGCACTAAAAATAAATTTACAGTACTTATTGACATGAAAGAATGTTTTCATGTAAACAAAAATTGCCAGTAGGTTCGATGACATAGCATAATGCAGCTAAATGATGGACTATGGGATAAAAGCCAAGTACACTGTGCTTGAAGCAAACTGAACTAATTATCTGGTGTGACTTTATGGTAAACAATTAGTTCAACTACCTTGCAGGCAAGTTCTCAGGATGTCTCTGAGGTGGGTTATTTGTGGTCAAGACACTATTACTACCCCTGGATATGGGTATGCCTTGGTTCAATTAAATAAACATTATATGTTTACTTGATTGTACTGAGATGAATCAAATATCACATGATGAAACCATAGTAGTTAATAAACTTAAATAATAATATCTATCATGCAATTGGCCAATTTAGTGTACATATTGTATCCCTCTTGAGAAATTGAAAATAAAGTATGAAAAATGAACAACCAACCTGCACTAACTGTAACATATACTGTTGTAATTTATCATCAGAAAATCCATGGTCCAGACAGGTAACAGCATACTGTCTAACACATAGATCTGGGTAAGAACAATCAAGCAACTCCATGGCAAACTCTGGCATCAATCTTGGCCAACGTCGTAACAACATGTATAGCTGAGCTACATACTCGCTCATTCCATTTTACTGACTGCAGTAGTTTAGGTAAGGATTGAGGAACTTTGATACAGTATTCTCTGTTCAAATTAAAATTATAATAATTTGTAGTTAATGTTATTTAGCATGAAAATTATGTTACTTTTTTTTTTTATTATATCTATATTAAATAGACTATTTTCATATTACTGACTTTGGACTCTGAAGTATATAATTTTTTGACAGGTTGCCTACTATGTGGTAGGATGTTCTGAAACTCAGTCAAATAAGAGCAACTAAAAGAAGTAAAATGAAACTTCCAATTGGTGCAATTTGGGGAAAAAATCAACTGTTTTTGATGATTTTGTATAGAAAACCTAAAACAATTAATTTTTCCTCTTATAATGAGTGTTGGTGAGTTTTTCATTTTTGGACATGGGTTGTATTTGTAACAATTATGAAAAATTTATCAATGTTTTGAATCTTTGTATGTATGCAAATAAATTAAAATGACTTCATCTCTGTCTAATTATTATGATTTTTTTCACAAGTTAATGAACTATAGATAAATTTCAATTACTCAGGATTTTTAAGTTTCTACCTTAATTTCCATAGAATATCTTTTTCTTGTTCTGATATTTCTGATAATGGATCTCTACTAGTAATGTCATCCACCATGGCTCGCTCTTTTGTTTGTATTTGTGGTGTGTCCTAAAAAAGGTAGAACTAATTCATCACTGCATTATCATAAGGTCACCTTACAAGGTTAAATTTTATTACATTGATTTTATTTTAAAAAATAGACAAGTTACAATGATCACAAAATGAAGTGTACTAAAACACTACAATATTTTCAAAATACCAGATTGTGTATACATTTATATATAGATTCAAACAACTGCACAGAGTGTGATAAGATAAGTATCCTCCTGAGACATATTTTAAATTTAACTGACCTTAGTCTAGAAATATTGTATTGTAGGATGATTGATTATTTGTTGATGTTTAATGTCACTTTCAGCACTATTGCCTTGGCTATATCATGGCGGTCACTTTTATTGGTGAAGGAAGCCTGAGTGCCTGGAGAGAACCACTGACCAGGAAGACCGACAGTCCTTATAAAATAAGAATGGAGTTGAACCCACCTGCCACATGTAGGGGTTCAAACTCACAACCTCAGCGTTGACAGGCTAGTGATACAGCAGACCACTCAGCCACCATAAATATTGTTTTGTAGGAGATGCAGTGGTGGAATCTGTTTCTCTAATAAAACGATGTGTCAGCAACATTTATCTTTCTTTCCCAATGATCTGCAAAATGATCATGTTGTATCTATTCAACATCATCGGGCATGGTCATTGAGGATAGCCAAATCACAGGGAAGCAAGAAAATAAATTTGTGGTCATAATCAAATGTTGGCCAATGAAAAACTGATGAAATTATAAATCAACTAACCAAATAAATGAGGGGTGATTCTTTGCCGATGGCATATAGAGCTAAATCTTCTATCTGTTTCTCTGGAGGATATGATACAGGATGACTTAGTCTGTCAAACTCTATCTCTAAACATGGGGTTTCTTGGTCTGGATTGGAACCTAAAAACAAACAAATCATTTATGGAATCTGTACAATTATGAATAAAATGATCAGTAAAAAAACCAGGATGCAATTAAAAAGTGTATATAGTAATTTTGAGTGACTTCCAATAAAAACATAAACTGTAGATTCCTCTTTTTTGGTTGATTCCAATTTTATAAATTGATGAAAAATTGTTTGACATTGATGCCTCATTTCATGGTGTGGACAAATTCTGCAAAAAAACCTATTAGAAATATGTATTTTGTTGAACACTTCAATTCATTGTCCACCTACATCTATGAAAATGTAAACCTTGCAGATAATAATGACTCCACAATATTTAGGTAGAATGTAAACATATAAATATCTATGATCCATTGTTGCGATGTCAAAACATTGTAGATCTTTTCTATTACCACCAATTTCAATATTGTACAGATTTCATTAAACATAAAAACATTATCCTAAAGCAATAGATTCAGCAGCAATAGTTATTGAACCTGGGGCAACTATCTTATATGCAGTAATTTGAAGGATACTGTTCCAATGTAAACTGCTGGAATATGATTAGGATATTTAAGTATTCAATTTAGCTTCAGGAGCAAATTCATGGGCTGGTTAAGCGGACCCAATCTTATGGTCAAATTTTTGTTCTTCCAGTAGAATATTCTGATATTTGACTACCCCTCAACCTTTTTTTTGTCAATGGGCTCATCTGGCCTTCCCTTCCATTCTTCCATATTTATAATCCTGGATCTACCGATAAGCCTGAAAACTCCAATGTGACTTAATGTAAATTGTTGTGAAGATAAATTTCTGACAAGAGGTGGCATTCAAAATATTTAGCCTTTTCTTTATTTTCTATCCTATGAACTGATATAATGTTAATCTATGCATGTCCTGAATATGTATGAATATACTCACTGGATGTTTAACAACCAAAAATCAATCAACCTATCATCCCAAATATCAATCTATCAAATTTTCTTATTACAGAGTTAACAAAGAAAGCTATAAATTTCTTAATGAATATGATATACAAAATACAATAGTGACTTCATATCAATTTCTGAAAGTTTCTTTTACCTGGTAGACCAACATAGTTCAATAGGTCATCCATTCCCTGAGGTAACGGCCATAGATTCAAACTGACTTTTTCATTCATAAGTCTATCATTGAAATCAAATAGCTGCAGATTTGCCCATCCTAAAGATAAGGGTTCCTGAAAAGTTAGATTCATATATTACTTTATTAATCTGAAGTACAAAAAGGCAGGGACTGTACTGGGCTTTGCCAGTGTTGCAGTATACGATTTTTAATTTATCTGGCGACAAAGTATGGCTACCAGTGATATTTCTGGCACCACTATTTTCCCTATCAAAATTTTCATGTTTGACTGTAACAGTAATAAAATTGGTATCAGAGATCATATCATGAAACTTTAGCAATGACTAGGTATGAAATAGATCCTTACCTTGAAAATTTACATATTAGCATTCATTTCATTACATTACATCACAAATAGTACAAATTTTGATTTTCCAGGAACTCAATGAAATCAGGTGAATCTCTTATTTAATTTTTCAGACCCAGTGTTATATGTTTCTTAGGCCTAAACACATGCTAAATGTGGTTGAAATCCAGAAATCTCTATTTTGGGTGTATTTAGGACGCAAATGTGAACACTAAACAAGAGAAGTTCTATTTCACTTTCTTACATGTCTTTTCATCAACTTAAAACTCTTTTTATCTTGAAAGTTTAATATTTACTGATTTTGTTTTTCACTGTAGCTCAATAAAAGGAAACCTACCCTCCTTTTCTTGGATGTATAGCATATAGATAAACAGAGTTTAGCACTTCTAGGTAAATCCTGTATGTACAAAAACTCTAACCATTCATGCCACTGTGGATTGTTTGAGTCAACCAATTTTGTATCTTGGAATTCACACAAAGCTTCTGTTCCATGGTATATTCCTGCTTTGACATATATCTGAAACCAAGATATAAGAGGTTAATAGTGAAAAAATCATGTCAAAACCTTTTTTCAAAACTTGACTTGATTGAGACAGGATAGGTTTTGCACAAATAAAAACTCTCATTTTAAATTTAAACACATTAGTTGTTTGTAGAGCACATAATATTTTAATTCTCACTTTGGCATGAATTTTCCACAGGGTTACTATAAAAAAAAATCAATTAAATGTAATCTACCTTTCCAAGTTCTTTTACATTGACATAAGTGGCACATAATATTTTTATTCTCAGTTTGGCATGAATTTCCCACAGGGATAGTGTCTTTTGTTGGTTGATTTCTGTTAATAACTGCATACCTGTAAAAAAAAAATTAAATGTTATAGTTGAATTTGGTATTGGTTAAAGTTTCTAGAGGAATAAAACCCACCAAATCACAATTTGTTGTAGTGATAGAGAAAATATCTGGATATAAAAGCAATAATGGTCTCTGTTGCTGTACAAATGGAAATAAAAGACACAACTACCTGTACAATTAAGGGCCAAATTGACACTAAAATCAAATATATTTCAAACTATCTAGGTTTTCAGAATGTTGAATGTATGCATTTTAATAAATCAATCCTGTTTTGAATAAAAATATACCCTTTTTATGAATTAGATAGCCTCGAAATGATAGTAAAATGGAGAAATTATGAAAAAAATTAAGACATGCTTAAGAATATAGAGCACAAAGGTTGCCCCAAAAGATATCTAAACTGTATTTTGTGTTTATCTATTAGCTGCCAAAAAAATGATTTTGGGTGATGACTCACTATAAAATCTTACTTGACCACAGATCAAGTTCTCAAAAAAATTCATAACACAAATTTATATTTTCTTAGTATAGTTTAAATTAATAATTTTGTATATTGACTGTTTAATCAATTGTTTCTAACAGTCTTTCAAGCTTTGCTTTACAATAAAAGGGTTATTGCATGAATATTGAATAGAATATTATCCCTAGCAGAATATTTTCGACAGTTGAGATTGATCATTAAATGATTTTGTTCTTGAGAAAAAGAAAATTTCAGAAGTAATAAAATGCTTGGCTGAGTGCAGCTGGATACGACTGCAGAGGTCCAACCCTGAACAGTTGGGGCAAAAATGGACACAATATTCGCGCTTGATACAGGTCTGAAGTTAGATTGTAATTAAATATTTGACACATAATAGGTTTCTGACACAGAATAACTGTAGTCAAAGAACTTAGAATTGATTATATGATTTGAATTTATATTCAATTTTTTGCTTTTGTGCAATACACCATGCTGTTGCGTATTGCCCCCCCCCCCTTTTTATTTTGCTAAAAAAAAAAATATTTGAAGAAATTTTCTTTTTAATTTCTGAAATATGAAATGAGAAAAAATTGCCCCCCACAACATCTTTTTTACCCCCCAATTTTTTGTTCACCTCCCTTTTCCAAAAAAAAAAAAGGTTTTCCCTCAAGATATGGTCATAATCTCAATTCAAATTTCCAATGGAGTTTGCAACCATAATTACCAATTTAAATACATCATAAAAGTCTTAAAATGGAAAATTCGTAAGGGTTCCACGGAACCCAGTGTCTCGCCTACTTTTGCTGTTAATCGCAGGCTCAACAAAAATGAGATGAGGAAAAAATTTAATAAAAATATTCCTCTCAATACAATTTTTTTATTGTAAGAAGCTTCTGTCCAAGTTTGGTAAAAATCCACGATAGTTTATGAATCTAATAAATGTTTTAAAAAATTTTACTGCAGACTGTATGTTATGTTAACTCAGGGCCTAATCTAGGATTTTTGAGAGGGAGAAGTGACTTCTCCTTCCATGAGAGAGAGGGGAGAAGTGGTCAATTTCTTGGAGAAGTAAGATTACATTACCGTTTCGGTTGCATAGTGTTTTCGTGCTTATCACTAAGGAAATTGCTATAGATGCAATAAAAAAATATACTTGCAGTTTTTTCATGTTATTGTACAAAATGTATATATATAGAAAATTCTTAATAAAAAGGTTTAGACAATATAGTTGTTATTTATTTATTGATACCATTTGTACTGTCAACTTTAATTTAAGTCTAAATAAAATTTGTTGCTTGGGACATGAGGGAGTAGCCTAGTAATATTATGATGCATTAAATTCATGTGCATCTGCCTCAATTTATTTTTTAAAGTCCAGAAAAATATGACTCCCAGTTTACCTGATGAATTTCACATGACTGGGAATTTAATTTATATCACCACTTGTCATTATTTTGTAAAACATTATTGAATGTTCAGGACATCACGTTAGTTGTAAATTGAGATTCTCGTTTAAGATTGTAATCCTATAAATGTCAATCGCATATTAATTAACCGATAAAGAGCTAATTCTATCATTTTTTTTAAAGATATCTTCCATATCAACGAAATGGTCGTGAAAAAAAATCCACTGCTGATCACAAGCTGGTCGAGTGTCGTACGTTTGCAATCACATTATCCATCAGCTGTCTTTCTACCTTTTATATTTCAATTTTGATTCAATGAATATAATAAATCTACCGTTAATTCCCACCCTTAACCTACCGAATAGTACAATTGATCGACTCGTAATAAATAAAAATAAAACAAATCAGCCAAGTGATTACGCAACATCCTCAGATAAAAATCATTGTAACATGATAACTTAAACAGACAGTCAGTTTTCCGTTTGAACAGTTTTGAATCTTATATCCGAAGATGTTCAAAGTCGCTGTTGTATTTATTTAATTTGATCGTCGACAGTATTAATCCTGGGTCGTTTGAAAATCTCGATTTTCCTTGTTAGTCACCATTTTTTCACCTGTGCGACTTGTAAATCACAAGTTGTCTCCCTTTTACCAATTTTGATAGCGATTTGACTTCGCTATGAAGTCAGTCGGCCGGCGAGATTTTGTGATTTTCAAAATTCTTTGGCGACTTAAATCGTCATTTCGCCGGCAAGATTATGGCCTGTAACTGGAAGAAAAACTAAGTCCATTTATAAGTAAAATATGGATAAACAAGGACAAAATTTTTAATAAAATTTCCTTCTAGATACTAGCTTTTGATCATAAACTAACTTCTGTCCATGTTTGATACAAATCCAGGATAGTTTAAGAAAGTTATTAAATTTCAAAATTTTAACCACAGAGTGAATATTTGTGGTAGAAATCCAGGATAGTTTAAGAAAGTTATTAAAATTTCAAAATTTTAACCACGATGATGACAACGGAATGTAGGATCGCTATGTCTCGCTTTTTCGACAAAAGTCGAAGGCTCGACAAAACTGACATACATAATCATGGCTAAAACTAATATTCCTTTAATAGTAACTTCTAAAAATTAATTGACAGCTAATCATCTCAAGACAATACAACATCTCTATACATAATCAAAAGCAATGTAAGGGAGGTAAACCAATTTTTTTTTTAATACTTTAAATGTATTTGGATTACCTCCCTTACACTGCTTTTAAATTGTCAATTAACCAGGAAACCCTTGTTTTTGCCCCTTTTTTTGCCCCCAATTCCTAAACAGTTTGAGTCATAACCCCCCAAAGTCAATCCTAACCATCCCTTTGTGGTATGGAAACTTGTGGTATAATTTCAGAGAGATTCATACACCGTTCCACAAGTTATTGGCTGGAAACTAGAAAAATGCTTATTTGGGCCCTTTTTTGGCCCCTAATTCCTTACCTGTTGGTACCATAACCCCCAAAATCAATCCCAACCATCCTTTTGTGGTATTGAACCTTATGATAAAGTTTCATAGAGATCCATTCACTTAAACTAAAGTTATTGTGCGAAAACCAATGTGTCTTCGGACGACTACTACGATGGCAACGCCAACGTCATACCAATATACGACCGCAAAAAATATTTTTTGAGGTCGTATAAAAACAAGAAAAGACAAATCAAAATTGATGCAATGAAATTAATCCAAAGCATGCAGGATATATTGTTTGACAGAGGGACCAGTAAATCTAATTACAGGTCCACATGTCAAGCTGCAAGAGACTGGTACGTACCTTTCTGTGTATATGATGGTGTTATAAATACATTAGGTGATATCGCTGCATATAAACTTTCCTTTGTTAATAACATAAACTGTGGTATATTATCTCTTGCTATACATTCTCTCACATACTGAAATATATCATATGAATGTATTTATTATGGTATTGATTAGGCAAAATAATGGGCTACAGATGCCCCAGCTTGTAAAAACGCACGAGTCAACTTCCACATACAGGTGCAGGATTCACGTAATCAAGACTGTTTTGTGATTATAAGCATAAGTTTCATAACATTTGGTTGAGGCAAACTAAAGTTAGAGAAAGGAAACGACAGATTTAGCAATTTTTCCATTTATAAAGGGGCATAACTCATGAACGGTAAAAGTGACACCACCCAATTTCGATCTTGATCTGCATTTTGTGGTAATAAGCATTGTGTATAAGTTTCATAACATTTGGTTGAGGCAAACTAAAGTTAGAGAACGGAAACAACAGATTTAGCAATTTTTCCATTTATAAAGGAGAAATCATGAACAGTAAAAGTGACGCCACCCAAATTTTAACTTGATCTGTGCTTTGTGGTAATGAGCATTGTGTATAAGTTTCATAACATTTGAATGAGGCAAACTAAAGTTAGAGAACAGAAACCAATTTTGGGGACATTAGGGACCGACAGACAGGACAGACAGGACAGACGGACATGGTAACACTTAATGCCCCCTCCGCTACGGTGGGGGCATAAAAAACTATCGTTCTGTTGCCTTGCTTCCTACCTGCCCAAATTTTTCATGTCAAATCTTACACATTTTATAGAAATTTTTGGTTCTAATATACAGTGCATTTAAAATTCTGTACTATCCCGATATTTCATATTTTTTCATCCATTATTATTGCATGAAGTGACATTTCCCCTTTTTTTTAACTTGTCAAAAATTCCCCTCAAATTTAAAAGTATATTCTATTCCATTATAATACATGACACTTACCTTATACTGACTTAATGGATGCTCCTCTAATAATAACTGATCACATGACACTAACCTTATACTGACTTAATGGATGCTCCTCTAATAAGAACTGGTTACATGACACTAACCTTATACTGACTTAATGGATGCTTCTCTAATAAGAACTGATCACATGACACTAACCTTATACTGACTTAATGGATGCTCCTCTAATAAGAACTGATTACATGACACTAACCTTATACTGACTTAATGGATGCTCCTCTAATAAGAAATTATCACATGACACTCAACTTATACTGACTTAATGGATGCTCCTCTAATAAGAACTGATCACATGACACTAACCTTATACTGACTTAATGGATGCTCCTCTAATAAGAACTGATCACATGACACTAACCTTATACTGACTTAATGGATGCACCTCTGATAAGAACTGATCACATGACACTAACCTTATACTGACTTAATGGATGCACCTCTAATAAGAACTGATCACATGACACTAACCTTATACTGACTTAAAGGATGTACCTCTAATAAGAACTGATCACATGACACTAACCTTATACTGACTTAATGGATGCACCTCTAAACAGAACTGATCACATGACACTAACCTTATACTGACTTAATGGATGCTCCTCTAATAAGAACTGATCACAACCACACACTTTAAGTGCATAAGTGTCACTATATTCTTCTATACAACGTTCAGCGTGTTCCTTAGAAATTCCCATCATTCTGCTTCTCCGCCGTATTGTTCCGGCAATAACGTCAATTGGATAAGCATCATGTGGAACTTTTACACTAAATTTACTACGACTATTGTCTTCTGATACAACCCAAACACACGCCACTACATCATTTTCTGAAATTTATGTGCATAAAAATTTAACGGTAACATGCATTCATGATCATACATTTATTCAAATGAGACTCAAAGGTAAGAACTGTGTGTAAAGTTGTTACATGAACCTCATTTTACGAGATGATTTAAGTTTTGTAAATAAATTTATTATGCATAAGTAATTGTTTGCCTAAAGATGTAACATACAACAAATAAGGAAGACATACAAAGTGCATGCCACTGATAAACATAAAAGTCTAGTTTGGTTCATACCATGTTAAAGTATAGTACTGTGGATTCATTTTATTCGTGGTATACCAATTTTCGTGGGTTTCGTGGGTCACAGAGAACCACAAATTTAAGAATTCAACGAAGAATAATCCCAAGAAATGTGTATGGAGTCGGATGATTATTTCCGGTTACTAGTGTGTTATGCAGTTCTAGTATAGTGTTGACTAGCGATAAACATTGTAACATAACACGTGTTTTTATTGAAAGAAAATACAAGTATTTTGACTAAATCAATAATAAATATATCGAATATCAGTGATAATTTACTTTTTTAAAATTGATTAAAACTGTTCATGGAAAATAACTGCAAGTCGTTAATTACCGTGTCATAGTTTGGTTTACTGGTGACTGCTACTGGGGGTGTTTAACGACCTTGACTGGCTGTTAAGCCCTCGCACGGTCGGCTCGGTGCCCGGCGTTTGATGAGCGTTTGAATAATTTGTACCATCGGTCAGGAATAGGTGGAGGACGCCATTTTGGTTTTGTGAGTTGTTTTGGTTTTCTTTTGTTGACTATTTTGGTGTTATTTCTTCACAACGGCTGCTTTCAGGGCCAGATTGGTCAGCTTGGCAGCCCGCTAACCTCGATGATGGAGTACTGGTAGATGAGTCTCGGACGTAGTATTAAAGATGACAGCTGGAAGCATTATCAGGACCAAAGTCGTGAGTCAGTGAAATGAAGGTCCATCATCTAACACCTCGGATACAGCCCTCGGACGTCAGTCGGCATAACACTCCCCATGCACAATGGGTTTTGGAGTGCATGTTGATGCGGAATTTACGCACAAAACAAACGTTTACTGTACAGCGTTGGATTGGTTTCTGTCATCTAAAGTAGTAAGTCGTTGATCATCTAAAAGTAAACCCTCATCGAAGATAGCGGGTAAAGGAGAGCTGACCCAGCACGTCCGTTCAGCTGTAATGACTGAGACGTGACTGTGTGATGTGATGCGAGATGCGTTTACTGGTGATTAAAAATATTTAGGATTAAGTACGGGGATTTTGCCCGTAGGTAATATTGTTTATAACAGGAACATTTATTTTCACACCTTTTACTTATATGACTGTTTATTATATCGTGATTAGTGAAATGAGCTTTAAATCATAGAGTTTTGAATGCCTTATAAAATTCTGACAAGAATTTATAAATTGTAAAAAAAACCAAATAATTAGTTGTCTCTGTCCATTATTGTAATAGAAGTTTTCAATGAACACTTTAACCTAGAATGACCAAGCGAGGATTTTGACAATTCAAAACTTTTTCAATGAATTCCTTCTTTTTTGTTTGTTTTATTATTGATCAAACCTAGGAGGTTATATGATCTCCTCAATCAAAAGAAATCCACAATTACGTATCTGATTTTTTTTTTTTGTAATCAGCGATCCACAATTTACGTATACCACGAAACATCTTTTTTCTCTATCCATGAAAATTGATACCCACGAAAATAAATGAATCCACAGTACATGCTAATTAACATCAAAAACAAATTTTGTTTCCTCTTTTATATTTGACTCATTCCAATATGCCTGTTGTATACCTCAGTTTAAAAATAAAGTGTTGACACAGATATGTCTCGCCAGAATGTTATTTTGATAGTATATATTGTAATTGTTGAAATTAAAATGGCAGTACTTTAACATGTACACCATACAAAAAATTCAAAGTCGATGAACCATGTCTGTAGTTGCTATGCCCACTAATCTCCCTGGAAATGAGAATTCAAATGCTCAAATAACCATAAATTGTTCCCTTATACTGACACATGCAAATGCTAATAGTAAATACAACTGCATACCAAATATCAGTGACTTATTACCATTAGTGGTCTATCTTAAAGTTTTTGGCCTGCCACTATAAATATAGCTAGCAGTTCCCCTAAACTGATACATTGTTGACTTCCCTGCAAACAGCCCTTCTAAGTCTCACCTTCTTGACCTTGTAGAGACGAGACAAAAATGAATTTGTTAAGAATTAAAAAGATGAATGGTAGATAGGAAACCTTGGAATGACATTTGCAAAAATCAGATTTGGTTATGGCTCCAAAATAGATAAATTTTGTGTATAACAATTGTGTATTAGCATTCTAAATGTATTCATTTCTTAATCTATTAAACCAAAAGGCATACAGATACATGTACTTTTGTATCTTGGTGTAGATTTTTCCCCCATTTATTAATGATTATAGCAAGGCTTGTGTTATTCAATTTGGTCTTATCATTGTAAGGAATGTTTTGGGGTTTCAGGGGTTTTAGAGTTCACTATACAGCTTAGATTTGTTGAAGACCACAAGGTGACTTTCAGACTTTGACTTTATTATACTTTTATTTTCTTACATCTTGCCACTCCAACTACAAATATGCTTCATCTTTCTATTGTTCCACTGACAATTTCACAACTTCTTTTTTATAATATGCTTTCAAAATATTAACACAATTTTTTTTTAAATGCTTCCAAAATTAAAAATCTAAATACTTACTCATTTCTTTAATTTTTGTCTGTAAATGTGATGGTAAAATGGGTGATGATTCTATATCTGGAGGGTAGGCATATAAAGCCTCGCTTGCCTTACCCCGTCGCTGACGATCTTCTATTGCATTCTTACAAATATCTAAAATATTCCTCCGGAATGTCATCACTTCTAAGTCTTTCATTTCATTAAATTCATTAATAGAAACACCTATGGTTACACCTGTTGGTAAAGAAACTAAAGCTATTAGCAATTTAGACTCTCAATATAAAAGAAAGATACATGTACAACACCTCAAATAACTTATTAAAACATATTTTTGCAGACCATTTGAAAATTTAATGACAAAAGTAACTTGTGTATTGTATTTGTCAGTGTTCTCTTCCTATGACAACACAGAGGTTGTGTGTATGAACCCACGATCATGGCAAGGTGGGTTCCACTATGACCTCAATTGACTAGTATTCTAATTTTTCTGCCAAAGTTTAATGGTTCACTCCCAGGATGCCGCTATCCTCCACCAATAAAATATGGCTGCCATGAAAGAGACATGAGTGTTGAAAAAGGTGTTATACACCAACGATCAATCAATCATTAAATATAATTAATAGAATTAACTTTTTCAGAATCTTAAGTGTTCGAGGCAATGCCATAACATTATTTACACTTTAAGGCAGATAGAAAGAAACACCCATAGTCCTTAAGAATCTGAATAAGCTAATTACAGATTATATGGCTGTTTATTGCCATTAATTTAAGCTTTGACACTCAAATGACACCTCTTTATCAAGATTTTAAGGATGTTCCTAAGTAAAAAACCAAGAAAAATTCATACCTATTTCAAAATTTAACATTTTCTCCTCTCTGTTTCCTACTGGTTCAACAATTTTCAGAATAGGTTGAAACAAGCGTAAATCACAAAATCGTCTTGTTTCGTCATAAAACTCCTCTTTCCTTGCATCTTGGGTAATGCTCACAAATATGTATGATGCAGGTTCTAATAGTCTTTCATAAAGAGGATAAAGTTTTGCCTTTACCCAAAGATCTGCTTTAATCCTTTCAAGTGTTTCGTCACGGCTCACATCCACCTGAATGATGATCCCTGTTGGCAATAAACAGTCCACCTGAATAGTTGAGGGCATCAAATGATGACCCCATAGTTCTCCTGAACTGGGAGGCATCTTTATATCTTTATTTCTTTATATGTAGTTGTTAAACTGAAAAACAAAACAGTTCAATATTACGGTCTTTTATTACTTTTACAAGTTTATAATTGATGTTTCTATCTCCTGTTTAATACAAATATCGCAAGGTAATGAATACAATTTTCTGTTTTTTCCTCATCGAGTGAATTCTTAACAGAACAAAGTTTCTGCTTCCTGGTTAAGTTTTGAAAAACCTCTTCACCTCCTCAAGGGTAAAGCTTGTGTAAATAATATTTCTTAAAATAATTTGAAAACCAAGGACAACTATCTATAAATATATGTGTAAATGACAAAAGAAATAAACATTAATGAATCAATAGAAAAGATTTGATTTAAAAGATTCAATAAAAAAAACCATTCAAATATATATATGTCAACAATGTTGTAGTTATAGCATGATATCTTTGAATCAAAATATATCAGAAGTAAAATTAATACTTAATAAACAATTTCTAAGACAAGGATCATAATCATAGTTACATAAAAGTGTTTCCATGTTATAATTAACAGTAGCAATCAATGCACTTGTCATAAAAATAATACTCACGTATTCAATATAAATAGATATTTTATTATGAAGACTTAGCTTTTGAAAACCGCTAAGTAATGAATGAAAAACTTGTATTGTTTACATTCAAAAGAACAACAACAGACTGAGTTTAAATTATGTGCTACCTGCATTTTAGATGTATATAGACTAGTTATGCTACATAATTTATGTGAAATAATTATCTAAGTCTGAGAATTTAATCACTAAAACATGCCCCAGGGGCAAGGTAAACTGCACAGACTTAAAAACATTCCATAAGTTCTGCAAAAACTAGGACACTTCTTCCTAATTTCCAACAGTAAATACAAGCCACAAGAGTACAGATATTTGTTTGTCCACATTTTAAGAATGACAAACACTTTTAGAGGAGTTACACTTCATTTAATATTAACCCAGACAGCCTTGTGGTTAAAACTAAAGGCCATCTGGTACAATTAGAATAAATAAACAACATGTTTTCAAATTGACAAATATAAATGTGGTCAAAGATAAAATGCAGACATGAAGGAAAGGTAAACGTCCTCCTGACTTCACACGAACTTTTTAAGTCAAATAATTTCACCAATAACAGATATTTTCCAAATCATGTTTTCTGTTTATGTCACTCCTTTTTCCTGAAAATGGGGTAAATCAAAATTGAAAAGAATTTCATTAATTAGATCAAAGCAATAAATTTATATCCTGTTCTTTTAAAAGTACAAAATGAAGAATAAAAGTTTCCATTTTAAAATTGAGGTAAAATAATTGTCACTTTCTCATAAAATTAAAACACTTTTCAATTCCCATATTAGTTTTCTCAGTTTTGATCTGTTTAGCAGTGTTTTCCCTTAACTTTACCCATAGCCACCATCCTCTTAATAATACCCTTATCATTTCACAATAAATTTAATTGTACCACCATACTTTTATTTCAAAGAAACCATTCCAACAATCAATTAAACATTTCTGAGAAATAAGACTGGTTTACTGTTCATTTTAAATCTTATGGGAAAACATTTTATTTATTTCAACATTTTTTAATGTAAAGCAGGAAGTGCTGATCCTTGCCGAGAACCTTACTTCAACCCCCCCACAGCTCCAGCAATTTGAAATCATTGTATGCAAGTGTGCACATTGTAGCCATATTCAAAATGTCTAAAGAAATTTCAATCTTCAGTTATGAATTTTATTTCAGGAGAACTTAAAATCAATTTTATCTCTAAATGGTCAGATATTTTATGAAAAGAGCTACAGGTTCTTCCAGGAAGCATGTTCAGCTTACCAGTTTACACTACTGTGGATCAATTTATTTTCATGAATAGCAATTTTCGTGGATTGAGGTAAAATTGGATTTTCGTGAATATTTAACTTGATGGTTTTGTCAAAGTCTCAATTCACACCTATAGAAAATCTTTACTGCATTCAACACTTTAATTTGTGTTTTACCTTTAACCATGAAGTCCATGAAAATTTGTAAACCACGAATAATAATGAATCCACAATATTTTTCTCTCTTGACCCTCAATAGTACAGGTCAAACCACAATTTTTGTGTCAGCACGAATCTGACAATAAAGCACTTTTCTAAAGTCATTTTTGTTTTTCTTCATTTACCAGGTGTAAAGTGGTTTGTCCTAGGTACACAAAAGCCACATTCTGACATTAAAATGACACATTGAAACCTACAGCAATTCTTCAAATTTAATATATTTGAATTTTTCTGATAGATCACACCTTGTATACACATAAAGCATTTCTATAATGACCTTTCTTGTTTATTTAACCTTGCATGCAAGAAAGTGTTTGATATGTATATCTATGAAATAGGAGAATGAACTAAACCAAAAAGAATATTATTCTTACTCCTTTTAAATTGTTTTGATCTCATCAAGACTACGGATATCACTTCTGGTCATAACTGCATGTAGATTTATCTATCTACTTTCATGTGTACCAATTTTTGTAGAGGAAACACTAGATTATAGATATTAGATTTTATTATCTTAACAATTTCTGTATACAAACCTAAAGGAAATTTGTATTTTGTTAAACACTTAACTAAATTCAACATTCACCTATACCCACAAATCCATGAAAATAATTAACGACACAAAGAATAATAATTAATGAATCAACCATTTTTGCCAAAAAATTGGTATGACTTAAGACCAGTAAAACACTTATTATTGTAAAAGGATTCTTGAGTAGTTTCATGTCCTTCAAACTTTTGTAAAATACACTGATCAAAAACCAAAAGTGTGAGTATAAATCTTATTGATTATTCCATATTGGTATTATTTTAGTACGTTTTCTCTTTATGAATTGGATTTTGAATCAAAAAGCATATTCACCTGGAGAAAAGTGATATTCACCAAGCTGAACGTCACACGCTTTTACATGTTATGTTATTGTAAAATGTTTGATATACAATTGGTTTTGGTAAATATTTGACATCAAATACATTGTTTTCTCTCGGAAAATGGAATAAAACAATAATTGTCTTTTGTTTTGGTAAATATGTGGTTTAATTGACTTTTGAAAAACTGATATTCACTTCGGCCGTCGGCCTCAGTCAATATCAGTTTTTCAAAAGTCAATAAACCCGCATATTTACCTCATCAAAAGACAGTAATTGTATAATATTCTGTTAAATTCTACAATTTTTTTTTTTTTCATTTATGAATTCCTAATTTAAATTAGAACACTTGTTATTATGGTGCAATAGTTATTTCATCTTATTTATACTTTTTTGACAGGTTAACATTTATATAAGCATATGGTTTTCTTTTCTGTCATATTGTTTACAACAAATTACATGTACTTATAGATTAACAGTGTACGGAAACAAAACAAGTCCATATTTAGCAATAGGTACACTATACTTAGATGCTGTGGTTTCACCTTTATAACTTTAAGTGTAAATTTGTCAAAAAGACCTTCATTATGTCTATTTCTTATTCTATTACCATACCATTTTATTATTTAGTAAAAAGCCTAAGGACAATGTGAATAATCTAATATTTTAATCCTAATTTAATTTAAGTTTGCACAATATAAAGTTATTTTCAACTTTTTTTTATTAATGAGTATATCTTAAATAAACATGGCATTTCTATATTTAGTAACCAGCTGCAGTATGTTTAAAATATTGTGACTGAAATGTATGCAGAAAAACAGTTAATGAATGGAAAAAGTACTAACTATAGGCGGTTGGCACGAAAAATCACTTTCATAAAATTTCTGTTAATATATATGGCTCTTTTCAGGAAAATTTTTCCTGACCCAATAATAATTTTACTGGCCGGGGCCATCGGGTTTGTGGTTAATTGTGAAGACTGTAATAGGGCTCCATATCTTTGTCAAAGATCCAACTACTGATTCACGACAATACTGTATGTTGGAGGGTTAGCTTCTTACTACGTGGTAATGGTCTAGTAATGGGTCTCAACAAAGTTTTGAATCTATATCTATGATTAAACAATGCAATAAATGAGAAGAAAGCTCAAAAGATTTAATAATAAACCCTCAAAAAATTCGTAAGGGTTCCACGGAACCCAGTGTCTCGCCTACTTTTTCTGTTAATCGCAGGCTCAACAAAAATGAGGAAGTAAATCAATATAAATATTCCTCTTGATACTATCTTTTGATTGTAAGAAGCTTCTGTCCAAGTTTGGTAAAAATCCAGGATAGTTTATGAATCTAATAAATGTTTAAAAACTTTAACTGCAGACTGAATGTAATGTTAACTGGAAGAAAACAAAATTTCCTTCTAGATACTAGCATTTGATCATAAACAAGCTTCTGTCCAAGTTTGGTACAAATCCAAAATAATAAGAAAGTTATTAAAATTTTAAAAACTTTAACCACAGAGTGAATATGTTGTTTCCTGGCAGAAAATCTAAGTCCATTTAAAAATAAAATAAGGAAAAATGGATTAATTTTTTACAAAATTTACTTCTAGATACTATCTTATGATCATAAACAAGCTTCTGTCCAAGTTTGGTAGAAATCCAGGATAGTTTAAGAAAGTTATTAAAATTTCAAAACTTTAACCACAGAGTGAATATTTGTTGGCAGAAAATCTAAGTCCATTTAAAAATAAAATAAGGAAAAATGGATTTATTTTTTACAAAATTTACTTCTAGATACTATCTTATGATCATAAACAAGCTTCTGAATGTAGGATCGCTATGTCTCAAAACTTTAACCAACTAAAGTCGGAAAGGTCTCGCTTTTCAACTAAAAAAGATATAATTTGTATTGTTTATAACCAATGTTAAAAATAATTTATCAAACAATTACATTTTTACATTTACTCAACCTCAGGTTACCTTGTCAGTCGCCATTTTTCACATTTAGTGAAATAAATAAAGGTGTGGCAAAAAAAAAAATCATTTGCTAAGAAAATCAGTGATAACAAAATTCAATGACATTGAAAAAACTAGGTAAGTAAATTTATAGACATATAAAAAAGTGAAAGAAGATCAATCAGAGTATATAAAGTGCATTTCAAGGGGATATTAAGTTCAAAGTTCTTTGGAAACAGTCAGTTAAGTAAACAGCCCCTAGGCCTTGTGTGGTTTCACCCTTAAAGCCAGTGCTGTGGTTATCTCAAGTGTATCTACATTTATCCAGTACACTTTTATGTCTATTCACCATATAAACAAAAAGTTGTAACCGAAACAATATTAAACAACCAAACAATCTTGAGAACTTATCAGCTATATATACTTATATATTATTTCATTACTGGAATAAAAAACTTTAAATGACCTTACAAAAAAATATTATTGTAAAACTTCACATGGGGTAAAATTATTTATATAGAATTGATTTTAAAACAGTAAATATGCATTTGAAAAACAATTTTTACCTTGATGATTGCTGATCTTTTTATAAAATACAAGGAAATTCACAAGGTTTTCCTGTATCTTTTAAATTGATTTAATTTCATTTAACTAAAATAAAACAGATAATAATCCACCTCAGAATAACACTAGACTGTCCTTGGGTACAATATCACTTCCTTTTATACAGAAACTCTATACAATACAAGTAACAATGGTCTGCCATATTAGGTCCGAGGACACAGTTATCGTTCTTTGATTTTGGTTGTCTACAAATATAGTCCCTAGTGCGGACATTGTATAACTTGCAAGTTTATTTCATACACTTTCCAAATTTATTTCTTTATACAATGTAATTTATGCATGAAATATTAAGTAGGGGGATGAAATAACATGTTAAAAAAATTTGGGTGCTGAATTGTTATTTTAACGAGTGATTTGGTCCAGTTAAAAAAGGTAAAAAATTAGTATGTCTGAAGCTGTCAAACTGAGTTATAGACCCCCTTAACATAGAATTGTCCAGATTTTGAGTTAGAGCTGTAGTCTTTTCTATAATTTTGATATAATTTGTCCCAAATGTAAAACTGAGAATGGAAATGGGGAATGTGTCAAAAAGACAACAACCCGACCAAAGAACAGAAAACAGCCAAAGGCCACCAATGGGTCTTCAACACAGTGAGAAAATCCTGCACCCGGAGGTAGTACACTACACTGTAAAAATCTTTTGAGATAGAGCATGTGCGATTTTTTTAATTTGAATTTATTGTCTAAAAGAAATGCACTACAAAATAACTGTGTTCTCGGGTCATAGTGGTGAAAAATGTTAATTCCCAAGAAAGTTTTTAAAGAAATATTGGAATGAATTCAGAAGTGGTATTCTTTAAATTAACAATAAAATATATGAAAAAGCATGTTTGTATAGTCAATTTTTCCAAAGAAGTAAAATAAATACTAGTAATATAATACTTCCATGATTTTACATAGAACAAAAAGAAAACCTAATACTTTTAGCATGTTTAGTACAGTGGGTAAAAGTTAATTATGCATGTTGGTTCCATACATACTGTTTAAGGAAGACATTGACTTAGATTAAACGGAAAATGACTGAATAGGCCTGCATTTAATGGAACTTTCTCAGATGGCCTGCTGAATTCAATTGTCTACTAATTTTCAGAGATAGGCTAAGTGACATTGTCACCATACGGTTTTCTATAATTGCTTACATCCACTTCATTTGAACTTTGGTGGATAGTTGTCTCATTGGCAATCAAACCACATCTTCTAATTTTTATATATTCCACACATTTGATCAATAAACTACTGTAAATTCAGAAATTATTGTTAGGTTTTCATTAATGCAAATAATGTGACTCCGTAATTATTGCAATAATTGCAATAATAAGAACTCACATTCTGATGTCTGATACATATATCTGCATGCAACTTTTCCTGATATTGCAATAATTAATCTTTAATTTTGGTTGGCAATGTAAAAGTTGCAATAAAAAATGTTCACAACAATTTCTGAATTTACAGTACTTAAAAATTGTTGCTTCCTGTTTCTCCACTAAGCACACGACATTGAGGAGTATGAGCAAAGACTGAACGATTCAGATTTTGAATAATGTGGCCAGGTTGGATATAAAGCCTTCCTGTTGACTTTTACCCTGTAAACTACCAAGTTAAAAATAAGGTTCAGCACGTTGGTCTTGTTCCAAGCAGGGTTCATATGAATATAATAACATTACATGTAACATGTTCATGACCTGATATGCATCTAATATTTGCCACTGGATGTTTAAAACTGATGTATCCATCCATCTATATGTAAGTGAACTTTTCAGTAATATGACAGATATTGTGGCTTTCCAAACCAAACAAACAAAAGGATTGTCTAAGAGATGAAAACAAACAGTAATCTTATTCTTTAGGTAACCATTTCAGAAACTTCACTGTTTAATTATAAACCTTCTGATTGGTCCAAATGTCATATATCATGACTCTGAGACTGTACAATGTAAAATTTATTTTTATATACATTTAAAATACACACTGTATTATGTCATATCTAGGGTATTCATCGGAACCACCAGAGCCCCCTGGCTACTGGTATGGTCATTGTTTATTTTAATATTACATGATTTTACAAAGAGCTACTACCAGATTAAAATTTGTTTTTACAAGCTAGTTTACATTTTGTACACTTCCCATGCGTGTCCTGAAATAAGACAAAGGTTATGATCACAAGGTTAAAACTAATTATTGAGGGATATAAAATAAAATTACCTTGTTCCAGTAAATTAATTTCCAACACTCACAATTTCAAATTAAAAGGCTGAAATAACTTCCATATGAAGATTACTCTACCTTGAAATTAAATTTTATGGTCAATAGTTTCTACAAGACATATTGCAGGATGATACAATTGTAATATATGATATATAAGGAGTGTAAAAACACATCCTGTGCATTTATGTAAATTTTTGTTCCTAGTTGGTAAACATGTTTATTAAGAATGTGTTTACTGTAACTATTGGTATTCTGTATTGAATGTAATGTAGCATCTTTTGATGACTTTCATATTGATTTGTGCGATTAGTGTTTTTGTTTATCATTAAAATCAGTCATAGGAGAAAAGCCTACACAAACAAATCAACATTTTACCATGTGTCTGATCCCGCACCCAATTACCCACAATGATAAGGTCCATTTAATAGCAACAGTATTTAAATTAATTTCTCTTTCAACATGTTCAAGTTATAAAAAGATTTGATATTTCTCAAGAGTTTTCTAACTGAATTGGTTTTTGAATGACCTTGATAGGGACCCTCAAGCTCTGTCAAGGTCTTTACTAGATGAGAAAAACATTACGAATATTTAAAGAAAATAGTTACAAGTATATTCTCGTTACAACAAATTTCAAAATATATACAACCATGATTCATTATTATTCATAGGATACAAATTTTTCTTTGATTTCGTGGGTATATGTTAACCACAAATTTAAACTTCAATGAAGTACACATTTAATATAGGCTTATATGCCGACTTTTGAAAAACCAAAAAATTAAATATCCAAGAATTTATAACATTTTCTCAATCCTTGAAAATGATATCCAGGAAAAATAAATGAATGCACAGTTCTTGTTGATAAACCTGAAGCGCATGAATGTTAGCCTCATTTTAAAGTCTCACTTCGTCACTTGGTACCAAATCTCAGGGGTGCCAAGTCTCACACAATTAGCATGAGACTCGAGCATTTTCATGCTTATTTGGCCGCATTTTCCTTTGATCTATTGTATTTTCTCTTTGATCTTTACAATTTTGGCCAAATCTCATGCATTTACTTCATGAAAACTTGGCAGTACTGAAATCTGGAACCTGATAGATGTATCTAAATGACTTATCTGGTTACCAGTGAGTATAGGGACTGAAATGGCTTCTATTAAAGTAATTAATGATAAAAAATAAGGCATCTGTATACAAAGTATGAAGCCTCCAGGTCTTCTACCCTATGAAATATTATAAAGCTTTACACAAATGGTTTATGCTGTCGCCCAGTTATTAATCACTGATCAACACCAAATTATCCAAATAACAAAAAAACATATACATGTATAAAAATATGACCTACAACAACTACTGACAAGGTTCCTCACTTTGGACAGACACATGAAAGTGTGGAAGAGTTAAGCTAAGTTTTTGAGATCTCAACCCTACCCTTCTTTAATCTCAGCAAGTAGATTATCAAAATGGGATAAATGTTTAAGGTCCAAAAAAAAATGGATCAAGTCATTGAACAGAAAATTAAAACATCAGCAACTTTAAAGCACTATTCTTTTTCAAAATTTTAAAACTATGAAGACAAACAGATATGGTTTGCTGTTGATTTCTGATAGAATTCTTCTCAATATGCCTTATTGCTATTAGTCTGCCATTACTGGACATCACAAATGCTTCCCATAAAATTTGACATCACAATTGGAAATATCTGACGCAACAAAAGAAAAGTGATTGTTATATGAAGTCAATAATTTAAGTGTTGTAAATTTTCGATTCAAGTGTCACAGATTTCCAAATATATGTAGGACTATCAGAGTTGAGGTCAAGGTGTAGTCTAAACAAAAATTTTATTGAAGGAATGTAAAAAAATGACAAATTATACAACCTGTACATGAATACATTGTATATATGGTCAACATTCATTGCAAGCACAAAAGGTTTTATGAATAACAAGATTGCTATGCCAAAGCAAAATGTCTCCTCAGTAGGGCTCAGTGTGACTGGGTATAAATGAGGTAATAAATTATGCATCACATTGTGACATTGTGGTATCATAGTCAAAATATGGTAGAAGTTCCAATTTAATTTGTGACAACATATCTATAACACCTCCATCTAATGTAAATATCAGCTTTCTATTGACAGACTGTGGCAAGACATGTTACAAGAAAATACATTCAAATCAATGAAATGTACATAATGGTTTACATATGATTTCATTTATGTTTATGTTTTAAAAACTATGATTTTATTTGTTACATATTGTGTTTGGAACAGACTTATAACAGAATTACAAGAATTGAGGTCAAAACTGTTACCCAGGCCTATGATGTAAACTTTGCCACTGTCAGTTTCTACTTACATGTTAACCAATTGTTTGCTAGACTAGTCAAAATTATTTATTGACACTGAAATCTGACATTTGAATGACCTAATATATTTGAATCATTTACCAAAACAAAGGGTCTGACATGATGAAGCGTTAAATGGACCTAGAGAATTACTGAATTACAGGTCTGATAGGTCTGACATTTTCAACAGCTCTGATGTGGCTGATAATAAAAACAGGAAAAGATGTCCAAGTGTTTGAATTACTCACTTGATGTCAGTACACCTCTTTCATTGTTTTGTCAAATATAATGAATGTTTAAACTTTAAAGAATAATTCCTTACAGTAACATTTGGTATAATGGGAGGTAACTCTACCTCGTTTATCAGATTTTTTTCTTGTAAAGGATTTTCAAAGAAAGTAATTCAAGTCTTCAATTTTGAAAAATAGACTGATTCACCTTACGTGTTTGCCATGTGATGTAACATTTGTAAGCATGTTAAGACAGTCAAAGTTTTGGCAATGATGCCATTTTGATATTTCATTGAACTGGCCCCTCCGATATTTGGACATTGTTTAGTAACATAAACATGTACAATCTCGGCAAAACAACCAGATGATCATGTGATCAAAATTGTAAACAAGGGAATTGAAAATTGTAAATCACTAGCGGTGTGTTGTGATTGGATACCGCTGCGGTCTGTCCCAATACCACAGTGCTCAAAACGGCCTGGGGAGAACACTGATACAACTTTTCAGAAAAAGGTTACCTTTTAGTACAATTTTTTTTATTTTGGGATTATTATTTGTGAAAAGGTATCAATTTTGTAACATTCACCATGATTTATCCTGCTTTAACCCTGACATTAAGAGTCTAGTTATTAGCATGCACTATTTCTCCATCTTTAACTCTTACAGGTGTGCCACATAAAGCCTAATAGATAAAAATGTTAAGAACTAGATCAGTTTAAAAACACATTAGGTGGCATATAAGCATGAAGGGTCACCTTGATTTTTGCTTTGAAATGGGGAAAATTTGAAGGTTCTCAGCAGGCTAAACAGAATAAAATGTCAGAAAATTATATTTTTCATTATTTCTGTAAAGGAATATTTAGGCCTTTTAAAATTACCTTCAACAATCAATACAATCTTATTAATATTTGTTTCATGCTTACGCCAATTAAAATTAATTGGTAGATTTTCATCCCCGCCCGCCCCTCAGAAATCGTCCAGCCCTGATTTTTCTTATTTTTGAAAAATTTACGATTTTCGGATTTTGTTCATTTCTGTTACCGCAGTGTTCTCCCCAGGCCCTTAAAGGACCGCGGGCCCGCGATGTATAATTTGTGGCCGTGGTGGTATCGGTCTTACCGCGATGTATGATTTTTTACCGTGGTGCTAAAATTTTCAGTAAAAAAATCGTAAATCGGTAAAGTTTTAAGCCATTTGTTAAATCTTTTCCGTGCGGTATAAAATTCCAGATGAAATTTGACCAGTTCAAACCAGTTTACCCAGATTGTTGACACCACGTGATCAATTTACCTTATGAGGTTAACCTTGTTGATTGGATTTAATCGATGTAATTAACACTTGTTACATTATTCTTTTGTGTTTTAATTAGGAGTTCATAACTTTATGATCACTGATAACTATCTTATGGCTTCACTCACAACCCAAGGTCTGACCTGTGACAAGTCTGCAAATACTTTTGAACACAAACAGTGTGAACCCGATAGTTGCACACACGCCTGTACATTTTTTGTACATAATAAAGTTGGCTCATTAGTATAGTATAATATGTCTGATTAAACCATGGCCAAAATTTTCTTTAATTATGACATAGTTAGTGCATGATATCGGGTTTCAAACTATAGTATCTGTGAAGGGGACGGACATATGTACATATCACATGACCCAGTTAGTTCACGTAGAATATTAAAGTTTATTTGCAATTAATTGCAATCTATTCTATTTAATAAATAAAATGTATGACTGTACCTTCAAACTGGATATCTATATCCACAATTAATGAATAACAGAAGTAATCTTGCAAATTTTATCCATAAGCACATGTTAAATCTATTTATATCTACTTCCTGTCATTTAGGCGGGAAAAATAGGGAGACTTTGTTGTTGACATTGAATATGGTTACTTATAGACCTAAGATAAATTTATAAATTCAGGAATTCTTTTTAAATGGATCATGACAAATAAAGATTTAAAGATTTCAGTGCATTATTAAGTCTGTATCAATGTTTGATTATCACCAACGACAAGAAAGGTTAAAATTTACATGAAATATATTGTAAAATGTTTTTAAATTTATGAAAAATTTCTTTTTTTAAATTTAAGATAGAAACTAGTTCAAACAATAAATCAATATTTGTTCTTGTTATTTTATATCTCCTTATGACAAGAATCCTTTCACATGCAACAACTTTCTTTCTAGAAACTATAAAGTTTTTTAAATTGAACATTTTGGCCTCCTTTGAATGATATTTTATTTTTATTGATCATGGATTTTATAAAGATTTGATTACTTTAAATTTAGATGAATATTTTGTAATGAATCATGTTAAAATATTAAGTATACAAACTGTTTTTGATTTACTTCTTTTTTTACCAATAATTTTCTGACTCAATGTCTACATAACACAGTACCACAGTGTTAAAACAAAACAAGAGACATACTGCAGTAACTAGAAATATAGCTAAGCGGCATAGCGTGACACAACTATTGTATGAATCATTTCACCAAGCTATCCACACGCTTACCCTGGTGCTATCCAAAATCCTGGGAGAACACTGTACCGGCAACCGTAGATAGTTTAGTTTCATTCAAAACTTCCTTTTGCAAATTTGGTTTTCGTTTTTCTTTGAGTAATTTAACCAAAAAAATTAAGTCGACATATTTTGCTACTCTATGACGACACCAGTATCTTGAGAATAGAGATTGATTATGGGAAGAACATGAAATATTCGGGTTATGAGTAATAGGCAGTGTCCAAGAACACAAATCGCAGTATGTCACAAATTTCAGTGATTTTTAATTTTTTTTAAGCAATGACTTTGTGCCAGGAAATTTGGACTGTGAATGCTATCTACACGCAAGAAATGTGGAACACATTGGTACAAAAAACATGACTGGAATAAAGAAATTGACACAAGCACGATCTTGTCGAGGTGATTTATAGCCGTATATATTTTTGAGTACAAAAAGTCGGCCAGCGTACAAAATGTATTAAAGCAAGGCTTAGCCCTTAGATTTACTGGTCCCAAGGCTGTCATCAAACATCAAACACTTTCTGTCCTCAGCCCTTCAATAGAGTCATTAAACAACTTCTTCCTTTTGGTTAAGTTCATGTTTTTATAATACATTGTAATTTAATAAAATAAAAACAATTTCCACCTTGCATAAAAATCTTAAAAGCACCAACCCTACTACATTGTATATTCAACACAGTTTGAGTTTTCATTTCACTATGTACTCATAATACTTGTGTTGCATACACTTCATTTCATGGGTACTACAAACCATATGCATAGCTTAGTAATAGAAAGCAAAACATATTTGATGTAGGAAGTCTAAATAAAGGCAATACTAGTATACCACTGTTCAATAGTCATAAATCGATTAAACTGAAACAAATCCGGGTCATAAACCAAAACTGAGGGAAACACATTAACTATAAGAGGAAAACAACAGAACAATTTAAACACTGAACTGCTTCAAAAATAATTGCCAACATACGTAGAAACAGACTATGTGATAACAACTGCCATATTCCTAACTTGGTACAGGGCATTTACATTTTTACATTGGTAAAAGAGAGCAGTTTTCCTTGTTTTTGCAAAATTTTCCTTAAAATAGGTTTCTAAAGCGGCAATTACATGCAGAACAATCATTGCCAATCAGAAATATTTATTTAAGAATTTGAAAAATTATGTAGAATTCCTTATATAAACATTACATAAGACTATTATTAACCTTGCTTATGAAGAACTCATTACAAAATAGTTTCGGAGGAAATAAAAATTAAAAAATAAAATCAACCAACCCGCCCCATTTTTTTCAAAAATCTGGATGAAAATCTACTAATTAATTTCAGTTGGCCTTAACAACAAAATATATTTTAGAAAATTACCCAAATGCATGCCAGAAGAATGGAAATCAATACTTGATTATAATAAAGTTACAGTTCTTTCAGAGTGCCACCCACTATTTACTGGAAATGCCTATGATCATGATGATGTTCATCAGCAAAAAAAATTAAAGTGTGAGATCTTTTTTTTACTTATACAGTTGACCATGACAGTAGTGACAATTACTGTTTCATGTATGACTTTTTACGTTTATCGGTAGTCCCACTGTCTGTATCACTCTGCTCAGCTCTTAATAAAATTGCATATCACGGCTTTGTGACGTCAAATACATTGAACCGTCCTTGTTTTTATAGTGATTAAGATTATAACACAATGTTGACTGTTGTACCCCTATTTTTGACATTTTACCTATTGTGTCTGTTTGTTTTGTTCACGCATCGTTTTCAAAATAATGGAATTTGATGCAATTGTCATACAAGTGAGAGGTTTAGCTAGCTATAAATCCAGGTTCAATCCACCATTTTCTACATAAGAAAATGCCTGTAGGCTGTACCAAGTCAGGAATATGACAGTTGTTATCCATGCATTCGTTTGATGCGTTTGAGCTTTTGATTTTGCAATATGATTAGGGACTTTCCTTTTTGAATTTTCCACGGAGTTCAGTATTTTTGTGATTTTACTTTTTAATAACTTTGACCCGCACATACTACCGACATTGATAAGTTTGATCCGAACTTATCAAGTCATCTTCCAGTTTGCTTGTAATACAAAGAAAACACTTGTTTCTATCATGCAAACTATGCAAATACAACCTGATAAATTATGTGGTTATCTGTATATTGATATTGTAAAATATCAGCTGCTGGAAACAATATGAAGCCTTTTTGAACTTGTTCGCTGCGCTCACTCAACAAAAAGCTTCTTATTGTGACTCGCAGCTGATATTTTACAACATCAATATGCAGTCATCCTGATAATCAGTACTTATCAATCAAATAAAAGCAGAATTAGTCCCATTGCAGTGCATGTAATGTGAACAGAAAAGATCTTTGATGTAATATAAGTGCCTGAAAGTGGGCTTATGGAAGTTTCCTAGTTTTTTTATCTGCAGGTATTAGAATTACAAACATGTACATCTGATGGGACTGAGACTAGATGCGATCTGATCTTGTACATCAGTCTGGTGCACAGTCTACAGTCTGATAGTGATGACTAATTTTATGAATTTAGTGTGTTCTGCACTGCAGTCACTGACACTGAGATACACTGTAGTATACATCTTATCGCTATTTGTCCGCCATTACTGGACATCACAAAGGTTCCCGTAAAATTTTGACGTCATAATACAAAATATCTGACGCCACAATGGAAAAGTGATTGTTGTATGACGTCAATAGTTCAAGCGGGGCAGATTCACGGGTCAACCGGGACAGATTTCCAAATAGCGATAAGGTGTATTGTTCACATATTTCTCATTTGAATTGTTTTACATTTTGTAATTTGGGGAATTATTCTACATTTAACACTTGTATCCAACCCGTGTAACAACTGATCTTGATTTGAAGCTTTCCTCCTACAGTGTACATGTAACAGGACTTCATGGGGCAACACACTAGTCTTGGTGACGGTCCATATAACAGTGCAATACTGTTCGTGTGTGATAGCATGTTAGTTGTATTGAAAGTTAAAAGTGCTTAGGCTTAAATTAAAATATTGTTTGTTTGCAGTTTACCGACCGACCCTTGAAAATCCGCCCGACTGTGAAAATTTTATTGCTTTTAATTGAAGAAATTATTTTTAATAGGTCTATCGACACAATCTGGAACATTAGGTCGTTTAGGGAATTGATTTAAAGTCTAGGTCGATTACACGTTTCGAGTTCGGTTTTTCTTACCTTCCCGTCAAGCGTTCAACGGACCGTTTAATGATAAAGCACATGGAGATTGTTTAGGTCGGTACAGGTATCCATGAAGTCATGGAGGAGTACTTTACTCTGTCGTCTTCTGTCAATATTAAGACAAATAACAAACTAAAAAGTTTAATAGTAAACTGTTTATACAGAAATGCAGCGGATATTTATAAAACTGACACGATAGTCGATAACCGTTTCTGTCTCAAACAAATCGGGTACAGAATGTTTTGAGCCTGACTTTTGGGAACCAATATCAGTGGTTAAACAATTCAACAGCAGCCTGAAGTATGCATTATTTTCTATAAATCGTTGTGAAGATGACAAAGATGAAACCACTCCTCCATGACTTCATGGATACCTGTAAACACACCTGTTTGGAAATGCTAATGGATAGACAATGCCAAATCAATAAAAAGCCACCCTAACTACACAAAGATGTAGAGAAAATGAATGGTTAGGTTGAAAAATAAAAATACTCTCTCTATGTTAAATCTATCTTCGCTTGCAATGAGTATGCTCCTTTAGGATAAGGGGGCTGCCCCACTCATTGCAATTATTCTCTCTCTTACAATATAAAATATACCCAAACTGTGTGGCCTGTGTGAATTGAATTGAAACATGTCCTTAGGAGCTATGCTGCCAAATTTGTTCATGCAGTCGAAACACTTCTGACAGTTCAGACCATTTATAAAGGAGTGCTATGGATTTCACCACAAAGATTTAAGAGTTTTTTGGTTTTCAATGGAGCCTGGTATCAACATATTCTTTCAAAATATAACCTTATTACATGTTTAACTAAATATTGTTAGAAAATTTGAAAACAGTAAGATGTCCAATATATTTTTTTAAGTTGCCTTTTTTGTTCAATTGAGGAAGATCTAATGGTTTTTTTTTTATTGAAAACACTCTAAGACAAAAAGCCTGGGCAGGTGTTTATAAAGCTTCAAAATCTACATTTTTCTGATGAAAATACTTTACTCTTGAAAGCATTCCAGTCAAGAAGCATACTATGTCAGTGAATATATTTCTTTTAAAACTATCCTAGTCATTCATTGTTTATAAGTGTTCTAGTATTTAAACAAACAAACATATTTTTAAGGTTGGCCTTACGTTGAAAAACCATCTGTTGGGAAACTTCTTCTGTGACAACAACTTAGAGGCCCAATAAAGAAAATGATTAAACTCGCACCTTCTCCTTGTTGTTGTTTTACTGCATTTTTGGGTCATAATTCAGCAGTAAATATTAGTCTACAAATAATAGGAAATGTATTCTTAAGTATTGAATTGGGGATCTAGCTCTCACATAACGTTTTTTTGTGGTTTGAAAATATGCATCTTTTTCAATATTTTTAATTACTTTTATTTTAAAATAGATATAACTTAATACCAAAATATTATTTCAAATGAAATAATACACAAAAATAGATATAACTTAATACCAAAATATTATTTCAAATGAAATAATACACACTTTTCCTTATAGTATATTCGAGAATATATAGGTATATAAATAACTAAAAAATATAAATATTATAAAAGTATTATAAATATACACCAAACAAACAGCAAAATCTTAAAAATTGAGTTTCGTTCAATGGTACTTTTAAAATTCAAAATCACGCTATTTACGATGCAGGACACATCGGCCACAGTCGTTTAGGTCATATATCAGTATATATAGTTGTTTCGGCCATATAAAATGGGGTACGTCTAAACACTGCTCAGGACCTCCTGAGTGCACTCAGGACATAAAAAGTGCACTCATGACCCTTTTAGTTATCATATATGCACACAGGGTGAATGTATGTGTTCGTTGCACGCTGTTTATTTTTAGTTGTAAATTTTGGTAGATTTTGAAACCAAACTTAGATAGATCAGAGACATATAATACATTATTATGTATTATATGTCTCTGGATAGATATTTGTTATTTTTATTAAATAATGAGGGCACGCGTCACTGATTACACAACTACTCAGCCGTGAATTATTCAATCAACAAAATTGATTGGATTATCCTTATTGCTTATGAATATCATGTTACTGATTAGAACAGTGTTTTGAATAAAAACAGAGAATAATCAAAGTACTGAAGTACTGAACATCGGATGACCGCAAGTTCTGGTGGATGGTCACAAGCACTTGTCTTAGAAAAAAAAATCACATCTCTTTACCTGAAAGTTGGTTAAGGTACATAAATATTTTTTTTCTGAGACAAATTCGTGTGTGGATGATGAATAAATGACAGGTAATTCAACCTCACCGTAATAACTATTATATTGTAGCAGAAGTCCATTACTAGTCTAGTAATGGACTTCTGATTGTAGTGATATAATCATTTGTTATCAGTATACTCTGCCGGGTTTGTTGTTATTATATTAATATTTGTATAACAGTTATATATAATTTTCATCCATTTGTATATCATTCTATTCTACTATTCTAATGGTGGTGCAGTGTAAGTGCATGGTGGACACTCTTCTGTAATAATTCGTTAAAATTTCTACTAGATTGGATTTAAGTCGGCATTCATATTTTCCCGCGTTTGTTGCAAAACGTTCTTGAGATATTCTTCCGCATGCGTTAACATAAATTGAATGGAAAATTTACCGACTATGTGAAGATTTCTTAAAAGTCTCAATTGGCTTCAATTATTACAAACAAAACGAAAAGTTTATTTTAACTTTTTTGCAAAAACAATATATCTTTATTAGTGTAGCGATAAGTGAACACAACAGGGGTCCAGTTTATCGGCCATACTGCCAGTTCGGCCATACTTTGTAAATTAAGTCGCCGTTACGGTCATGGTTTTTGTGTGCCTATGATATTTTATTCTCAAATAAATCTATATCTCAAAATTCTGTTAAAAACTGGAAAATATTTTAAACATTAATTGCTTTATTTTGTACCAAATATTAAAAACTGTAATAAAACAGCTTTGTCTATAATGATATACAAGACTGGAACAATCTACCATCCAATACAAAAAAATATATCAAATAGATTTGCTTTTAAGCCTGCAGTTAAAGAACAATTAAAAATATCAGCAAGAAATATAGAAACTGGAGACTTTTATATGTTTTTAAGAAACATTTGAACTTTTTATTTACTTTTTGGTGAAAGTCAAATTTTAACAATAAATCAAAATATTATTTTTATATGTTTTCAAACAAGGGCCCCATTGGATTTGCCTGAATAAAACTATACTAAAACTATATTATACTATACTATTTCAAGCAATGATTGGCGTTATTGTAACATTTAGTTTTCGTTGGAATTAATTGTATAACTATATACTCTCAGATTATATAATCGCTTAAGAACTAAACTAATGATGTTTCACAGTAGTGGGAAACTACCGGTTCTGGGCCACTTTGTCTAAGGTTAACCCTATGGGGAAAAGGTAGCCTCCTGAGAGGTAGCCTCCCGATGTGAGGCTAATTTCTATGACGTCATTTTTAGGTATTATGACATTAATTAATTAAATTAATTAATTTCTTTGGAGATAAGGTCATTATAAAGTGTTACTAATTACGTTTGTTTTATTATGGATAAGTATATAATTTTTTTTTAATTTTAATTTGATATATGAAAATTCCCAGTCTATTAATAGATATACAGGAAAACCCCACCTTAGTGTGTATTAACACATACTTACATTATTGTATTATATGTCTCTGGTATTACATAATATTTATTCACCTACGGCTAAAGACGATTAAGCTGTGATAACATGATTATTAAATCAATATTGAAAGCGTGTTTTAACTTGTCCATTATTGTACGTAGTGACCTTTAACATGTTGATACGTGTCAATTAATCCGCCATATTGAATTATTGTAAATAATTTCAAGTTGGTCTCTTGAAATCATTAAATCGTTATATTATTGGATTAAATATCTTAATATTTAAGGGATAAAATTTTGAAATCATGAATTTTATAATGTTAAATCATTTAAGGCGTGCGTTAACTTGTTTTTGTCGTATGATCTTAGCGTGTTGAGACTTGTCATGATTTAAATTAGAAGTCGCCATGTTTAAATATCATAAACATATGTCGCGTTATGCAGTCTTTTGAAAGAAGTAAATCATAATATTAGTTGAATTAAATAGTATTATTCTTCCAAAGATGAGATTTATCAAGTATTTAATTTTAATGTGTTCGATGATACATACTGTTATAATACAATTGTCTTTTGTTTAATATCTAACTATCATCATTCCGTTAATCATATAATATATTGTATAAATTGAAAACTTATTTTATTATTTCCTCGATCATATTCACTTTTAAACTGAAATCCTTTTACTATAAAATGCCAGACTGATAAACAAGACATTTCAACACTTTCTGTTGACCTCAATAACCTAGTGTGATTAAGTACATGGGTGAATGACCATTAATGTAAACAAGTGATTCTTAACAAATAATGATTATTTCTGCTTTTTTATCAGGCTGTACTGAACCTTTAAGCTTATATTCATTTTGATAAACTTATTCATTAATCAATGCTTTTATTTCAAGTTATTTTGTATTACATCAGGATCAGACTGCAAAATAAATTAGCCTTGCTAGCAAAGAAAATAACGTCTGATCGTTACAACAGGTAAATTAGACTGAACTGATTATCGATCGAAAAAATTTGCCGGATTCGAAATTAACCAATCAAATTACGTTAATTGGGGATTTCCACAAGGTATCGACAGTTAGCTATAAAAACACTGAAAATCTAATCATTTACCATTGTTATCGCGACTATTAAAAGGAAAAGTCACACAAAATATTTTCTTAATCTTCTAAAGTAAAATTAAGGTATTGTATCATTATGTAAGCTTGATTATCAATTTTTAAACGACTTTACACATTTAGTAAAGGCTCGTATTGCCACAAAAATAATCATCTTGCTTATTTTTTTCTTTGAATAAATTACTACTTTATTTTACGACAAATATCAAATAAATGGAATAGACGTATGCTTATTTTCAAAATAATGGAAAAAAAGGGGGGGAGGCTTTATTTCAATTTTAAGTTCTCGAAAGTTTGAAGTAGTCTCCTGCACTGGTAATGTGTACTGACTTAGGGCAGTGTCATTTAGCTTACAATGGAGAGGAGTGTCATGTGGCATGCCCCGCTATAGTCAGGAAGACCTCTCCGACTAAAACCTTTGCAGTCTTGCTTAACTGCGAGAGCAGCTCTGTTTCCAGTGATGGAAATGTTGACGGGCGGTGACTACTTTGGCGAAAGCCTTAGTCAAACATTCTTGAATATCAATCAGATCGTTATTCATATCAGTATCAAGACTGGGAACCCATACGGTCGGTAGACTGAGGAGTCGTTTTCCGACCCGTGGGCGAGTACCAGTGGCGATAGGCTCCTTTGATATGAATAATGACTGGTTGTCCGTATCATATTATGATGAATAATAAAAAATAAAAATAAAAATGCTTTAACAATATTGAGCACACTTTCACTTTCAGAAGAAAGATGGAACCAGCGTCGAAAAAAATCAAGATGGCAAAATCTCCAATCAAATGCGGTGTATGCGGAAAATCGTTTTCCCATAAAGAGAGTTTAATGCGCCATAAGAGATCGGTTCATACTGGAACGAAATGGCATTGCGCCACCTGCGATGTGGTATTTTCAAGAAAAGACAACTTCCAACGTCATAAGCGAAACCATGATAAACAATCAGTCCAAAATGGTGGTGGTGTTACCTTGACTAGTACAGAAACACACGAAAAGACGGATCCATGCAACTTCAAAGCGCTCAATGGAACCGTTGAAACACATACTATTGATGCAAAAGGATTAAATAAATTCGATCCAATGTCATTCCTGAAAAGCCAGTATGATGATGTTAAAGATGTCATCAAGCGTAAAATTAAAGAAAGAGGTGGATTGAAGTGGTATCTATCCATGAAGGTTAAAATGAGCAGACGAAAAGAAGATAATATAGAAACAGCAGAGCCACACTTCCGGGAAAATGTCAAACCAGTTTAAAATTGGAGGATATAGATGAAGGATTGAAGGAATCTATCAAAAAGATGTATACGTCTTTCATTGAATATCAGAGACAAGGGAGTAATTGGACGGTAGATAAAGTGGTAGATCTTACAATACACATGGCACGTTACAGACCACTAAGAGGATCAAGTTATATTCCACTTCCAATCAGACTAAGATCTAAACATGCAATAGTCAATGTAAAAAACAATGACAACAAATGTTTTATGTGGTCAATTCTGGCAGCAATTCACCCAGCGAAATGTCACGGAGAGCGAGTTTGGAAATACAAGGAACACACTTCCAGCTTAAACTTTGATAACATCATGTTTCCTGTGAAATTGGCCGACATTCCCAAGTTCGAAAAACAGAACGAAATATCTATTAATGTCTTTGGATTCGACAAGGGTGATGTATTCCTATACATATTACGAAACATCAGTATGAACAACATGCAAATCTACTCATGATATCAGATAGCAAAAAATCACATTTCTGCTGGATTAAAAATCTTAACCGATTATTGGGCGATCAAAAGTCTTCTGAACATAAGCATTTTTACTGTCCATACTGCTTACACGGATTTACAAAAGAAAGAATATTAAACAACCATCTACCAAACTGCCAGACCCACGGACCACAGAAAATCGAACTTCCTACTGAAGACAATAAGTGGTTATATTACAAAGACATACGGAAACAGCTCAAGGTACCATATATCATATATGCAGATTTTGAATGTCTTCAAGAACCAATTCTTGATAGCAACGAGTGTGATCAAAAGACGAAAAAGACTACCAAACACATACCATGTGGCTTTGCATACAAAGTGGTTGGTCTAACATCTGAAACTTCGAATGAACCAGTAGTATATCGCGGTGCCGATGCTGCCGATAAATTTGTGGAGTGTATGGTAAAGGAACAGGAAGAAATAGAACAAAGATTCAAACATTGCGAGCCCATGATCATGACTGGGAGTGATTGGCAATCGTTTAAGAAGGCAACTCTTTGTCACATATGTAAAACAGAACTAGCAGACAATAGAGTTCGAGATCATTGTCACGTGACCGGAAAATTTCGAGGGGCGGCTCATAACGACTGTAATATTAACTACAAATTTACAGGTCGAATTCCAGTTGTATTTCATAACCTTAGAGGATATGATAGTCATTTGATTATGCAAGCTATTGGCAAAGTTGAAGGGAAGCAGCTGAATTGTATCGCTAATAATATGGAAAAGTATATTTCTTTTCATTGGGATGTATGGATTTTATAGACTCGCTTCAATTTATGTCTTCCTCATTACAAAAACTCGTGGAAAACCTTGCAAAAGAAGGTTCGAGTAAATTTAGACACATGACAAACCACTTTGGAGAAGAACAGATAAGCCTGCTTCTGCGAAAACAAGTATACCCTTACGAGTATTTTGATTCTGAGGCAAAATTTTAGAATCTCAACTACCACCGATTGAAGATTTTACAGTACACTATCGGGAGAAGGTATAACCACACAGGATTATGCCCATGCACAACACGTATGGCAATTGTTTAACATACAGAATCTCGGACAGTACCACGATCTATACGTTCTATCAGATGTCCTTGCATTAGCCGACGTCTTTGAAAATTTCAGGGAGATCTGTCTCAACTACTATGGACTGGATGCTGCACATTTTTATACATCACCCGGTTTAGCCTGGCAGGCTGCCTTGAAAATGACAGGTGTCAAGCTGGAATTACTAACTGACGTAGACATGCATTTGTTTATAGAGAAAGGTTTAAGAGGTGGAATATCAATGATATCCCATCGTCATGCCAAAGCTAACAATAAACATGTACCAAACTACGATCCAAATCAACCCATTAATCACGTGATGTACCTAGATGCCAACAACTTATACGGATGGGCTATGTCACAGGCACTTCCAGTTGAAGGTTTCAGATGGCTCAACGATTGTGAAATTGAGAACCTAAACATAAGTGACGTTGCAGATGACAGTAAAAATGGTTATATATTAGAAGTTGACTTAGAATATCCTAGGGAACTACACGACGACCACAACGAATATCCACTCGCTCCAGAAAAATTGAAGGTTACAAATGATATGTTATCAGCCTATGCGGAAAAGCTATTGGACGAATTAAACTTAAAAGGAACATCGACAGAAAAATTGATACCAAATTCATATCCAAAGGAAAATTACGGAGTACATTACAGAAATTTAAAACTCTACTTATCACTTGGAATGAGACTAACAAAGATTCACAGAGTCATTACATTTGAACAACGACCCTGGTTAAAGACCAATATTGATTTCAACACAGAGAAGAGAAAGCTTGCAAAAATGAGTTCGAGAAGGATTTTTTTAAACTCATGAATAATGCAATCTTTGGAAAGACGATGGAAAATTTAAAGAAGAGAACAGATATAAAACTTTTGAATGACCAATCAAAAGCCAGAAAATTAATCAGCAAACCAACATTTCATGCCTTCAAAATATTCAACGATGACTTGGTGGCTGTTCACATGCTGAAGCAACGACTATACTTAAACAGACCCATCTACGTGGGATTCACTATACTCGATTTGTCAAAGACACTTATGTACGATTTCCATTATAATTACATGAAGGATAAATATGGATCTAGAGTAACACTCTTGTTTACGGACACAGACTCACTATGCTACAACATCAACACTGATGATATATATCAAGATATGATGGAGGACAAACACTTGTTTGATACGTCAGAATATAACCATGAACATCGGCTTTATAGCACATTAAATAAAAAGGTGCTAGGGAAGATGAAAGACGAAACACATGGTATTCCCATACAAGAATTTGTTGGTCTTAAGTCAAAGATGTACTCATTGATATATGAGGAGAATGAAACACTCTGCGAAAAGAAGACAGCGAAGGGTATAAAGAAGAGTGTGATCAAACATGACACAAGACACGAACATTATAAACAATGTTTATTCAATAAAGAGATCCACATGTCTACCATGACACAGATCCGTTCATACGACCACAAGTTATATAATATATCCATAAAAAAACTTGGCTTATCTCCTTATGATGACAAAAGATACTTACTAGTTGATGGGATAAAAAGTTTAGCCTATGGACATTGGAGGATATAATTATAATGTATGTCAATATTTTAATCACTTTACATCTGTCATTCGAAGAAAGTGGACGTGTTTTAAGAGCTCTCAAAGATGTCTACTACTTGTCCAGATTGTGGTTCAGAATATTCAAGAAAAGACGTTATGTTACGACACCAAAGAAACAAACACAGAATTAGTCAACCATATCCGCAGAGCAATGATGCATATCCACCGCCGCCACCACCTCCGCCGCCGCCGCCACCACCACCTCCGCCGCCGCCGCCGCCGCCGCCACAGAATGTGGTACTACATCATCCATTCACTATGATGTTGGCTGGACCTACTGGTTCAGGTAAGACGTTTTGGATGAAAACATTATTGAAGCGAGCACGGACTATGATAAAACCATCACCTGAGAGGATTATATGGTGTTATAAACGGTGGCAGCCATTATTTAGTGAAATGCAACAAACCATTAAAAACATTTTGTTTGTTCAAGGTTTACCTGAAAATTTGAATGATGACTCATTCATTGACTCTAGATATCCAAGTTTAATAATCCTAGACGATTTAATGAGAGACGCCACCAATAGTAAGGATGTTTGTGAACTCTTTGTGGAGGGCAGCCATCACAGGAACCTAAGTGTAGCTTGTATAATGCAAAATGCGTTCTCGAAGGGGAAGGAGAGTCGAACCATGAGCATCAATAGCCAGTATATAGTCCTTTTCAAAAACCCACGTGATCAAGTTGGGCCAGCCATATTTGCTAGACAGATGTATCCTAATAATCCAAAGAAATTCATGAATAAGTACAAAGAGGGGACACAACGACCATATGGGAGTCTATTTATTGATCTGAAACAGAATACACCGGAAGACGACAGACTAAAACTTAATATATTTGAAAACAAGAACATGATTGGTGAAGGTGTTTCTGAAGAGTATATTAGCAGAAAAGAACTAGAACCACCTCAGTTTGAAGAATCATTTCAAAGTGAGCAGACGTATTTACCAGACGAGAGAGAAATCATGCCTTCATGTGATGATTGCGGTGTAGTCTTTGAAAGCGTCCCTGATTTAGCTAGACATATGAATAAGTGGTGCCCGGAAAATAATGATTTAAAAAGAAAAAGGGGGAATGAGGATGAAGACATACCCTCGAAGAAGCCTCGTGTAAACGAAATTGATATTGAAGATGGAGAAGATACGGCTTTTATAAAATTAGCTGAACTTGCCAGAGAGGCAAATGCAGATATATGGGAAGAAAAAGTTGATAAATACATGGATGGTGACATGAATGAAGACCACGCAATAAGTAAGGCCAATCACAAACTAAAAGACGAGGATATGGATCAGTTTTTGTCCAGATATAGTAGTTTGGTTGAGTATCTACTACAACTACAAAAAGGCAAATTGCACGGCAAAGTCATGAAAATGATTACAAAACTAATTAACGATGACATGGACTATGAGAAAGCCATTAAATTAGCCGTCAGGAAATATAAACCTTTGTTGGAAATTTATCTAGATGAAGCTATTGATAACGAAACAAATGATGATGATTCTGAAAGCGAAGATAGCATTGATGATGATGAAGAGGAAGAGGGGGAAGAGGAGGATGAAGAGGATGTAGACGATGAAAGCTCAATTATATAAATATGAGAACGTTTTACTCTATATCATTCTATAGTCATCATCCCATGTGTAAAGATGGTCTCTTGGGAAAAGTACTTGAGAAATATTTATTACAATCCAGCTAACCCAGCGAGTTTTGCAGGGCCTGATAAACTTTACAGATTTGTTCGATCAGATGGAAAATTCGTTCTCAGTAAATATAGAATACGAAAATGGCTACAACGACAGGAACCATACAGTTTACAAAGACCCTTAAAAAGGTCGTTTAAGCGGAACAGAGTTATCGTAATTGGAATAGACGACCAATGGGATGTCGATTTAATGGACATGTCTAAATTTTCGAAATTTAACAGTGGATTTAATTTCATATTGGTGGTGATTGACATATTTTCCAAATATGTATGGCTAAGACCTTTAAAGAATAAGAAAGGTGAATCCGTGGCGAATGCTTTGAAACATGTTTTATCACAAGGAAGATCTCCAAACAGAATAAGAACAGATAAAGGACAAGAATTCAGATCACGATTAGTAGAATCTCTCCTTAAACAGAGAAATATTCAACATCTATTTGCACAAAATACGGAAATCAAAGCTAATTACGTTGAAAGAGTGATCAAGACTATTAAATCAAAAATTATGAGATTTATCACCAGTAAGCAGTCATATGACTATGTGGATAACTTACAGAATTTTGCTAACAGCTACAACAAGACCTTCCATAGAACGATTGGCATGGCACCAGATAAAGTCACCCTATCGAAAGAGACAAATCTGTGGTGGAAAATGTATTGGCCAAAACGATTACAACCTAAGACAAAGAATGTACGAAAACCTTTCCGTTTCAAAATCGGCGATAAAGTTCGGATTACATACATAAGAAATCCTTTTACCAGGAATACGATGAGAAATGGAGTGAGAGATATTTAGAATATCTCAAAGAATATTACGTGGTGGGCTTCCAGTTTATCGACTTATTGATTTTCAAGACGAAGAAATTTCAGGAACCTTCTACCAATCAGAAGTGCAGAAAGTGGATGTTCGGGAAGACGATATATGGAAAGTTGAAAACATCCTCAAAACAAAAGGCAAAGGACCAAACAAGCAATATTATGTTAAATGGTTACACTGGCCAAAGAAATTCAACTCTTGGATTGAAGCTCGCGATTTATCTGATATTTGAGAGAGTTAACTATCCCGGAAAGACTGACTTCGAGTCTCGACAGTTTACACCCCTGCACGAAAGATAGCATACTGTTGGCCCTTTCGTGAGGTTAGAGATACTGTTGAGTGATATGCAACTCTCTATTTCTTTTTATCTCGATGTATAAAATAATTATAGATAATTTTATTCTTTATATATATTGTAAAGACAACATGTGGATGGCTCCCCGACCCATGTCTGTCTGAATTGACGGGATATTAAATATTGTACAAATTATTGTTGTTATCATTACTAGCGTGGTACCGAGAAGCAGAAGCTTGAAAAAAAAAAAAAAAAAAAAAAAAAAAAAAAATAGGAATACAATCACACAAAACCAGAATCATATTGGACAATTCCTTGCTCATATTTGTATGGATTAAACCGTGAATCGATACACACAAACACACACACACACAAATACACACACATACTCGAAAAATGATAAACATCTGTTTATTATTCAATAAAACCAATTAATTAATGTTATAATACCTAAAAATCAGAAGTGTAGAAATAATACCTAAAAATGACGTCATAGAAATTAGCCTCACATCGGGAGGCTACCTCTCCGGAGGCTACCTTTTCCCCATAGGGTTAACCTTAGACAAAGTGGCCCAGAACCGGTAGTTTCCCACTACTTTTCACACTGAAATAGGAAATAAAAATATTGCGGTTCCATCTCATAATTTATTACATCAGAGTGAAAATGTGACCAGATCTTCCCATAAAGACTCCTACAGACAGATTCAATGCAATACAGATACATTTTTTCTTTTTTTCGAAACATTAAAGACTAGCTGCAACAAATTATCCTCTGACATAACAAAAAAATAAAAACAAATACCACTACATAAATCTTCAAGGGATCACACTCACTATGTATACCTTGATATACTTACCGTCATACCCGGAAAAAAAACAGGCAACCATGATTATATCTAAAATAAAATAAAAAATGTACAAAAATGAAATATTAGGAAAATAACAAATACATGTATAATTCAAAGACAAAAGCAAAATTGTAATTGGATGTTTCTCAGATTCCATGATCGAAGGAGAAAATTACAAAACAACAGATGCACCGTTTTAGTACATAACCAACATACACTTGAGTTTATTATTTATTGGACCAAAAAATAAAATTCTTGAGAACTACTTTAAATCGCATATCTAGGATCAAGGGGCTAAACAAATAACATTTTTTTATGTTATGACGTAATAATTGCTTCATTATATTTGGATCCTTTTCAATAAAATCTGGACAAATACATATGTATTATTACCAGATAAAATCAAGAAAGTTTTTTATTTTCTTCTGTCTTTTATTAATATTTCGTTGACGGGCATATAAATAAAAGAAAGATAATTTCAGGAAAAATATATCTAATGAAACTAGCATCTGAGAGTCCTGTTTGTAACGATAAGTGATCTTCGAAGAGTAAGCAAGTCGATATAATTATGAATTATATTAAGTCAGCTTCGGTAGGTAAGCAATTCGAAAAAGATATGAATTATATTGCGTCTGACATGTACAGCTTCGATGTGTAAGCAATTCAAGAAGGATATGAATTATATAGCGTCTGACAGCGTCGATTCGTAAGCAATTCAAGAAAGATATGAATTATGTTGAGTCAGCTTCGGTGAGTAAGCAAACACAATAGATTTGAATTATATTGAGATAGCTTCGATAAGTAAGCAAGTCAAGATGTATATTAATTATAGTGGGTCAGCTTCGATAAGTAAGCAAGTGAAGATAGATATGAATTGTAGTGGGTCAGCTACGATAAGTAAGCAGTTCAAGATATATATGAATGAAAGAACCTTAGTGAGCGCGCTCACATACCCCACGTCCCCACATTGTCATTGGAGAAATAAAATAAGTGTAAGAAAAAAAAATTGTATCAGAAAAAAAAATTAAATCATAATTTCCTGTCAATATGCACATCTACATAGTATGTCCTTATTATCTACAAAGTGTCATGAAATTCTGTGGTGTGGTTTCAGAGGAGTTGCGATGACAAAAGGTTGCAGTAGTATATTGGGCAAATAAGTTCAAAGGGGCGTAACTCCTGGAAAAAAAATTGAATCGTAATTTCCTGTCGATATGCACATGTACATAGTATGTCCTTATTATCTGAAAAGGTTTCACGAAATTCTGTTGTGTGGTTTGAGAGGAGTTGCGATGACAAAAGGTTGCAGTAGTATATTGGGCAAATAAGTTCAAAGGGGCGTAACTCCTGGAAAAAAAAATTGAATCATAATTTCCTGTCGATATGCACATCTACATAGTATGTCCTTATTATCTGAAAAGGTTTCATGAAATTCTGTTGTGTGGTTTGAGAGTAGTTGCGATGACAAAAGGTTGCAGTAGTATATTGGGCAAATAAGTTCAAAGGGCGTAACTCCTGGGAAAAAATTGAATCGTAATTTCCTGTCGATATGCACATCTACGTAGTATGTCCTTGTTATCTAAAAGGTTTCATGAAATTCTGCTGTGTGGTTTGAGAGGAGTTGCGATGACAAAAGGTTGCAGTAGTATATTGGGCAAATAAGTTCAAAGGGCGTAACTCCTGGAAAAAATTGAATCGTAATTTCCTGTCGATATGCACATCTATGTAGTATGTCCTTATTATCTAAAAAGGTTTCATGAAATTCTGCTGTGTGGTTTGAGAGGAGTTGCGATGACAAACTGTTGCAGTAGTACATTAAAGTAAATAAGTTCAAAGGGGCGTAACTCCTAGAAAAAGAATTGAATCGTAATTTCCTGTCGATATGCACAACTACATAGTATGTCCTTATTATCTAAAAAGGTTTCGTGAAATTCTGTTGCGATGACAAGAAACAGGACTGACGGACGGACGGACGGACGGACGGACGGGTCAAAAACATTATACCCTCCGCAACTCGTTGCGTGGGGTATAATTATATTGATCAGTCAGCTTCTGAGAAGTAAGCAAGTCAAGATATATATGAATTATAGAGGGTCAGTCTCGATGCGTAAGAAAGTCAAGATATATACGAATTATAGTGGGTAAGGTTCGACAAGTAAGCAAGTCAAGATAGATATGAATTATGTTGATCAGTCAGCTTCGATGAGCAAGCAAGTCAAGCTAGATTTGAATTATATTGACTCAGCTTCGACGAGAAAGAAAGTTGATATAGACATGAACTGTAGTGGGCCCACATCGATAAGTTACAAGTCCATATAATTATAAATCCAATCATGTCAGATTCGGTGAGTAAGCAAGTCCATAAAGGTATTAATTTTAGTGGGTCATCTTCGATCAGTAAACAAGTCAATATATATATATAGATCTGAATTTTCTTGAGTCAGCTTCGATGAATAAGCAAGTTCATACAGATAGGAATTTTAGTGTGCCAGCTTCGATGATTAAGCAAGTCAAGATCATAGAAGATTTGAATTTTAGTGTGTCAGCTTTGACGAATAAGCAAGCCAAGATCAATTTGAATGGGAATCAGTCTATCCGTATACATATAGATGTCAAGGTCTAAATCGGCCAATTACAAATACAAGTTGTGAGTAAACCGAACTGTTTATCTTCTGGAATGTATGCCATCAACACCAAATTTTCATCAACTCACTATATTTTTTATAAAATGGTGACTAGGGGAGCAACCATTTGAATTTTAAGACCGGAGGAGGGGTATCACAAAGGCAGATACATTTGAGTTGTGTTTCCGATTGCTATGCAAACACAATTTATACAGCAAATTTTTGTCTGTAGATCCGATTTCCATTGCAATACAATGTATTTTGTAATCGTGTACAACAGACCTACTAGATATTGATATATGTTACCTGTTGCATCTGCAGCACTATAGCCGGTCATATGGTGTCACGAGGAAGAAGTTTTGACTGAAAGACAGGGACAAAAATTTTGTGAAAAAAAAATCCAGTAGGATCCATGGTCTCAAAAAGTAGACAGGATGAATATGTCAAAGCTACTTGTCATGAACGCTTATATTCAAAAGAGTTGTTAAATAGAGCCCGATAAATCGGTCTCATTGGCAAATATACCACAGTCTCTTTTTTTTTTTTTTTAATACTGAATAAAAAAATAGAAATCAATTGTATAGACATCAGTCTATGGTTGAGGACTCACTGTATGTAACCTATGTTGGCCTATATAGATGGATCAATATCCCAGGCAGATGTGACTCAAAATAAGGAATTACAATTAAGATATGCAAATCAAAAATCTCCTTGCAATGATATTGGACAAGGTTATATTTTTTTAAAGTGAATAAGCATAACAATTTGTGCTTTTTTGCAGAGTAGAAGACCACAATGAAATTGTAATAACTTTTAAGTTATAATGTTTGCAAAGAACAGAATCGTCAAGTTCAGAGAATTGCACTGTGTGAAAATAGGATTTTTTTACTTGCTGAACGTTAATATATTAGTCCTAGCTGAACTTGAGTCGCATCACTGGCACGGGGTTTCCAAATCACGGTGAGATTCAATCTCACTTCGTACCCCGAAAATTTAATTGTCCGGCTTAGCTACGAAATGAGCCATCATCCAAGTTTACGGTAAGGACAATGGCATGGACGAAAAAGCTACTATTCATAATTGCCTACCTGAAAAGAATTGCCCATAGTAACCCAGATGTCTTTTGATTGTTGTATTATCGACTTTACACTTGCCTAATTCGAAACACTTGTGCATTTGTATAAATCTTCAATGATGCATGCTGGTGTAAGTAAGTCAGTAAACCTTTAAGTAAGTAAGTAAATTTAATTTAGAGTCGGCACATATTTACATACACTAATAAACATGAGCTGAAGAAAGCTCTTACAACCGTCCGTATAACATATATACAAACTGAAAGCATAATAGTACACTGATGACAAGGCTTCAATAAGACAGGTATACGTAAGCATAAAAATGTAAGCACATATACTTTTAAATAAGATATAAGTAAGTACGTAAAACTTTATTTGGATTCGGCATATTTGACAAACATATTTAAGAAAAGATCTAATGAGCCGAAGTTTTCACCGAATATAAAAGCATATACAATAACAAGTAAAACAAGGCATGCAGCATGCAAATAAATAGACACACATAATCATCAGTTAAAACAAAATATGTCACGTCAGAAGCATTTTTAAAATGTCACATAAGCACATATTTAGACGTAAAATTTAAACAAGGCACTGGCTACGATTACCCGCAAAAAGTAACAATAAGAAATAATTATTGCTACGTCCGAGACTAATTACCGTAATGTATTTCCGGACAGGGACCGGATTTCATACGGAAATTGCAGGTCACAATGATATAGTCTTTTTTTACTTGCAAAATTTTACATAAAATTTACAGATTATGTCATTTTTGTGTGTAACATCTTGATACATTGTCTTGTCTTCGTGTCCTTGTCCTGTATACATTGTTTAACATATTTTAATAAATGTGTATGAATAAAAAATATTTATTGAACCAAGCATTTGTATATATAATAAGTCTTGCTATACAAATTCATGATTGAAAGCATATTTATACATAATTCGAATTCTTTTGGCTATTTATTTTGGTGGCACTCCTTGCGCATTTAGTATGTCACCTTAGGTAGCATTTTGAGATCAACACATTTCAACTGATACCACTTCAGACATGTGTCGCAAACTATAGATCAATATATACAGAGACAAGTATGCACGTCTATACCGCACAATAAACAGTTCAAGTCCATTCTGCTATATCTTTCACTAGTGATAGCTTCTTTTTTTACAAGAACATAAACAATTAGAACTGCATAAAATTTGCATCTTGGATCCGTTTGAGTTTTTCATCAAAATCTTAAAGGATATAAACTATTCACTGACCACAAATTGGACATCTTGCAAATTCATATCTATACTTAAGAATAGTGAGTTATTTTAATCAGAGACATATAATACATTATCCATTAGAAAAATCGTGAAGCGTAGAACCTTTTTTACAACAATAGCGGGTTTTTACCCATAAATCCATCGGAATAATCGGCTTTCCGGTGGCCACGTCATTTCATTGGCTGTTATATAGACTCTTCTAGAGTTGCGAATCTCTTGTATTATATGTCTCTGTTTTAATCGACCCCTTATGACAAAAGGGAACGTCAAATTGGTCAATACATTTGGAAGTTTAATCATGCAATTGTTTAAATTTATTTCACAGATTGTTCGCAAATCAAACATTTTTTAGATCATTGCATGTCTGAATATATTTTGCGGGTAACAATAACTGCAGGTAACAATAAAAAATGATATTATTATTACCTGCGATTTCCTGTCCGGAAATACTTTTCGGAAATTAGTCTCAAAGTAACAATAATTATTTCTTATTTTACTTTTCGATGCAAGTTGCGGGTAATCGTAGCCACTGCCTTTAAACAAAGCAAAGAGATTATGGCAAAATTTTAAATACATTACAAGCAGAAAGCGCTATTATTAGCATCAGAAGTCCATTACTCGTAATGGGTATCTATTAGCATATATACTTACTCTAAATAAAAACTCCGTTTACTTACTTACGGACATTGATTGAAATAATAAATATTTTGACAATAGACTTTTTTCATATTACCGACTTTTGACTGCGGATTATATAAGTTTTCGACAGGTTACATACTCCACGGTAAGACATCCTGGTACTCAGTCAAGTAAGAGCAACCAAAAGAAGTAAAATCAAACATATAAACAGTGCAATTTGGAGGGAAAGCTTACTGTTTTCCGATTATTTTGTCATGTATAAAAACATGAAACAGTTAATTCCCCCCCTCCCCAAATTGTACCGATTGTAAGCTTGATTTTACTTCTCTAATGTGCTCTTCCTTGACCGAGTACCAGGATGTCTTACCACAGAAAAGGTAACCTGTCGAAAAATATAAACTCCGGAGTCAAAAGTCGGTAATATGAAAATAGTCTATTCAACACAGAATAATTAATGATATGCACTATCGAAAACATAGTCCCAAAGAACAAGGCGTATAACTAACTATATACGTCCTTGCAAATTATAACTGTTCATGTCCGAATTATTGTACGTCGTGTCACCTTTTCGTAACTTGTAGTTTTCGGTCTTCGGTCAATTTATTTACTGCGAATCTACACTTAATGGGGAATTCGACGGCAGCGATTATTGCCGAAATTTGTACCATTAAACCAAGGCATTCTTGTTAAAGCATAATGTCTTCTGGTGCATCAGGTATTAATTCATTGTTAAATCAACAGGAATATGTTTCAAAGCTGTCTGATAGCTTTTAAATGCACGCACAACGTCAGCTCGGAAAATTTACCATGTGGTTTCTGTTTGCACTGCCATTGGTGCAACGCGTTCTTGTTAACTTTTGTTTTTTTGTTTATCTTTTAAATAAGGGTCTTCACATCGAGTTGTTGTAGCTGGTTAAAATTGATATTTGATTGTATTTCCTATTGGCTTTCAGAGTTAGAGCTGTTTTTATTGGTACATGTGTGTTTGTTGCTCATTGAAATTTAAATAATACAAATCAATATATTAAAAATAAATCTGGGTCTGTTAGCCCTGTCAGATTTATATTTTCCCTTGCTGTATGGCACTGGCTACGATTACCATTACGTTGATAATGTAACAATAATAATCAGAATGCTAGGTTGGGTTAGGAACTGATTAATTATGAAGTAACAATGATATTTGTGTCTACATTTACATTGTGGTATTCAGCGTATTGTTACGTCAATCCAGTTTAGCGTACTGGAAATTAAAATATATTATGTCCGTTATGTAATTAAAATATTAAAATACAACTTGAAAAAACTAATTCTTAATTAATTCAATGTTACAATATTACATACAGATTGTCTAGTTTCAATGACAATTTGATAAGTTCATATATATAACAAACAGGACCAGAGATTTCGAAAAGTTCAATTGTGCAGACATATTATCATCATTATATTCATAAAACTAGAAAACAAATTGGTGGAAAACACCGGGTACTTCAAGAGGGTGTCGCCATAAATTCTCAAATTTTTATACGACCGCAAAATTTTTTTGGGTACGTATAATGGTATGATGTCGTCTTCGGTGTCGTCATCATCCGTAGACACATTTGGTTTCGAACAATAACTAAGTTTAAGTGAATGGACCTCTTTGAAATTTTACAAGAAGGTTCAATATATACTACAAAAGGAAGGTTGGGATTGATTTTTGGGGTTAGGGTACCCACAGTTTAGGAAAAAGGGGCTAAAAACAAGCATTTTTCTAGGTTCCAGACAATAACTTGTGTTTAAGTGTATGGATCTCTCTAAAATTGTACTACAATGTTCAGTATCACAAAGGGAAGGCTGGGATTGAGTTTGGGGATAATTGCTCCAAAAGGGGGGAGGGGGGTTCAACAGGAAAAAAATTAACATGGGCGACCAGAAATTGACCTGGGCAATCTTTTTATTCATTTGTGGTAGCCCAGGTGGCGACTTGAACAAAAGTACTTGACTGACGGAAATCCGCCGTTTACCCTGGCTCCTAGCGCCTGCTATTTCACTGACAAAAATATAAATTCTAAAAGAAACAAATTCTTTTTAAAATGTATACAGGCAAGTGTCGAAAGTCGTAGTGTCGCAAAATCGCGGTCGCGATTAACAAGGATGTAAAATCAGTGTTTACCTTTGACTAAATATAGTTCACGTTAATTCAGGTCACTGATTGGTCGTCTGTTTAAAGTCAGACAGTATCGTATGTTTGCAAGGATAACAAGAGAGACGTTCCGATGGTCATTAACAATATGAAGCGATCAAATACCCAGTTCGGTTTTAGCTTCAAGAAAGCGAAGAAAGAAGATGACAATAGCATGTTATGAAATAATATCAGTCAAATAAAAGAAAGTATAATATATAATGTTGTTAAGAATCGGGAAAACAGTACCTTTTGTAGTTCCCTTTTTAAAGCCCACGTGGTGTCCAGAGAATGAAGGTCAAAAACAAAAGTAGAATATTGTCGACCACACATACATAACATTAGTTCAAAATGATTTTAGTTTCCTACTTACTGAACAGTTTACAAAAAAAAGAAAATCAGAGGAGATATCAGTTTTATGACAATGCTTTTGAAATACGTGTACAAGTCTTTTGAGAAAAAGGGGGTCATAAGAAATTTGTTTTTCCAATTTATTTTCTTCAAAATTTGTCAAATTTCAAATTGGGGGGAAAGTTTCAAGAAGAAATCTTCAATTGCACAGTATTGCGCAATAGATTTTAAAGATCTTTGACCACATTTATTTTGTGTCAGAAACCTATATTATGTCAAAAATTTGATTACAATCCAAATTCAGACAGTATCAAGCTTGAATATTGTGTCCAAATTTGCCCCAACTGTTCAGGGTTTGACCTCTGCTGTTGTATCAAGCTGTGCTCAGCGAAGCATTTTATTACCACATGAATTCATCATGTGTACATATATTTAAAATCGGTTAAGATATTATCATGACCCATTGATATTTATATAGAAAGAAAAAGCCCACTTTAAAAATTTGGGTTTTGATGTAATCGATCTGATTTTTAAACAAAATTAAATTACATCCGCCATGGAAACATGCATGTAAAAGTTCACATTATTTATTATACGCCCGTTTACGGGACGTATTATGGTTTCACTGCTGTTATACCTGTCAACTGACCAGCATTTTGCATGTGTGACCTGTGAATTTACAAATTTACCTAAGATTTTTCAATGCCTGTTCTGGTCATCAAATAACTTGGGATTTCAACTAACCACCCGTTTTCACTAGTATTCTAGTCCATTGAACTGCAAATTTGATATTTTTCCTGGAGAGGAAGTTCGATAATTTGCTATTAATTGAATAATTTACAGCATTCAAAACATAATTTTGACACGCTTTTGATTTAAAGGTGATAACAATTTGCTAATTCAGGGCTCAGGCTAGCAGGCGACTGGGGCGTCAAAGTCGCTTTCCTGTCCGTCACTTCGCTTTGCCCAACTGTCAAAAGCGATATCTAGTCGCCCTGGTGTTCACAATAGTCGCTTGCAGTCGCTTTCATCATCGACGATTTCCCATTTTTACCAAGTCAATGAAACAGCATATTTTCATTTAAAAGTGAAGAAATTCAAAGACGTGAACGATTTATAGAAAAGATGTGAAAGTATTAACATTACAGATTGATCGTATGTTATTTCAAAGAAACAACTTTTATGAAGTATTATCTTTCACTTTCGGTACTTGTTACTCGAAATCGTATATCATAACATTCTGATTTTCAGCAAAAATAAGTTTATTACATCTTTAGAAAGTGATCAAAATTGCCTTTAGTTAATGTTTGATCCATTTATTGCATTAAAAGCGTCATTTCCTTTCCAAATCGCTTGTCAAACATTGATTATTTTGTAAATTTTCTTCGTCCGCCATTGAAATATTTGTACGAACCACGGATGGGAGGTAGGATTCATCGGAAGCTGACCAGCTATGTCTAAAATCCGTATTCTTAAGATAATAACTACAGACGCCTGAATTGAACAGGTGACAAAAGAATAATGATCACAATAGTGAAAATTACGCATTCCACATGCATTAAAAGACTTTTGATTAGAGCTCCTTGCTAAAAGTATATACATGATATATTTTCATGTAAATACATTGTTTTGATTTATTTGATTAAAGTTGCTCATTTTTGTCGAGCCTTCGACTTTTGTCAAAAGCGAGACATAGCGATCCTACATTCCATCGGCGTCGGCGGCGGCGGCGTCCACAAATATTCACTCTGTGGTTAAAGTTTTGAAGTTTTAATAACTTTCTTAAACTCTCCTGGATTTCTACCAAACTTGGAAAGAATCTTGTTTATGATCATAAGATAGTATCCAGAAGTAAATTTTGTAAAAAAAAATCATTTTTTCAGTATTTTACTTATAAATGGACTTAGTTTTTCTGCCAGTTAACATTACATTCACTCTGTGGTTAAAGTTTTAAAATTTTAACAACTTTCTTAAACTATCTTTGATTTGTACCAAACTTGGACAGAAGCTTGTTTATGATTAAAAGCTAGTAACTAGAAGGAAATTTTGTTAAAATGTTGTTCCATTTTTTCTGTATTTTACTTATAAATGGACTTAGTTTTTCTTCCAGTTAACATTACATACAGTCTGCAGTTTAAGTTTTTAAAACATTTATTAGATTCATAAACTATCCTGGATTTTTACCAAACTTGGACAGAAGCTACTTACAATCAAAAGATAGTATAGAGAGGAATATTTTTATTAATTTTTTTCCTCATTTTATTGAGCCTGCGATTAACAGCAAAAGTAGGCGAGACACTGGGTTCCATGGAACCCTTACAAATTTTTTAATTTATATATATCTTTTAATGAGAAAAAAGAATTTTATTTACATGATAAACAGAATAGTTTTTAATTGCATTTTAATTAATACATGATACTTTCTTTTCCTTTTGTTATAAATAAAAAGTTCTTTTAGTGCTAGATATTTAGTTGGTAGATTCTGACAAGTCTCAGGACTAATACATGTAATACCTACTAATATAATTGTGCAACTATTAATGACTATTTAAGACATAAACTGAAACAACTGTTACTTTAATTGACTCAGGTATGAATTGAACACATATATAAAAAAAATAAAATAGGAAATATATGGCCCTTTATATTATGGTAAAAACCAAACATTGAAACGCCGGAGCGAACAAGTCTCAAATCTTTCAAATCTCACTACTACTCCCTACCAGTTTCAAAAAGAGATGTCACTTCTCCCTATGATTTTGAAGTAGTGTGAGCCCTGCTAATTATCTTGTTAATTGTACTCCAGAAAGGTTGAAGCCAGTCAAGCTTGGCATACAATGGTATGTCCTGATTTATAAAATTTGTGGTTTGCAAATATCAATTATCCTATTCAGGGCCGTAAATTACATAGAGGCATGTAGGCAGTTGCCTTCTATTGCGGACTGACAAAAAAAAGAAAAAAATTGGTTAAAATCATGCATTATTTTAATAGCACTGGTTGTTAGTTTATCATAATGGCAGGGGATGTTCAATATTTAGATCTGAACGGTCGGTACCCAACTTCTTTGAACACGTAAAATTTTCCCGCCAATTTTGTAGCACGGGATTTTCCTGTGGCATATTCTCGGGCATATTACATATCCTGCTGTCTCGCCATATCAGTCTGAGGAACAAAATGTGAGGTTGAATATATAAATGATATCCCATACCCTGATGACTTGCCACAAGAAGTTCACAGATGGAAAACTTTTACGTCTATTAAGGAGATTAGGTCAAAATGTACAATAGAGCAAGCAATCAAACACACGCTGTTCTACCCAAATACTATTGCTTCTGTTAAGCCTTGCCAGTTGGGTCTTGCAGTTGTGAGAGATCGTTTTCTGCGCTACGGCGCCTTAACACATGGAACAGGTCAACAATGATGGAAAGCAGATTGTGTTGTCTGGCTATGCTACACATACATAGAAGTGGCAATGTTGGCAATATTGAATGCATAGAAGTGCTAAAGAGATGGGATTCGTCCGGGTACAGAAAAATCGCCTTAGCATTTCACAAAGCCTAACCGAATAAAACATTCAATGTAAACAAACAGTGTTACGTTATAATAATTTGAATTTGATAATTAAAGTTATGAGTTATTAAGTATGCATTTTCATTTTAAGGTTTGAAAATTGTGTCTCTGAAAGGAAGTCAAAAGAGCTCGATTGGGACAGCCAAAAAAGCTGGATAAACCACAAAAAAAGGCTCAACTTCAGGGGGCCTTTCATTTTAAGTTCGCAAATTGTTTCCCTAAAACTAAGTAAAATTAGCTTGTGAAGAGTCATAAAGCAGGATAGAGCGTAAAATAAATCTTACTTTACCGGCATACGTAATCTAACTCTGGTTTATAACTATTTAATATATTCCAGGCGCTTATTTATTGAAATGTAACAAACATTTAACTAGGGGTGGATTCTGGGGAGGTACATTGCATACAGGGAAAAGGCCCAAAAAAATATCCTTTTCTGCATAAAATGGGTCCAAATTTTTTTCGCCTCGCTCCGCTCGGCCTTCCTCAACTGCCTCCCCTTACAGGGCAGGCACTTTACGGCCCTGCTATTAAAATATTTCAAAACAAGTATGTACCTCTTTATACACATATTTTTTTTGTAGAGATACAAGTCCCTTAACTATTATTAACCTATTTATTTTGTATTTTTATGCCCCTGCCGTAGCAGAGGGAGCATTTAGTTTTAACCTTGTCTGTCCGTACGTATGTCCCAAAATTGATTTCCGTTCTCTAACTTTAGCTTGCCTCAACCAAATGTTATGAAACTTATACACAATGCTTATTACCACAAAACTCAGATCAAGTACAAATTTGGGTAGTGTCACTTTTACCGTTCCTGAGTTATGTCCCTTTATAACGTTATATGCAAGCAGGGGCATCATCTGTGTCCCATGGACACATTCCCCATTTATTTATTTATGTAAAAACAGTAAAATCCATGTGTTCTACCTGGAACTGCACAAAATGTAAACAACAGTAAATTCTTCTTTCTCTTAATCATCCTCCTACATCATTGTACATGTATGTTTATTTTAGGAGCACATTAGCTGTAGCTGATTTCTTTTTAAAGTTCAGGTTTATAAAATTCTTTAATAAAAAATAGTGTGAAGGAAACAATTAGAGGGCATTGCTTTTTATTGATATTTGATTAATAATAAATGTTTAACAAATACAATGGACAAATGATGGAGTTAAAATGAAAACATAAATTGAAATTTTAAATAATTTTCAGCAAATACTTCACAATTGTAAATATTTGTAGGAAACTGGAAAATATGTTACAGAATATTAAAAAAATCGTCTAGATACTATAATTCAACTGAAAAAAGTTTGTATGTGTTATGACATGACATTTTCTTCCACAATGCAGGTACCAGCATTTTCATTCTCAGAGGTTGACAGGTATGTTGTCAAACTTTGCTTTTGATACATCAATTTTTCGCGAATTTCGTTTATATAACTGTACAAATTTTGAATCTTGATATTTTTTTAGTTTTGAGTTAAACGCATCTGAAGTTTGAAAATATAAGCATATGGGAGAATTCAGCAAGGAAACTAAAGTTGGTTTAAAATTTGATATTTATCTATCCTAACAATAATGCAATGTAACTGTAGACACAATTACTATTGTTACGTTCGTAATTTATTCGGTTTCTAACCCAACCTAGCATTCTGACAAGTAGTCTCAATGTACAATCACTTTTTTGTTATTGTTCTGTTTTCAAGGTAATCTTGGCCAGTGTCTTGTTTTTTTGCTCTGGAATAGTTTAGAACATGATTCATATAATATTTTGTTGTCTTGTTGTATAATGGTATAATATATTATTTGAATAGATTATATATTGATGTATTGGCACAAGTTATAGTGTTTTGGAAATTTCAATAAAGAGCTTGATAGTTATCAAAGGTACCAGGCTTATAATTTAATACGCCAGACACGTGTTTCATCTACACAAGACTCATCAGTGACGCTCAGATCTAAATAGTTATAAAGCCAAACAAGTACAAAGTTGAAGAGCATTGAGGACCAAAAATTCCAAAAAGTTGTTCCAAATACGGCTTAGGTAATCTATGCCTGGGATAAGAAAATCCTTAGTATTTCGAAAAATTCATACTTTTGTAAACAGGAAATTTATAAAAATGACCATATAATTGATATTCATGTCAACACCAAAGTGCTGACTACTGGGCTGGTGATACCCTTGGGGACGAAATGTCCACCAGCAGTGGCATCGACCCAGTGGTGTAAATAGTTATCAAAGGTACCAGGCTTATAATTTAATACGCCAGACGCGCGTTTCGTCTACACAAGACTCATCAGTGACGCTCAGATCTAAATAGTTATAAAGCCAAACAAGTACAAAGTTGAAGAGCATTGAGGACCAAAAATTCCAAAAAGTTGTGCCAAATACGGCTTAGGTAATATATGCCTGGGATAAGAAAATCCTTAGTATTTCGAAAAATTCATACTGGAGTCATGCTACACATGTTCAAAAACGTAATTATATAAAAAAAACATGAAAAAAGGACAATTTGTTTGATTGCCAATGAGACAACTTTCCATTAGAGTTTTAAAAAAAAAAGACGAAGATTAAAGCAATTATAGGTCACAGTACAGCCTGCAACAATGAGAAAACCCATACCGTATAGTAAGCTATAAAAGGCTGTGACATGAAAAATGTGAAACAATTCAAAAAAGAAAACTAAAGGCACACTTAGTTTGTACAAAATGTAATATTAAGTTGATGCTATGAGAAAACTAATTTCATTTGATTTACACTGAAGTGTATAGACATTTAATACTTTACATCCTATAGAAAACATCTGAAAACCAAGTTATCTGTATATTAACCTTATTGTTATTAGGTCAAATCTGTGTGTCTTTTATTGCTTACATCCACTTTTGAACTTTGGTGGATAGTTGTCTCATTGGCAATCATACCACATCTCCTTATTTTCATTTTAAAATGTTTTATGCACAATACAATGTTAAAAAAGGACCCCATTTAATTAGCTTCAACTGGTTTGTGATGTCATGAAAAAGTTGTGTAATTTCAGAACTTAATATCTGGATTGGACTAAATTTTGATAAGGTCTATTTATCTTTATGATACATTTTAACAATCAAAAACAGTTATATGCTTCACATTACACACCATTCATGACCTAACATTATTATTTTAGAGAGTACTTTAGATCTTAAAATATTTTAATAACTATCAATACATGAAATGGACCATAGTACAAAATGTAGAGTACCAAAACCACATGGGGTTTTGGGACGGTACTCCGTCTTGAGTCCATCATAGTCTCTCCCCTTAATTATAGTAAATATCTTTTTATGCCCCCTCCTTAGCGGTGGGGCATTAAGTTTTACCTTGTCCGTCTGTACGCACGTCCGTGCGTCCCAAAATTGGTTTCCATTCTCTAGCTTGATAAAATTGAGAATGGAAATGGGAATGTCAAAGAGACAACAGCCCGACCACAGAACAGACAACAACAGAAGGTTACCAATAGGTCTTCAATGCAGCGAGAAATTCCGCACCGGGCGTCCTTAAGCTGGCCCCTAAACAAACATATATACTAGTTCAGTGATAATGGACGTCATACTAAACTCCAAATTATACACAAGAAACTAAAAGTAAAAATAATACAAGACTAACAAAGGCCAGAGGCTCCTGACTTGGGACAGGCGCAAAAATGCGGTGGGGTTAAACATGTTTATGAGATCTCAACCCTTCCCCTATACCTCTAGCCAATGTAGAAAAGTAAACGCATAACAATACGCACATTAAAAGTCAGTTAAAGAGAAGTCCGAGTCCGATGTCAGAAGATGTAACAAAAGAAAATAAACAAAATGACAATAATACATAAATAACAACAGACTACTAGCAGTTAACTGACATGCCAGCTCCAGACCTCAATTAAACTGATTGAAAGATTATGTCTTCATCATATGAAAATCAAGTACAATCCCTCCGTTAGGGTTTAGTATCATACCATCATAAAATATATGAGAAGAACATAACCCGTATCATGCCAATTACTGGATTTAGAATAAATGTGTTTAGTTCGATGCAAAGACCCTATAAGTGAATCAATATTAAAGCCAAAATATGCAATCTTTAATGACCTGACAACAGTATCGTAACTATATCCCTTCTTAATAAGTCTATTTAAAGGTTTTGTTAGCTTCTGAGGTGAATACTGACATTTTAGTGCTTTATAAAGAATATTACCATAAAAGATTGGATGTGAAATACCTGAACGTATAAGAAGTCTGCATGTTGAGCTATATTTACGAATGATGTCCTTGTACTGATGATAAAATTAAGTAAATGTTTTGACTAGTTTGTGATATCGAAAACCCTGGTGTAATAATTTTTCAGTAATACATGAGTTTGCCTCAACTAAATGTTATAAAACTTATACACAATGCTTATTACCACTAAGCACAGATCAAGTTTGAATTTTGGTGGCGTCACTTTTACCGTTCTAGAGTTATGCCCCTTTACAAATGAAAAAATTGCTGAATTTTTCGTTTCCGTTCTCTAATTTTAGTTTGCCTCAACCAAATGTTATGAAACTTATACACAATGCTTATTACTACAAAACACAGATCAAGTTTGAATTTTGGTGGCGTCACTTTAACCCTTTTAGAGTTATGCCCCTTTATAAATGGAAAAATTGCAAAATTTTTATTTTCTTCTAAATGTCAAGTAATTTTTATACGACCGCATAAATTTTGCGGTCGTATATTGGTATGACGTTGGCGTCGTCGTCGTCGTCCGAAGACACATTAGTTTTCGCACTATAACTTTAGTTTAAGTGAATGGATCTCTATGAAATTTTACCATAAGGTTCAATACCACAAAAGGAAGGTTGGGATTGATTTTGGGGGTTCTGGTACCAACAGTTATAGAATTAGGGGCCAAAAAGGGGCCAAAAAGAAGCATTTTTGTAACTTCCAGACAATAACTTGTGTGTAAGTGTATGGATCTCTCTGACATTGTACCACAAGGTTCCATATCACAAAGGGAAGGCTGGAATTGATTTTGGGGGTAATTGCCTCAAAATTTTAGGAATTAGGGGCCAAAAAAAGGGGCAAAAAACAAGCATTTTTCTAGTTTCATGACAATAACTTGTGTGTAAGTGTTTTGATATTTCTGAAATTGTACTACAAGGTTCCATATGACAAAGGGAAAGCTGGAATTGAGTTTGGGGGTAATTGCCCGAAACGTTTAGGAATTGGGGGCCAAAAGGGGCCAAAAATAAGCATTTTTCTAGTTTCAGGACAATAACTTGTGTTCAAGTGTATGGATCTCTCTGAAATTGTACTGCAAGGTACCATAACACAAAGGGAAGGCTGGGATTGAGTTTGGGGGTGATGAATCATAAGGGGGTTCAAAAAATTTGGGGGGGGGGATTTTTTTTTTCCTTTTTTTTCTTTTAAAATTTTCCATTTTAAGTTGGTTATTTCTGATTTATATTTAAAAGCAAATAATAATGATATGGTAGGAGATACACACCAAACAGGATGTGTAAATTATTATATAATAAGTATTGTGCAATAGCAAGAAATTTTCAATTGCACAGTATTGCACAATAGCAAGAAATCTTCAATTGCACAGTATTGCGCAATAGCAAGAAATATCCAATAGCACAATATTGCGCAATAGCAAGAAATTGTCAATTGTACAGTATTGTGCAATAGCAAGAAATATTCAATTGCACAGTATTGTGCAAAAGAAGATACTCATATAAATTGCTTATTTCTTGACCAATTTCAATGGGGTTTATTCTTGAATTCTTGGGGTTCTTTAATATGCTGAATCTAACCGTGTATTAAGTTTGTGGATATTGGGCCCGTTTTAAATTGGTCCACATTGAGGTCCAAAGGGTCCAAAATTAAACTTTGTTTGATTTCATCAAAAATTAATTATTGGGGTTCTTTGATATGCCGAATCTAACTGTGTATTTAGATTCTTAATTTTGGTTCCGTTTTCAAATTGGTCTACATTAAGGTCCAAAGGGTCCAAAATTAAACTTAGTTTGATTTTAACAAAATTGAATTCTTAAGGTTCTTTGATATGCTGAATCTAAACATGTATTTAGATTTTGATTATGGGCCCAGTTTTCAAGTTGGTCCAAATCGGGTCCAAAATTAAACTTTGTTTGATTTCAACAAAATTGAATATATGGGGTTCTTTGATATGCTGAATCTAACCATGTATTTAGATTTTTGATTTTTGGGCCCCGTTATCAACTTTGTCCACATTGAGGTCAAAAGGGTCCAAAATTAAACTTTGTTTGATTTCATCAAAAATTGAATTCTTGGGGTTCTTTGATATGCTGAATCTAACCGTCCATGTATTTAGATTTTAGATATTGGACCATAATAGGTGAATGTCCAATTTAAAATTTTTAGACCAAATTCATAGCTGTATCAAGCTTGAATGTTGTGTCCATACTTGCCCCAACTGTTCAGGGTTCGACCTCTGCGGTCGTATCAAGCTGCGCCCATGGAGCATTTTATTAAAATTGGAGTTCTCTTCCTTTGTCCATGATTATAGTTGAATCAACTACAATCAATGCTTTGTACAATGCAATGTTTAATTTTGACTTCCATTGATAAAACACAGATCAAGTTGAATTCGGTAGTGTTACTTTAACAATTATTGAGTTATGCCCTTTAAAACCAACCAAACATTATGAAACCTATACACAATATTCATTACCACAAAACAAGTACAAATTTTTGTTTTTGTTTCCGTTTTCTAACTTTAGTTTGCCTCAACTAAATGTTATGAGACTTACACACAATGCTTATTACCACAAAACTCATCTGTTTCCACATGTGGACACTATCCACATTTATTTCTCTATAGTTAACATTTATCTGTACAGTAATCATGGTAATATGCTGTATACTTACTGATTTTATAAATCTTAGCTATCAATGTACCACTATCAACAAAGCTAAAGATTGCTAACTTCATTCCAAAGAATTAGGGATAGGTGAAAATGATTTTGCTAACAACAGATTTTCCCCAAAAATTGTTGGTCAGTCAGTGAAATCATTGCAGTTTGTTTTACCTGATGCCCTACAGTCCTTTGATGAATTTGTCTGTACTTGTAGTGAAACCATTATCTTCGAGACTTTCAACATAAAATTCAAAGGTGTTCAGTGGAAAGCAAGCGATATAATTCAGTGTGTGCATTCTTGATACTTACATGATTGGTGAATTTTAAGTTTTGTGTCTTAAAATTAAGTATAAAGTCTAATTATATTATTTAATTTTTTTAGGAGGCTATGCGACAGCAGGAGGAGGAGCTGCCCCACCCCCACCACCACCCCAGGGATCTGGAAGTTATTCACAATATCAGCAACCAGGTAGTGGATATTCCTCCGATAACTATTCATCCTCAGGTAATTAATCATGAATAATTCATTTCATTTCATTCAGATTGTCAACATGGTCAATGAACTTCTGTTATTATATATGGTTTTAAAAAGCACCTGCTCAAAAAGCATTCCAATGACACAACAAAACAAAAAAGGCATCTTGATTTAATGGATTGATTTTTTGCACTAAATTTTGTATCTACATTTGAACCATATCTTAAGGAGCTACATCTTTGGACTAGTTTTTGAAGAAAATTATTTTGGCATTGAAAGAAAAAACAGAGTCAACTCCCTTGCTGTATATTACGATATACAGTACCATTTAAACGAATCGATTCGATATCGTTTTTCCGATTCCGTGTTTTCGGAGCCACACCGAGTACCGCGGATTTCACTCCCAAATTCCTCCAAAGATTCTCTCCCAACACCGCGTGTCTGTTAATTGGTTTATTGCCCATCGGATGTAGTCATGATGTACTAAAAATTAACGACGCGTGACAACATAATCGGATTAGCCAGATAATTTACCTATGTACATTTAATCGATCTTGATTGCAAGGTGTGCTTTAAAATCACGGTATTAAAATTTTAACAAATGTTTTCCTTTCTTTGACAGATAAAGATGTGAAATTATCACTTATATCTTTTATGTTTTTGTCCCATGCCATTATCTTTGAAATAATTTTTCAAACAAAAAAAATATGAAGAAAAAACTTGTTTTTTTGTGTTTCTATTACAGTCCGGTCAGGTCATACATTGTGTTCTTTCAACAAAGACGATTTTGCCACCATTAGAATCTTTTATGACTTACTCAATAAGCAATATCCGTGCATTAATTGTTCATTATATAAAAAACAACTGGCTTATAAAAAAAATGTAGTTTTTACGGTAACTAGATCGTCCAATCTATTAATCGGATCAACAAGTAAACTCAATTTATTGAGCAATGTAAAATATTATGTTTCACCACCTCGGTACATTTAGAGACTTGAATAATTTAAATTACGAAAAGAAACTGTAAAGTGACAACTCTGTTGAACAAAGGGAATAACTTAAAGTGATTTTGCTAGCGCTCGTCATTTTCGTATTTTACGAAACGGTTTTCAAATTGACGAAAGTATTTTATATCAATTTCGTCATTTAAATTTGGAAAGTGTAAAAATATTTTCGCATTAAATTACTATAATTCTACCTGTCTACATGTTTTTGACAAGTTTATGACGCTCAGCCATTTAACGTTTACAAACAATGTTAAAAGTTGTGATGATAAGTAATCCGCTTATCGCCATCCGATAGGTCACTAATCCTTTAATTATTATTGAACCTCAATTGCCCGTCATAATATTCTATTCCAGTTAAATCAGTCAAAATTTCATTTTCAAAATGTCTCAACCGCCCACAGTTGGCAGTTCTTTATCGTATTTTTGTCATTTGAACACAATTGATCCCCGGACAATTTCCATCATAATTTCAATATTTCACCAACCATAAATTTATATTATTGACCATGGACGATAACTAATGTTCAGGTCTACGTCCTGTTTTGACTGATAAAACATAAAAAATCAAATAGCTAAAGAAGATGTGTTCTCGTTTATTCGGAAAAAAAAATATATTTTAGATTCAGGTTAATCAATTGTAAAAGGACCTTCTAGAGCCTCAATAAGTACGCACAAACATTTCGTTCTGCATCTTTAAAAGCTTAATGATTTTTCCCACGGTCGTCCAGAAAGGTCACCTGAGTTTACTGGTACGTGATATTATTTCCCGCCCTTTAAAAATCTCGTGCTGTGGATAAAATTAATGTTAACTATTTTTAGCATTTAACATTGTTAAGTAAGTCAAGTTCAAGTTCAACCTAAACTGTTGATAACTGACATGTGTATCGTGGAATTGTCTTCGCACGGCAAATAATTTTTTTTTAAATCTTTTAAGATCACTGTTCAAAATACACAAATTTACATTCATTGTGCGAAAATAAATATTATACAAAGACGAGTTAATGCAGCTGTGGAAGTATTCCTGTTGTAACCGAAATGTATTATTATCCTAAAGTAATGCCAACAAATCGTAAAACGAAAATGCCGTAAATATTAAGCATAACGAATGGTGAATAATATTTTCTTTTTTACTTGCATATACAAAACTTTGTGGCACGTAATTTTTATGATTTTCTTTAAACTGCTCTCATTAATTTAGCGGAAGTTTCGGATATTTTTACACAAGTATGTCCATTTCGTAAATAAAATATTAATTTACTGGTGAAAACATCGAGGTCAAAATTAAGTACAATTTTATTTTTATAAAATTTTAATGCAATTGAAAGAATTAACAACAACATTTTGCTTTTTAATCTTTTATTCATTCAAGCAATGAGATATGTTAGATATACTGTTCCCAGGATAATCGTAAAAAGAAAATGCTGTAGACTTACATAATTATTATGCCTAACGAATGGTGAATAAATTTTTTACTTTTACTTGCATATACAAAACTTTGAGACACATAATTTTCAAATAAAGACTTTAACTTTGAAGTAGAATATTGCGTTTTTTTCACATTTTCCACTATATTTTATAATCCTTTTTTTTTTAAAGCAAGTACATTTAGGTAAAGATATTTTTAGATTGGCAAGCAAGAAATACGAAAATATTTTAACTTATTATTACCACAAAAATTAAACTTAACCAGTATAAAAAGACATTTAAAATTATACACTTGTTTTGACACTTAAACTGGTACAGTAGACCGGAAATATAATTCTTTATTACGTCAACCTTTACCTGTCAGGTAATCCAATTACCCTATCAGTCGTGTGCCGGTAGAGATCAAAGTAGGATAAGGGCAATTAATTCCTCGGTGTAGGGAGTGAGCTCGCTATCACAATAAACATTTGCGATTTTGGGAGAGATTACTCCTAAATTCCTCCAAACATTTTGGGAGGAATATCTGAGTTTTCGGAGTGACTCCGACATTTTCCTTGGTGTAGGGTGTGGGAGAGTTGGTCCTCTTGAATGGTACTGTATATTAACATTTCAATAAGACTGAGTTGTAAAGTGTGAGAACTTTTTTGATTTATCAGGCAACAAGGTTCAGATTGCCAATACATGTAGATTTTATATTTATCTATCTGTTGTATGAACTTGATATTTTCATCACACATTTCTCCAGTACTACTGTACAAAATAACTTTACATTTGGTCAGCAGCTTAACAGTGATGAGTTTTAACTGCTGTTCCAACTTGTCAGACAACTACTTTCTGTTTGCTTTTCATTTTAGAAATGGAACATACGGGTAAAATGCAGTTTTTGGCTTATATCTCTGAAACTAAAGTATTTAGAGCAATCTGACATGGGGTAAAAATGTTCATCAGGTTTAGATCTATCTGCCTTGAAATTTTCAGACGAATCAGACAACCCGTTGTTGGGTTGCTGCCCCAGAATTAGTTATTTTAAGGAAATTTTACAGTTTTTATACGACTGCAATTTTTTGCGGTCGTATATTGGTATGACATTGGCGGCGTCGTCCAAGACACATTGGTTTACGCACAATAACTTAATAATAATAATAGTTTAAGTGAATGGATCTCTATGAAATTTTACCATAAGGTTCAATACCACAAACGGAAGGTTGGGATTGATTTTGGAGGTTATGGTCCTAACAGTTTAGGAATTAGGGGCCAAAAAGAGGCCCAAAAAGGCATTTTTCTAGTTTCCAGACAATAACTTGTGTTTAAGTGTATGGATCTCTCTGAAATTATACCACAAGTTTCCATACCACAAAGGGATGGTTAGGATTGGCTTTGGGGGGTTATGGCTGAAACCGTTTAGGAATTAGGGGCAAAAAGGGGAAAACAAGGGTTTCCTGGTTAATGGACAATTTAAAAGCAGTGTAAGGAGGTAATTCAAAACAAAATTGTACAATGTTGTACAATGTTGGATTACCTCGCTTACACTGCTTTTAAATTATCTATTTAAGACTTTATGATGTATTTAAATGGGTAATTATGGTTGCAAACTCCATTGGTAATTTGAATTGAGATTATGACCATATCTTGAGGAAAGTTTTTTTTTTTGAAAAAGGGGGGCAATTTGTTCAGATTTCAGAAATTAAACAAAATTTCTTCACATATTTTTTTTTTTTGCACAAAAGGGGGTTCAATACTCAACAGCATTGTGTATTGCACAAAAGCAAAAAAAATGGGTTAACTTTTTGGGGGCAATTCGCACAGGCACAGTGTATTGCACAAAAGCAAAAGATTGAATATAAATTCAAATCATATGACCAATTCTAAGTTCTTTGACTACAGTTATTCTGTGTCAGAAACCTATTTTGTGTCAAATATTTAATTACAATCCAAATTCAGACCTGTAGCAAGCGTGAATATTGTGTCCATTTTTGCCCCAACTGTTCAGGGTTGGACCTCTGCGGTCGTATCCAGCTGTGCCCGTCAAGCAATTTATTGGTTATTATCTTGAATATTATTATAGATAGAGATAAACTGTATACAGCAATAATGTTCAGCAAAGTAAGATCTACAAATAAGTCTAACATGTCAGACCAAAATTGTCAATTGACCCCTTAAGGAGTTATTGCCCTTTATAGTCAATTTTTAACAATTTTTCGTCAATTTTTGTAATCTTTTACAAAACTCTTCTCCTCTGAAACTACATAGACAAATTCAACCAAAGTTGGCCACAATCATCATTAGGGTATATAGTTAAAAAAAAATGTGTCTGATGACCCCGCCTGCCAACCAACATGGCCGACATGGCTAAAAATAGAACATAGGGGTAAAATGCTGTTTTTGGCTTATATCTCTGAAACTAAATCATTTAAAGCAAATACGACAGGGTAAAAATGTTCATCAGGTTTAGATCTATCTGCCTTGAAATTTTCAGACGAATCAGACAACCCGTTGTTGGGTTGCTGTCCCTGAATTAGTAATTTTAAGAAAATTTTGCAGTTTTTGGTTATTATCTTGAATATTATTATAGATAGAGATAAACTGTAAACAGCAATAATGTTCAGCAAAGTAAGATCTACAAAGAAGTCAAACGTGACAAAAATTGTCAATTGATCCCTTAAGGAGTTATTGCCCTTTATAGTCAATTTTTGACAATTTTTCGTCAATTTTTGTAATCTTTTACAAAATTCTTCTCCTCTGAAACTACTTTGCCAAATTTAATCACACTTGGCAACAATCATCATTGGGGTATCTAGTTTAAAAAATATGTCTGATGACCTCGCCTGCCAATCAAAATAGCCTACATGGCTAAAAATAGAACATAGGGGTAAAATGCAAGTTTTGTCTATTATTTTGAAAACCATTATAAAGAGAGAAAATCTGACAGAGCAAAAATGTTCAGGATGTTGAGCTCTACCAATTGTCCATACATGTCAAAACTGTCAGATGACTTCTTATAGGATTTATTGCCCTTAAATGACAAATTTTACCATTTTTTTTTTCATTTTTGCCTACTATCTTGAAATATAATAGATACAGAGAAACTTTAAGATGATCAGCAAGACAAGTTCTATAAATAGGACAACATGGTCGAAATCCTCAATCAACTCCTCAGTGTTCTCCCAGGCCCTTAAAGGACCAAGGGCCGCTGATGTATAATTTTGACCTTGGTGGTATCGGTCTTACCGTGATGTATAATTTTTACCATGGTGCTAAAAATCGTAAATCGGTAAAGTTTTAAGCGATTTGTTAAATCTTTTCCGTGCGTGTATAAAATTCCAGGTGAAATTTGACCAGTTCAAACCAGTTTACCCAGATTGTTGACACTACGTGATCGATTTACCTTATGAGGTTAACCTTGTTGATTGGACTTAATCGATGTAATTAACACTTGTTACATTATTCTTTTGTGTTTTAATTAGGAGTTCATAACTTTATGATCACTGATAACTATTTTATGGCTTCACTCACAACCCAAGCGCTGACCTGTGACAAGCCTGCAAATACTTTGTACACAAACAGTGTGAACCCGATAGTTGCACACACGCCTGTACATTTTTTGTACATAATAAAGTTGGCTCATTAGTATAGTATAATATGTCTGATTAAACCATGGCCAAAATTTTCTTTAATTACAAACTATAGTATCTGTGAAGGGGACGGACATATGTACATATCACATGACCCAGTTAGTTCACGTAGAATATTAAAGTTTATTTGCAATTAATTGCAATCTATTCTATTTAATAAATAAAATGTATGACTGTACCTTCAAACTGGATATCTATATCCACAATTAATGAATAACAGAAGTAATCTTGCAAATTTTATCCATAAGCACATGTTAAATCTATTTATATCTACTTCCTGTCATTTAGGCGGGGAAAATAGGGAGACTTTGTTGTTGACATTGAATATGGTTACTTATAGACCTAAGATAAATTTATAGATTTAGAAATTCTTTTAAATGGATCATGACAAATAAAGATTTAGATTTCAGTGCAGTATTAAGTCTGCATCAATGTTTGATTATCACCAAAGACAAGAAAGGTTAATATTTACATGAAATCTATGGCAAAATGTTTTAAATTTATGAAAATTTCTTTTTTTTTAAATTTAAGATAGAAACTGGTTCAAACAATAAATCAATATTTGTTCTTTTTATTTTATATCTCCTTATGACAAGAATCCTTTCACATACAACAACTTTCTTTCTAGAAACTATAAAGTTTCTTTTTAAATTGAACATTTTGGTCTCCTTTGAATGATATTTTATTTTTATTGATCATGGATTTTATAAAAGATTTGATTACTTTAAATTTAGATGAATATTTTGTAATGAATCATGTTTTATTTATTTAAAAAATATTAAAGTATACAAACTGTTTATTGATTTACTTCTTATTTTACCAATAATTTTCTGACTCAATGTCTACATAACACAGTACCACAGTGTTAAACCAAAACAAGAGACATACTCAGTCATACTGCAGTAACTAGAAATATAGCTAAGCGACGCGACGCGACACAACTGATTGTATGAATCATTTCACCAAGCTGTCCACATGCGTTACCCTGGTGCTATCCAAAATCCTGGGAGAACACTGCTCCTTATTAGAGTTATTGCCCTGTGATGATGATTTTGTCCAATTTTTTGCATTGCCTTATATCTTAAAATTATAATAGACAGATGAAAACTTAGCTAGGCAAAAATGATCAGCAAAACAAAATCTACAATGAGGACAATATGGAGGAAATGGTCAGACGACTCCTTATTGGAGTTATTGCCCTGTAAAGACGATTTTCACCTGTTTTTTTTGCGTTTTGTCATATATGATAGAAAATTGTAATAGATGATCATGAAGATACACTTTAAATCACAAAAATGATCAGCAAGTCAAGATCTACTAACAAGTCAAATTTTGCTGATATAGTTAAGTAGACTGTGACTCTTTATACATGTAAGAGTGATTGCCCTTAAATGCAGATTTTTTATGCCCCGCCGTAGCGGAGGGGGCATTAAGTTTTACCCTTGTCCGTCTGTACATCCGTCCGTCCGTACGTACGTACGTACGTTCCAAAGTTGGTTTCCGTTCTCTAACTTTAGTTTGCCTCAACCAAATGTTACGAAACTTATTCACAATGCTTATTACCATTAAATACAGATCGAGTTTGAATTTTGATGGCGTCACTTTTACCGTTCTAGAGTTATGCCCTTTACTTGCTAAATTTTTCATTTCTGTTCTCTAACTTCAGTTTGCCTCAACCAAATGTTATGAAACTTATACACAATGGTTATTACCACAATATACAGATCAAGTTTGAATTTTGGTGCTGTCACTTTTACTGTTCTAGAGTTATGCCTTTTACAAATGGAAAATTTTTCATTTTTTTTCTAAAAGTATCAATTAATTAATTTTTAGATTGGAGTTATCTTCCTTTGTCCATGATTAAAGTTGAATCAACTACAATCAATGCTTTATACAATGCAATGTTTAATTTTGCCTTCCACTGTTAATTATTATACCCCACGCAACGAGTTGCGGAGGGTATAATGTTTTTGACCCGTCCGTCAGTCCTGTTTCTTGTCATCGCAACTCCTCTCAAACCACACAACAGAATTTCACGAAACCTTTTAGATAATAAGGACATGCTATGTAGTTGTGCATATCGACAGGAAATTACGATTCAATTCTTTTTCTAGGAGTTACGCCTTTGAACTTATTTACTTTAATGTACTACTGCAACAGTTTGTCATCGCAACTCCTCTCAAACCACACAACAGAATTTCATGAAACCTTTTCAGATAATAAGGACATACTACGTAGATGTGCATATCGACAGGAAATTACGATTCAATTTTTTTCCAGGAGTTACACCCTTTGAACTTATTTGCCCAATAAAATACTGCAACCTTTTGTCATCGCAACTCCTCTCAAACCACACAACAGAATTTCACGAAACTTTTTAGATAATAAGGACATACTATGTAGTTGTGCATATAGACAGGAAATTACGATTCAATTCTTTTTCTAGGAGTTATGCCCCTTTGAACTTATTTACTTTAATGTACTACTGCAACAGTTTGTCATCGCAACTCCTCTCAAACCACACAACAGAATTTTATGAAACCTTTTCAGATAATAAGGACATACTACGTAGATGTGCATATCGACAGGAAATTACGATTCAATTTTTTTTCCAGGAGTTACGCCCCTTTGAACTTATTTGCCCAATATACTACTGCAACCTTTTGTCATCGCAACTCCTCTAAAACCACACAACAGAATTTCATGAAACCTTTTCAGATAATAAGGACATACTACATTTGTACTACGTAGATGTGCATATCGACAGGAAATTACGATTCAATTTTTTTCCAGGAGTTACGCCTTTGAACTTATTTGCCCAATATACTACTGCAACCTTTGTCATCGCAACTCCTCTAAAACCACACAACAGAATTTCATGAAACCTTTTCAGATAATAAGGACATACTACATTTGTACTATGTAGATGTGCATATCGACAGGAAATTACGATTGAATTTTTTTTCCAGGAGTTACGCCTTTGAACTTATTAGCTTCAATGTACTTCTGCAACAGTTTGTCATCGCAACTCCTCTGAAACCACACAACAGAATTTCATGAAACTGTGTAGATAATAAGGACATACTATGTAGATGTGCATATTGACAGGAAATTATGATTCAGTTTTTTTTTCTGATACATTTTTTTTTTCTTACACTTATTTTATTTCTCCAATGACAATGTGGGGACGTGGGGTATGTGAGCGCGCTCACTAAGGTTCTTTCATTTATATTTAATATAGCATCTTCTGCATGAAGAAGTAATTTGATAGAATTTAATACAGTACTAGCTGTGTATGGATTCCTACACTTTTTCAAATGCTAAATGCTAGTGATCTAAATCGGCTGTTTAATCAGGTTTTTTCTGAAAACCAATATCCCTAAGCCAATAGCTTGTTTCAAAATTAGTTAAGACTTGTAAAAGCATTTTTTAGATGGAAAAAAAAAATGCAAAATTTTTAGTTCCCCCGTTCTCTCACTTAAGTTTGACTTTACCAAATGTTATGAAACTTATACACAATGCATAACCACAAAACACAGATCAACTTGAATTTGGGTAGTGTTACTTTAACCATTATCGAGTTGTGCCCCTTTATAAATCATAAATTGCAAAATTTTTAGTTGCCGTTCTATAACTTTAGTTTGCCCCAACCAAACATTATGAAACCTATACACAATACTTATTACCACAAAACTTAGATCAAGTACAAGTTTGGGTAGCATCGATTTTATTGTTCTTGAGTGATGTCCCTTAATAATGTTGTATGCAAGCGGGGGGCATCATCTGTGTCCATGGGGACACATTCTCCATTTATTTTATCCTCTTTTGTTTTTTGAGCAAAAACTAAAGAAGATAGAGAGAACCTAAACAGGCTAAATGATCAGCAATACAAGATCAACAAAACATATTTTTGTCATGAATTCTATTCTTGTCTACAATGTTGGAGAGTGTCCTTTGTTGAATATGCACATAGACCAAGATGAGTGACACAGGCTCTTTAGAGCCTCTAGTTTCAATATGTTAAATGAAATTATGTTTTTGTCACACATTTCTCCAGTACTTCTGAACAGAATGATCCCATATATATGGTCTGCTACTTGACAGTGATGGCACTGGCATCCAGAAAAATCACCAGCATCAAATTTTTGTTACCATTTTGTAAATACTTTGTGCAAAGTTCTATGTTTGCCCCTCTTTTCAGATCACATTTTGTTCTGTTAAAGTAGTCTGCTTATTTACATTGAATATAAACTTAATTGCATATATATAAGTTGCAGGATGATTGAGTCTTTATAGTTAAATCATTATATTTTTAAATGAATTTTCAATTTATTTTATAGGATACAACTATTATTCATCTAACCAATACCAAGGACAGCAGCAACCACCCCAGCCACCAGTTCCACCCACAACAACACAGACCCGTCACAATATTCTACATCAGCAGCATCCTATTCAACATCATCAGCACCACCAACAACACAGTATTCAACAGCAGCAACACCAACAGACTCACAGTACTCAACATCACAGAGTCAACAATATTCAACAAGTGGAAGTAATTCACAACCTTACTCACAGTATAATTATTCTCAATATGGCAATTATACTCCTGAACAGTATCAACAGATGTGGGCCAATTATAACCAGTATCAACAAAGCTCTAATACAGGCTACCAACAAGCAGGACAAACTCAACCAGTAACCACAAGTAGTACTACTCCTACTCAACAGGCACCTACTCAGGCTACTGGATACCAGCAACAAAGTCCTGCAAATCCACCATTACCCGCAACTCCCACAACTCCTGGTTACCCAGCAACCAACCCAGCAAGTCAGCCTAGTTCAATGCCAGGAGCTGTTCCTACAACCAATGCAAGTAGTACACCGACTAGTGGACAACCATATCAACAAGGAACAGGGTATCAAGGATCAAGCTACCCACCAACAGGCTATCAGCAGGGAAGTAACTGGTACCAACAGGGACAAGGCAATTATGGGTACCAGTCTAGTTCTGACTCTGGATACCAGCAAAGCACACAGCAAGGAACAAATCAGCCACCACCTCCACCAGATAAAACAAAAGAGCCAACACCAGAAAAAGCTACTACATCTTATCAAGGATATCAACAGTCAGGAGACAGTTATGGTTATCAGCAGTCTGCTCCAGGATACCAGCAAGGGAAAGGCACTGAAAGCTATTCACAGGCAGGAAATTATCAGTCCCAGAGCAGCAGTGGATACCAAACTGCTCCCGGCAATACAGGTTACCAGCAGGCACAAGGAGCTTCTAGTTACCAATCAGCACCACCAGTAGGTACAGGATACCAGCAGCCACAAGGTTCTTCTGGATACCAAACAGCCCTAGGCAGTACAGGTTATCAGCAGGCACAAGGGTCATCTGGTTACCAAACAGGACCTGCCAGTACTGGATACCAGCAGCCTCCTTCATCAACTGGTTACCAAACAGGACAAGGAAGCACTGGATATCAACAAAATCAAGGAAGCACTGGATATCAACAAAATCAAGGAAACAGTGGATATCAACAAGGACAAGGTAACACTGGCTACCAGCAAAGTCAAGGAGGAACTGGATACCAACAAGGACCAGGTGGATACCAGCAAGGGGAGGTCAAGGGAAACACAGGATATCAGCAGGGCTCAGATGTCTCTGGCTACCAGCAAGGACCTAGTAAACCTGGGTACCAGCAAGGATCTGTTCCTGGAGGCTACAAACAGGACTCTACTGATTATCAGTCCAGCTATCCCAAAGATCCTGAAGGATATGGCAGTCAGCCACCAATCAGTGGTTACAAGGACAACAGTTCTGGTTACAAAGATAGCAGTTCAAGTTACCAGCATGATACTAGATACCAACAAGGGAAAGACAGTTACCAGCCTGGAAGTAACTATGACTACCAGCAGTCAGGTCCTACTTCTGATTACCAACAAGGACAAAACTGGAATCAAGGTGACACAAAGCCAGCATCCAGGTGGGGAAATCAAACTGACACAAAGCCAGCATCCAGATGGGGAGATCAAAGTGACACAAAGCCAGCTTCAAAATGGGATCAAGTTGATCCAAAGCCAGCATCCAGATGGGGGAATCAAGGTGATGCAAAACCAGCATCAAAATGGGATCAAGTTGATCCAAAGCCAGCATCCAGATGGGGGAATCAACAGCCGGAATCAAATTATGACAAACATGGCCCAAGTCCGGCAAATTATCCTCCAGGAAACCTAGGACCAGCAGTACCGCCAAGTAATCAGAAGCCAGGATATGGTGATTATCAACCGCCACCACCAGCCAGAACTACAGGCTTCAATCATGATAATTTTCCAGCTGATGATATGTATGATGAAGGTCCACCAGATACCAGTGACAAACCATTTATGACAGGCATGGTTCCTTCACAAAGAGATTATTCAAGAGATGATGATAGATTTGATCGCAGAGGACGAGGAAGAGACTTCAGAGGTGGTCGAGGTGGACGTGGTCGTGGTTATGATGGACCTGATGATCGTGATAGTTTTGGACACCGAGGTGGTCGTGGTGGACGAGGTGGTAGAGATCAAGACGATCGTTTTGATAGAGGCAGAGGAATGGGTGGTGACCGTTTTGCAGGCCATGGTGAAAGAAAGGAATCAGAAGACAGATTTGAAGGTCGGGGCAGAGGAAGAGATTTTGGAGGAGGAGGACGTGGTCGTGGTGGATTTGGACATGATGATGTGGTGAAAGGAGAATTTGACGATAATAGAGTAAGAGGGAAAAGTTTACTTGGTGAGTTTGCAAGTGAAAACAGAGGGAGAGGTGGAGACTTTTTTGGTGATAACAGAGGGAGAGAAGGTGACCTCATGGGAGATAACAGAGGGAGAGGTGGAGATTTTATGGGAGATTCTAGAGGCAGAACTAGGGACTTTGGAGATAACAGAGGAAGAGGTGGTTTTGGCGGTGACCGAAGAGGTGATCATAGAGGTGGATTTGGAGGTGACAGAAGAGGTGGATTTGGAGGTGACCATAGAGGTGGGTTTGGAGGTGACAGAAGAGGTGGATTTGAAAATGACAGAAGAGGTGGATTTGAAAATGACAGAAGAAGTGGATTTGAAAATGACAGGAGAGGGGGATTTGAAAATGACAGAAGAGGAGGATTTGAAAATGACAGGAGAGGTGCATTTGGAGGTGACAGAAGAGGTGGATTTGAAAATGACAGGAGAGGTGGATTTGGAGGTGACAGAAGAGGTGGATTTCATGGTGGAAGAGGGAGTGGAGGAATGAATGAGAGGGAAAGTTCTTGGGATAATTCTAGGGACAGAAACAGTTCAAAGGACAGAGAAAACTCTGGTTCAGTTAGAGCTCCAAGTAGGTCATTTGGTGGAAGGAAGGACAGTTTTAATGATAATGAAAATAAAAATAAAATGGACATTTTTAAGGAGGACCGACAAGCTAAACGCAAAACAGAAAATGTGTCTTCTTCTCTTGCTGAAGAGAAAAAGTCCCAACCTCCTGTCAAGATAGCTAAAGTTGACCCTCTAAAGCCAGATAAAGAGAAGAAAGAAGTAAAAGAGGAAAAGATAGATGACCTGAAGAAAACAGAAGATGAGTTGAAGAAAATAGATGATGAACCGATGGAAAGTAAAGGCAATTATTCCGATATTGATGAAGTAGAACTTGACAAGAAGATTGAGGCCATGAAACAACCATTGTACTGTAAACTCTGTGAAACTAAATTGAACAATGCAACACAAGCAAAACAGCATTATGAAGGCAAACCACACATGAAGAAAGTCAGAGCATACAAAAATCAGGCAGCACTTGATGCCACATTGGCAAAAATAGCAGCAAAGAAGACTGGCATTCCAACTGATGAAAAGAAGACTGCTGAAAGTGAAAAAAAGGGCGAAGGAGAGAGAAGAGCAGATGAAGTACCACAAAAAACTGAGAATGGAGAGAAAAAGGAAGCTGATACAAAACCAGGGGTATGTCTTGAATTGATATTGTTAAAAGTAATAACTTGAATAAGTAAAATGTAATACCAGGGTATTTGATGAATAGTCTGAAAAAGAAGGAAGCAGTGTATGAATAATAAGACATATGGGCGGACACCAATCAGACAGCAACTGTTCAATAAATGACAGCAAAAAAGAACATCAAAAGGTCGCAGTATTGTTTCAGATGACATGACTGCATGTTCCAAACACTGTAAATAAAATTAATGAAAATTTAAAAGTCTGTGTCTGTATAAGGTTTGGAATGTCAACAATTACTGAAAAGAAACAAACTTTCGGAAGATGTTTTTTAGCAGTAGTCTGAAATTTTGACATAACATGACATCAACACTATGCTGGCGTCTTTCAAACAACAAAAAGTCAAAACCTGAGAACAAAAAATGTGTTTTCAAATAAGTAGAGACAGCTTTATGCTATCAAATTAGATAAATATTTATAACTTATATTTTGAAGAACATAGCCCATAATAACATACTTAGGGTCTCATATTTGCAATATTTGGAATTCTGGATGAAAGCTGAATGTTGATTTACAAATTTTTAGAGAATTTAAGGAATGAAATGAAGTCAAGCACAAGTTGATAAGTATTGATACTTTTTTTTTTATGAAAATCTGTTAAGTTCTCATCAACAGACATATGAAGGTGCCCTAAGTAGAGAATATTCTTAAACAAATTCTGGGGTCCTGGCTTTTTTTCTGTAAAGAAGCTCTCAAATTGAGGAAAGATAAGAAAATTTGACATAACTAACAGATTTTGACAAATTTTGTAAAAGCATCAATATATATATGTCATTTTGTCGAGCCTTGACTTTTGTTGAAAAGCGAGACATAGCGATCCTACATTCCGTCGGCGGCGGCGTCCACAAATATTCACTCTGTGGTTAAAGTTTTGATATTTAATAACTTTCTTAAACTATCCTGGATTTCTACCAAACTTGGACAGAAGCTTGTTTATGATCATAGATAATATCCAAAAGTAAATTTTGTAAAAAAAAAATTCCATTTTTTCCGTATTTTACTTATAAATGGACTTAGTTTTTCTGCCAGTTTACATTACATTCACTCTGTGGTTAAAGTTTTTGAAATTTTAATAACTTTCTTAAACTATCCTGGATTTCTACCAAACTTGGAAAGAAGCTTGTTTATGATCATAAGATACATGAGATAGTATCCAGAAGTAAATTTTGTAAAAAAAATCAATATTTCAGTATTTCACTTATAAATGGACTTAGCTTTTTCTGCCAGTTTACATTACATTCACTCTGTGGTTAAAGTTTTAAAATTTTAACAACTTTCTTAAACTATCTTGGATTTGTACCAAACTTGGACAGAAGCTTGTTTATGATTAAAAGCTATTATCTAGAAGGAAATTTTAAAAATTTTGTTTCATTTTTTCGTATTTTACTTATAAATGTACTTAGTTTTTCTTCCAGTAAACATTACATACAGTCTGCAGTTTTTCTTCCAGTAAACATTACATACAGTCTGCAGTTTTCTTCCAGTAAACATTACATACAGTCTGCAGTTTAAGTTTTAAAACATTTATTAGATTCATAAACTATCCTGGATTTTACCAAACTTGGACATAAGCTACTTACAATCAAAATATAGTATAGAGAGGAATATTTTGTTAATTTTTTCCTCATTATTGTTGAGCCTGCGATTAACACCAAAAGTAGCGAGACACTGGGTTCCGCGGAACCCTTACAAATTTTTTTTCAAAGGAAATAGATATGTTATTGCCATGTTCCAAAGTGTTTAGAAAATATTAAATTATTTCAACAAATGGCATTGAATTACTTAAGTTAGATCTTAACATGTTTTGAATTGCCAAAACACAAGTCAAAAAGATTTTCTATATTCACTCTCTGCTATAACCCCAAAATTTAACATAGGGAATTATACTTTATTGAAGATGTCAATTTAGTGAGCAATGGATTTACATAAAATATTATCAAAGTTTTTTAAAATAGAGTTGCCTCTCTTGAGGCTGTCTTTGTAAAGAACTGATGTTGTTTGTTATGAATACTAAATGTTTTTGTAGGATATAACCTTTCCAGATTGTTGCGATATATGTGAGATGGCATTCCAGCACCCATCAATGGCAGAGGCCCATTTCAAGGGTAAAAATCATAAAAAGAAGATGTTAAAGCTAGAAGGCAAACAAGATGTTGGATTTGAACTTTTAAAGGAAGATGCTCCACATATTTCCAAGTAAGAATTTATAGGAATGTCTAAGACAATAAATTCGTAACTTCTACCAAATGAAAATAGTGGCAATGTCTTGCACACAAGCTAATGATAATACTCCAGGCTTGAAAATTGCAGAATGTGTAATGTTTTTGTTCTCTCAGTGTATCAATTTTTTGTTTTTATGCCCCATCTATGATAGGTAGGGGCTTTATGTTTTCAAATCGATCAATCCGTCTATCTGTTAGTCTGCTACACGGTCTGCTATCCATAAGTTAATCCCATATTAGGTTATTGTTTTGATCTTTGGTAGTTTCCCATGAATTTAAGATGGTCACATCTACTTGAAACAAAGTACACATTACATTTATAAAAAAAAAGGAGATGTCGAAGGATTCTAAATGAGAGGACTATCTACCAGAATCCAAATGAAGTGGATTTTAGCAACTGTAGGGCACTGTATGGTTTTCAACTGTGAGCAAAACCCACACCATATACTTAGCAAAATCAGAATAATGCATCCTGGTAGGTGATATGTATTTTAGTAATTGGTAATTTTAAGGAAATTTTGCTGTTTTTGGTTATTATCTTGAAAATTATTACAGATAGAGATAAACTGTAAACAGCAATAATGTTCAGCAAAGTAAGATCTTCAAATAAGTCAACATGACCAAAATGGTCAGTTGACCCTTAAGGAGTTATTGCCCTTTATATTCAATTTTAACAATTTTCATTAATTTGGTAAATTTTGGTAAGTTTTACAAAATGTTTTCCTTTTGTAATCTTCTTTTCTGAAACTGCAGTAGAAAATCAATATAGAAAACAATCTACTAATGAACTGGCAATAAAAATAATTGATAATTCTATATGAAAAAAACACATTAATACCTGATGATGGTGTTTCTTTCTTTACATTGAAAATGATGTCACAACTATAATCCTGAACAATAGGTTGAATGTCAGATATGTTTCAGTACTTTGGCTTCATTTTCTACAGATTCGAAGTGCAAATGATGCTTGAATTCCTACACTAATTTATACAGACTTCATCCCCTTTCACAGGTAATGCCTGCCTCATATTATATTTAAAACTTTAATAGAATATCAGAAATTTTGAGAGAAAATTAATCAACCATGCAAGATCTAAAACTTAATTAATATTGTTCAAATTATCAATTAACTATTAAAAAAAAAATTCTCATTAAAAATATAGTTCTTCATTTTATATTTTATCAGAAATTTAGGGAAAAATTGAATTTAATTGTGTCCCTTGTTCTCATTTCCTGGGATAAATCCAATACAAATTAAAGTATTGGTATTGAATTAATATTTAAGAAATATTTCAAACCTTACCATTTTCTTCACAAGAATGAAGACCATATTTTCAGTGTCATGAGTATCAGTCATCATATTTGTTGTACTTTGTTGTTTAAAAGTTGAATACAAAAAGATCAACAAAGCAATTCAAAACCACTTGAATTTTGCAACAACAAATGAGAGTTTTAACGACCTCAGCTGGCTATACAACCCTTGCACAATCCACTGAAGTACCACAAAAACTGAGAATGGAGAGAAAAGGAAGCTGATACAAAACCAGGGTATGTCTTGAATTGATATTGTTAAAAGTAATAACTTGAATAAGTAAAATGTAATACCAGGGTATTTGATGAATAGTCTGAAAAAGAAGGAAGCAGTGTATGAATAATAAGACATATGGGGCGGACACCAATCAGACAGCAACTGTTCAATAAATGACAGCAAAAAAGAACATCAAAAGGTCGCAGTATTGTTTCAGATGACATGACTGCATGTTCCAAACACTGTAAATAAAAATTAATGAAAATTTAAAAGTCTGTGTCTGTATAAGGTTTGGAATGTCAACAATTACTGAAAAGAAACAAACTTTCGGAAGATGTTTTTTAGCAGTAGTCTGAAATTTTGACATAACATGACATCAACACTATGCTGGCGTCTTTCAAACAACAAAAAGTCAAAACCTGAGAACAAAAAATGTGTTTTCAAATAAGTAGAGACAGCTTTATGCTATCAAATTAGATAAATATTTATAACTTATATTTTGAAGAACATAGCCCATAATAACATACTTAGGGTCTCATATTTGCAATATTTGGAATACTGGATGAAAGCTGAATGTTGATTTACAAATTTTTGGAGAATTTAAGGAATGAAATGAAGTCAAGCACAAGTTGATAAGTATTGATACTTTTTTTTTTATGAAAATCTATTAAGTTCTCATCAACAGACATATGAAGGTGCCCTAAGTAGAGAATATTCTTAAACAAATTCTGGGGTCCTGGCTTTTTTTCTGTAAAGAAGCTCTCAAATTGAGGAAAGATAAGAAAATTTGACATAACTAACAGATTTTGACAAATTTTGTAAAAGCATCAATATATATATGTCATTTTTGTCGAGCCTTCGACTTTTGTTGAAAAAGCGAGACATAGCGATCCTACATTCCGTCGGCGGCGGCGGCGTCCACAAATATTCACTCTGTGGTTAAAGTTTTGATATTTAATAACTTTCTTAAACTATCCTGGATTTCTACCAAACTTGGACAGAAGCTTGTTTATGATTGATCATAGATAATATCCAAAAGTAAATTTTGTAAAAAAAAAATTCCATTTTTTCCGTATTTTACTTATAAATGGACTTAGTTTTTCTGCCAGTTTACATTACATTCACTCTGTGGTTAAAGTTTTGAAATTTTAATAACTTTCTTAAACTATCCTGGATTTCTACCAAACTTGGAAAGAAGCTTGTTTATGATCATAAGATACATGAGATAGTATCCAGAAGTAAATTTTGTAAAAAAAATCAATATTTCAGTATTTCACTTATAAATGGACTTAGCTTTTTCTGCCAGTTTACATTACATTCACTCTGTGGTTAAAGTTTTAAAATTTTAACAACTTTCTTAAACTATCTTGGATTTGTACCAAACTTAGACAGAAGCTTGTTTATGATTAAAAGCTATTATCTAGAAGGAAATTTTAAAAATTTTGTTTCATTTTTCCGTATTTTACTTATAAATGTACTTAGTTTTTCTTCCAGTAAACATTACATACAGTCTGCAGTTTTTCTTCCAGTAAACATTACATACAGTCTGCAGTTTTCTTCCAGTAAACATTACATACAGTCTGCAGTTTAAGTTTTAAAACATTTATTAGATTCATAAACTATCCTGGATTTTACCAAACTTGGACATAAGCTACTTACAATCAAAATATAGTATAGAGAGGAATATTTTGTTAATTTTTTCCTCATTATTGTTGAGCCTGCGATTAACACCAAAAGTAGGCGAGACACTGGGTTCCAGCGAACCCTTACAAATTTTTTTCAAAGGAAATAGATATGTTATTGCCATGTTCCAAAGTGTTTAGAAAATATTAAATTATTTCAACAAATGGCATTGAATTACTTAAGTTAGATCTTAACATGTTTTGAATTGCCAAAACACAAGTCAAAAAAAGATTTTTCTATATTCACTCTCTGCTATAACCCCAAAATTTAACATAGGGAATTATACTTTATTGAAGATGTCAATTTAGTGAGCGATGGATTTACATAAAATATTATCAAAGTTTTTTAAAATAGAGTTGCCTCTCTTGAGGCTGTCTTTGTAAAGAACTGATGTTGTTTGTTATGAATACTAAATGTTTTTGTAGGATATAACCTTTCCAGATTGTTGCGATATATGTGAGATGGCATTCCAGCACCCATCAATGGCAGAGGCCCATTTCAAGGGTAAAAATCATAAAAAGAAGATGTTAAAGCTAGAAGGCAAACAGGATGTTGGATTTGAACTTTTAAAGGAAGATGCTCCACATATTTCCAAGTAAGAATTTATAGGAATGTCTAAGACAATAAATTCGTAACTTCTACCAAATGAAAATAGTGGCAATGTCTTGCACACAAGCTAATGATAATACTCCAGGCTTGAAAATTGCAGAATGTTTAATGTTTTTGTTCTCTCAGTGTATCAATTTTTTGTTTTTATGCCTCATCTATGATAGGTAGGGGCTTTATGTTTTCAAATCGATCAATCCGTCTATCTGTTAGTCTGCTACACGGTCTGCTATCCATAGTAGGGCACTGTATGGTTTTCAACTGTGAGCAAAACCCACACCATATACTTAGCAAAATCAGAATAATGCATCCTGGTAGGTGATATGTATTTTTGTAAACTGTGAACTATATAGCTAGCATGTTGAAAGTCCAGGGTTTGGGTGTAGTAAAAAGCAGGATCTATATTCATCTCACATTAACTTGTTCTGGTCTTGAATATGCATTTAATTTTCCACTGGACGTTAACAGCAATCAATCATAATTTTTTTAAATATTTATTTTTATAATTTAGAATTGTCATTTGCAATTAATTGCCACTTTGATGCACATAAATTGAGTGAAAAGTTGATTGTGGTGTCTATTTATGACAAATTTGTTAAAACAAAATTCAAACAGTAAAGGCTTCATAAGGCCACTTTTTGGCCCCTTGAATTTGAAAATCAAAAAGTAATATAAATATACGAAATATAAGACATTTGTATTTTTGTATATTGTCTTACAGGTCTGCATCAGGGCATCAAACTTTATATTAAATTTATTGCAAGAGCAACAAAACAGCAAAAACTGTTGAAATAGCCTCATTTTGAGATCTTCTCATTCATATTTACCCACAAAGATATTTGGCTACAAGATTAGTTTACAAAGATCTTAATATAAAGGCATGAAAAATAAAACTATTTTTGCAATTTCAGGGACCAAATAATGGCTCATATCAAACCTCCTCATTTTTACATGAAAATTGTAAGAAAAATATTCTCTTTCTGTTACTGTAGAGCTACAATATTTCTTCTGTGTTATATACTTAAATAATTAAATTTATTGTTTGTTACAAAGTACCAATCTCGCTTTATTCCCATTTACAATATGTTGCATATATTCAAATTAAATTTTCAATTATCTTCAGTAGAAAAATATCAATTTCTACAAATGCCAGAAAAAGAGATTTTTTTTTTTTAGAATTGTTTTGATTAATTTTATGTGGTCTTGTTTTTGTAGGGAAGTAGAAATATTTAAGTGTTGTTTATGTAATCATCAGACAATGTTTGAAGACAATATATTTGAACATTTAAATAGTGAAAAGCACAGACAGAAAGCAGGACGTGGTCCTCTGCCTGTGTATGGGCCTGGTGGAAAAATAACAATGATAAAAGGTAAGGTAATAGTGGTTAGGCAACACATTTATCCCATTGAACTCAACAATATGTGTAATGCACTGTCAATCTTCATATTTCACAGTACAGATTTAGCTACATACCTATTTCAAAATATTGATTTTATTGGGTAAAATGTTTTATTTGTTTACAGAAATAAATTAATTTAATTTTTCAGTTGTCAGATATTTGAGGGAGGGTCTTATACAGAAATCTTAAGTTTAAAGAAAATATTTGTAAATGAATAATACAGTTCTTTTGTGATAAAGGATACTTACAAAGGAAAACAACTAATTACCAAAAATATTACCACAACAGACCAAACCAACACATGACTCTTTCGAAACCGACCGTGTGAGACCCTTATGGGTAGTCATGGTTTGTTAAACTCTCCTCTAGTCCTGAGAAAAAGGAGACATAGAAAAAATATAACACTACACATGATCCAGATAGCCTAACATGGTACAGGTGCAAAATGCCCTATGGTTAACTAGTTTTATGTGTGCACAAACTTCATTCTTTGCCTATTGATACATGTGCATTGCAACTACCAACAGAATGACTGCTAACAACTAATATGTTCCTCTAGATACATAAAGGCATGGGATTCCTATTTGATATATAATTCCCTTTTGAGTTTTATAAATCTTCAATTTTTTTTAATAGAAAATTTAAATTTTATGTGGGAGCTGATTTTATATCCCATCTGTTTCCAATTTATATTATCTTTGACAATTTTATAGAATTTTTAATCAATTATTAAAGAATTTTCTTTATGTCTCTATAGAAAACTTTGTAAAACTTATTGTTAAAACCATCCTGTACAGGTGGAGGTGATCAGAACAGCCATTCATTTGTCACCTGCAGTTCTATTTATTGAAATACAAATGCAACATGTAATGAACACTTGACTAAGGCTGAACCCCTTTGAATATTTGAATTATGTTGTATAGAAAAGTGAACACCTGATCGGTTGCTGTCATGGTCAATTTATTCACTCCATTTCCTGATATTAATTTTGTCAATAAATGTTCACTGTTTGACCTATAGAGCGACTTTTAATTACTTTAGCAACAAATTTGAAATTAATCATCAGTGTATCTGTATAGCAGTATAGATAAAGATACACTGTGAAAATAAACAATATAATTCTAAAATTTGAATTTTATTACTAAAATTTTGAATATATACAGAACACTAATAAAAGAAAGAGTTTGACAATTAGTAGATGCTGATAATATTATAAACGTGATAAAAAATATGACAAAGTTTTGTTAAGCTTCCAGTTACAAAAGATGACTAAATTCTGAATATGTTCTCACAAAACTTACTGCTTGAATAAAGAATATTCAGACAGAGTAAAGAATATTCAGACAGTTGAAGGTTTATTATTTAGGATAAACAACTCACTTTTTTAGAGGACAGAAAATATAGAGATTGTTTATTATCATTTTGAATATAAAATAGACAAAGATCAAGAAAATGTGTATGCTTATTGTTCACATTAGAGTTTAATTTACATATATTGTATTTTATTTATTTAAATTTATTTTTTAGATGATGGACCAAGTTTGCTTGGCCCAGGTCCACCTTCAGTGCTTGGTCATGGCCCAAGACCACCAATAAAAAAGGGACCAGGACCACCATCACTCTTAGATTTAGATGAACCACCTCCTAGAGCCCTGTTAGACTTGAGACTTGCCAGAGGGGGTCCTAGGAGACCTAGTATAGAACCTGGTCCTGGAATGATGATAGATAACCCTCCAGCTAATAGGTCTCCATTATTTGATGGTCCCCCAAGGCGATTTGATGGACCAAGGGGTCGTGGTGGTTTTGATGGACCTAGAGGTCATGATGATTTTGATAGACCTAGGGGTCCTTTTGGATTTGATGGACCTAGAGATTTTGATGATTTTGATGGGCCAAGAGGCCCTGGGGGCTTTGATGGACCTAGAGGCCCTGGGGGCTTTGATGGACCTAGAGGCCCTGGGGGCTTTGATGGACCAAGAGGTCCTGGAGGCTTTGATGGACCAAGAGGTCCAGGAGGCTTTGATGGACCAAGAGGTCCAGGAGGCTTTGATGGACCAAGAGGTCCTGGTGGATTTGATGGACCAAGAGGTCGTGGTGGCTTTGATAGACATAGAGGACGTGGTGGCTTTGATGGGCCAAGGGGCCGTGACGATTTTGATGGACCTAGGGGTCCTTTTGGATTTGATGGACCTAGGGACTTTGATGATTTTGATGGGCCGAGGGGTCGTTTAGGATTTGATGGACCTAGGGATCGTGGGGGTTTTGATGGACCAAGAGGCATGTTTGATATGCCCCATGATCGATTCCGTGAACCATTCAGGGAAAGGCCTCCTTTTGATCTTATGGAAGTGAGTGATGAAGAAGTGGACCGTGACCCGAATCCCTTCAGAAGTTTGGAGAGAAGAGAAAGAAAATCAAGAAACTTTAGGAACTTTAACCCAGATAGGAATGATGATTTGCCATTTGATCGTCACAATCGTAGAGGTCCAATGGGTCGAAGAAATTCAGCAGATGAAGAAATGTCATGAATCATATTGTTATCACAGACAAGTGTAGTTGAGTCATTTTACTGTTTATAGTACCATTCATTTATATATCAGCCATAAACATACATCTCAAGTGACCATTGTTCAACTGTTCATAAGTTAATACTGCATTCCATAGATTAAAAGAAAAAAATGCCTTTTTGTCTTTGAATGGTTGAATTGATATGTGGGAGTTTTCATTTAATCACTTGGGATTTTTATTGAAGTTCATGATTTTATATTTTTGTACATTTATTCATATATGTTTTGACATAGAAATTGGTTCATTTATTTCACAGAAAAGGGAACTGCATTCATTAAAATGTTAACAATAATTAAGACATATTTTCATTTGAGCAGTGCTATAATGGTCACTTGTGTCATGTCAGATATTCTTTTGTTACTTTATACTATAAATAATATGTGCATATGTCTCTGTCTAGTGGAGTATCAAAAACATAGTAACATTTTTTTTTAGTTCGTCATAGTTATCATTGTGGGATACTAAGTATCGTAGAATTCCTGGGATAATAAGTGTCGTAGAATTCCTGGGATACTAAGTGTCGTAGAATTCCTGGGATACTAAGTGTCGTAGAATTCCTGGGATACTAAGTATTGTAGCTTTGACAATCAGATTCTGGAAAAACTATTAAACAAGTCTGAAACCAAGTACTCTTTTAAAGTTGGTATTGTAAATTTTGTTTTCTTCAAACTAGGTAGATGAATGAATCCAGTATAAGGTGTAGTTTGATTGGTCTTTACCCACAGTATAAGGTGTAGTTTGATTGGTCTTTACCCACAGTATAAGGTGTAGTTTGATTTGTCTTTACCCACAGTATAAGGTGTTTGATTGGTCTTTACCCACAGTATAAGGTGTAGTTTGATTGGTCTTTACCCACAGTATAAGGTGTAGTTTGATTGGTCTTTACCCACAGTATAAGGTGTAGTTTGATTGGTCTTTACCCACAGTATAAGGTGTAGTTTGATTGGTCTTTACCCACAGTATAAGGTGTTGTTTGATTGGTCTTTACCAGATTTTTATTTATTTTATTTTATTTTATTTTCTTATCTTTTTTTTTTTTTGAACATACAAAACCCTTTACTAATTATTTTTGAAAAATTCACATACACATATTTAGGCATATTTCGGTTTACACAAAATATTTGGCAACTAAATTCACATACACAATTTGGCATATCAAAATTCTCTGCTCTTTACTTTGCTGCTGGTGTACAAGGACAATGTTGCTGCCGCTCACTGCTGTTTGCTTGGCCTAGCTTTCCTCCTGTTCCTACTTTTAGTGGCTCCGTTTTTATTAATTTTTTATTTTTATTTATCTTTGGTTTACTATAAAAATTTTCATTTTTATATTCTTTTATATTTATTTATTTTATTTATCTTTGGTTTACTATAAAATTTTCATTTTATATTCTTTTATATTTATTTATTTTAACCATCATTTTTTTTTTTTTTTTTTTGTCATTCTAAATTATATCAATTACCATAAGGTAAAAACTAAATTATTTAAATGCCCAAAAAGGCGCAAGCCAGGGCCGACCGTGCAAGGGCTGTATAGCCAGTCAAGGTCGTTAAAAACTTCCATATATATCTTTACCAGAGATGAGAGAACAATAAATCCAAGTACTGTGGATTTATATTTTTCAGGGCTACCAATTTGATTTTGTGGTTTAACAAAAGTCTACATACAAGCCTATAGAAAAATTGTACTGCGTTGAACATTTAAATTCATGGTTCACCTATATCCACATAATCCACGAAAATTGGTATTCCACGAATAATAATGAATCCACTGTACTTGATCTAAAAAGTCAATCTCATACATCCCCAAAATGGCTGAATCTTTGGCTACCTTTATGGTAATGCATGAGTATTCTTGATATTAAAGTATTGTTACTCTAAGCATGTCATTAGTTTTGATTTATACATTAGAAACTAGACTAGTATCAAATTACCTCCAGTGTGTAGAATGTTGCAAGACCTCATATTTTCACCCCTTGGTCGACAGGATGTAGGTTAAATTTATTGAACTATTTTTAGAGCATTTTTAGTCTTTTTTTATGCAAATTTAGGGCAATTCCGTTAAACTGGAAGTGGGAGGTAGGAAAGGACCTCTAAATTCCATCAGCAACCAACATACTTTGAGTATTTTACAGATTAAATGGACATACGACCATAAGTGACCTAAGACAAATGTTCACTTCCTACCCTGACATTACATTAAATAGAAAAGCCCCCCCTCCCTCCCGAGTCCCTCTTCAGATCATTTTCAGTTTTTGTGACCATGTGACCATAATGAAGTCTATATTCCAATATTTTCAGTTTTTGTGACCATACTAAAGTCTATATTCCAGGTTATTTTCATTTTTTGTTTTGTATTGAGATAGTTGGTGTGTAATGATGGTCAGGAGATAAGTTATTTTAACTATGTGTAATTTGACTAAACATATATCTTTACAATATAGGAAATTACACATATTTTGCTTTATATATATATAGTAACAAAAGAATTCAAGATTTCAAAGTTGGATATTTGGTGTGTATGTATGGTTTGATTATACAAAGCTGATGTTCATTTTTGTTGTTCTTTGGGTTTTGACATAGTTGTACATTGTGTTTTAATTCTGTTATGATTTTAAGCAAGCTGTATTAAATTGATGTGTTATCACAAGTTAATATTTACCAAGGCGGAAGGCTGAGGGGAATATTAATTTAGAATCTTCTATAATGAATGCATCTGGATTCTCCAAAGATATGGACATTTATTGTTTTTTATGCGACTCGGTCATCATTTTTTAATGCTTGAAAATGTTATGTGTATAATTTTGACTTGTTTTTGGTGAATATAAGATTATAAGTAAGAAAGGTAGATATATATATGTGAGTCGTTAAGAAAGAAAATGTTCTTGTAAGTTTTTACTATTTAAAATAGCAAATAACTTAAAAGATGGTTTATCATATGATAAGGGTCATTAATCACAGTTTTTTTTGTTTTGTTTTTAATTTTTGTATCTTAAATTAACGTTTTATTGAGGTGTAAATAAATGTCTTAAAGTTAGTTTGAACATAAATTTACAGTTTGAACCCAAAATTGTATAGTGCTTAAACATCAGAAACCATATATGGATGGTTAGGTAATGTAAAAATGAAAATACATGGGGCACATACACAGCAGACAGTATCCCAAATATATATAGAAAAAAATCACACTACTGGAAAACACTTGACATATTTTAAAACAGTTCTTCAACATGTTGAAAGAGTTAAACCTGAATGGACAACTTGCAAGAGAATTGATATACTGTAAATTCAGAAATTATTGCGAGGTTTATATCAATGCGAATAATGCAACTGGGTGAATATTGCAATAATAAGAACTGGCATCCTCTTATTTGACAAATATATCTGTATGACGATTTTCCTGAAATCGCAATAATTAATCTCACATTTTTTAACCATTCTTATAGAATCGCAATAATAAATGCATGCAATAATATCTGAATTTACAGTATACATACATAGTTTATTTTGTGAAATGAATTTTATTCCAGGAAATTTATATCAATACAGAAAAGATGAGAAGCACTTCTTGCTGTTTAATAGAAAGACCATTCAATTTTGTTTTCTTAGAAAATATTTCTGCTTCATTTGACCCCTAAGTACTTCACTGTTGATCATCAATACCACTCTGAACTGGGATCTTGATGTATATAAAATGTAATTACAAAAAGAATGTATGTACGGTTTTATTTTCATATTAGATGACATCATTAAAAACAACATAACTGAATGGTTATTTATCACAGTAAAATTAGAAATGGAAATTTATTTGTAAGCAGCATTTTGTCAAATAAACTTCCATGTTTGTCCATTGTTCAGCAGTTGCAAACAAATTCTTGAATTTACAGTATCTGTATTTCATAGCCTTTTGGTATGAGCAGGGGATTTACAGTATCTGTTTTTCATAGCCTTTTGGTATGAGCAGGGGATTTACAGTATCTGTTTTTCATAGCCTTTTGGTATGAGCAGGGGATTTACAGTATCTGTATTTCATAGCCTTTTGGTATGAGCAGGGGATTTACAGTATCTGTATTTCATAGCCTTTTGGTATGAGCAGGGGATTTACAGTATCTGTTTTTCATAGACTTTTGGTATGAGCAGGGGATTTACAGTATCTGTTTTTCATAGCCTTTTGGTATGAGCAGGGGATTCACAGTATCTGTTTTCATAGACTTTTGGTATGAGCAGGGATTTACAGTATCTGTTTTCATAGACTTTTGGTATGAGCAGGGATTCACAGTATCTGTATTTCATAGACTTGGTATGAGCAGGGATTCACAGTATCTGTATTTCATAGACTTTTGGTATGAGCAGGGGATTTACAGTATCTGTATTTCATAGACTTTTGGTATGAGCAGGGGATTTACAGTATCTGTTTTTCATAGCCTTTTGGTATGAGCAGGGGATTTTAATGTCTTTGTGCCTTTGTATTCATTAGAGAATGATAGTACAGGAAGAAAACTAAGTTTAAAAAAAATAAAAAGTTGAAATGATAGGCAGTACCATGGCTAACAGAAGAGAGTTGCAAGAAGGATAAAAAGTCCCGTAAATTGCAATAAAGTTTGGTCAGTACAAATCCCAAACAAATGTGGGATGAACTCTAGTGCTTTGGAGGGTAAGAGAATTCTGCTCCATCTCATTGTTGTTATTTAGATAATAATCATTTCCATTATGAACATGATTGCATCTACCGTTTTGTAAAACATAATCAGTAGGAAAAATTATTTGGAACTTTAGCACTGGATGTGGACATTTCTTTTTGTAATGTGTGTAGACTTCCAAGTCTGAGACATACCATGAACAATCAGTCTGATTGATGTACATCTGTTGTTTGGTAACTTTTGTATATATAACAAGATCTTCCTGTTTAAATGTGTGTTGTTAGTGTCGCACTGAATACAAATGGAAAAAAACAAAAGGTGTTTGGTCGTGTGTTGTTAGTGTAAGTGTAACACTAAATATAAATGGAAAAAACAAAAGGTGTTTAGTCGTGTGTTGTTAGTGTAAGTGTCACACTAAATACAAATGGAAAAAACAAGAGGTGTTTGGGTTTGTGTTCTAATGTTAGTGTCACACTAAATACAAATGAAAAAAAACATAAAATGTTTGGTCGTGTGTTGTTTTGTAAGTGTAACACTAAAAACAAATGTGTTCAGTTGTGTGCTGTTAGTGTAAGTGTCGCACTAAATACAAATGAAAAAAGACAAATGGTGTTTGGTTTTGTGTTCTTGATGTTATTGTTACAGTTAATATAAATGAAAAAAAAAACAAGAGGTTTTTTGGTGTCTTAAAAAAAAACGAGAGATATGCCACAACAAATAAGTGACATACATGTATCTTTGTGTTTAGATGCCCATAGGACTTCTACATACAGTTAGTTAGCATGCTACATCTATTTTATTCTATACTTGCTTAAATTGTCAATGTGTTCTTTTTTTATGATGTGTGAATTATTCAGAGCTCTCCATTGGTTTAAGTTTAGCTATGGTGTTAATTTTTTTGTACCCTGTTAATAGTTTTGCCATTGCGATGGCAGAGGAGAAAGACAAATAATCCCTTGTGATGTCAAACAGAAAATAGAGCAACAGAATCACCTCATAGTTTGCCTACATTGTCCTGAACATGCATAGATATTTGCCACTGGATGTAAAGCAGACAATCAATAGTTAGCCTACATATTTCCTAAAAATCATCAAAGAAGCATTGCTAACACCATTGTTCCACAAAAGACCATTTAACTTGAAAACTTTTACACTGCTCAGGAAGTTATGTTTAATAAATTAAATATTTTATGGTCTCAATTCTTCCTGTATACAGAAGTATAATCTATATTCATATGCAGCTAACTTGATTGGAATTCATGTTTGTCAACTTTCAATCTTTCATATTTATTTAATACTTTTTAACCATTTCTTTGCATCAATGGTACACCATTATCATTTGTCATATAAACCTGAGTTAAGATTTCTGTTTCATTGTACAACATTGATTAATAAAGTGTTGTTATTATATTTTAGTTACTTTGCATTTCTTTTTTTTTATATCTATACTTGGGATAATGGAATGAGAGATTAGAAAAGCACTTAAATTTTCTGAATAGAGAGAAAAATTGGTTTTAAACTTCTTTTAAAAGTTTTATACCAAACTAATATAAGAATAAGGAGATGAGATATGATTGCCAATGTGACAACTATCCGCCTAAGTTCAAATAAAGTGGATGTAAGCAAATATAGGCAACCATACGGCCTTCAACAATGAGAAAAATCCATACTGTATAGTCGGCAATAAAAGCCCCGACATGAAAAATATGAAACAATTCAATTGAGAAAACTAACAGCCTAATCTATAACAATACAATTAACAAAAAACAAATATGACTGACATGAACCAACGACAACCAATGAACTACAGGCTCCTGACTTAGTTCATATTTGTATACTTTACATTTACTTTAAAATTTAGGGTTTTAAGTTCTCCTGATCAATGTAAATTCTTAAAAATGCTGCTTGTGGGACAGATTCTTTATGCATAATTATCTTCAACATAAGCTCTTACTTGCAAGTACTTGGTGTCAACAGTTGTTTTAGCTTTCTGCTCAAGTTAGTTTTGATAGGAACAACTTGTTATAGATCAATGATATTTTGTATGAAGTTGCATAAATATCAGTACATATCAGTTTTGTTACTAATTTGATGGCTCTACCCCCTAGGTCATGGTCCATTGACTTTGAATTAATTAGCAATTTTCAATGTTGAGTTTTCTGCTTTAGTTAGTTTGATAGGAACTACTTACAATAGACAACTATATTTTCTACAAAGCTACAATACTGTCCATTCATCTCAGTTTGTTGACCATTTTGAGACCCTACCCATTATTTCATGGTCCAGCGACTGAATTAATAAGCAATGTTGCTGTCCATCTATAAATTGTCTTTTTATGAATTTTATGCGAGACATATCTCTGTGTCAACAGTTTATTATGAAAATTGCAATAGGAAAGGTTTCGCCAAAAAATTTTAAAAAATGTACATGTATGTTTAAAATTTTGTTAGAATTATTTGTATGCTACATTTCCCTGAAATTGTAATAATTGATCTCGCATTCTTGTTTATTGTTAAATAGTCCTAATAATATTAAAGCTCATGAATTTGAATTTACAGTATATGACAAGATCCACTTTTTTTTTCAAGACTCTACATGACGAGTTTCATGATGTTGTTTCTCTGGTATTAAACAAAATAAGCAGTTATGTATAAATGCAGCAATGTTGTAAATATCCAGTTCTTTGTAATGAAACTGACAGTATCAGTCAGGGAGACTTTACTTTTAATGAAGCTGCTGATTTTGTGTTGAAAGAAAAAATAAATTAATTGCATATATTTTCATATAAAATAAGATGTGGTATGATTGCCAATCAGTCAACTCCACAAGAGATCAAATGACTCAGAAATTAACAACTTTAGGTCACCATACGGCCTTCAACAATGAGTAAAACCCATAGTCCTTTTATAGGCTTTAAACTCCAAACATTACAGGACAAACAATTTATGATTGATTGATTGTTGTTTGCTTAATGTCCAATGGCAAATATATCATACATATTCAGAACGATAACCATATATATCTTATCCAATTGCAGTTGGAAAGTTTTAACTTTTTTCAAGAGGGGCTAAAATTGGCCAAATATAACAACTTCATTTAGATTTATCTTAATTTCAATTAAGCTATGGTAGTGTTGATGGATAAAAGTAAAATGGTATATTGCTATTGACCATGTACAAGAATTTGGACAATACATGTGTGATCCATGCTGTAAGTTTCAGCAGTTATAAGATCTTGTAATAGGTACGGGTGGGGGTCTGAACATACAAATTTGGATACAGACGTCAAGCTGGGGTTTAAAAAACACCCTCATTCATACATTTATCTTTGGTGGTAGAGTGGTTTTAGTAGAACATCTACAGCAATCATGCATTTGCCTGTCAACACAGAGGTTGTGAGTTTGAACCCCGCGTGTGACAGGTGCGTTCATCTCGCAATCTTTATTGACTGGGATTGCCAGTTTCCTCTGAAGGTTGGTCGTTCTCTTCTTCAATCAAAACTGTCCGCCATGATATAGCCAACAGTGCTGAAAGTGGCATTAAACAAATAGTCATCAAAGTATAGGAACATCATTTTTAGTCGGGCAAATATCATTCATAGCTAAGTATTTTACATTTGAGGATATAACATTTCTTTAATTATCAATGAAAAGATATAGAGGGTGTCTGTATATGAGACAAAGCATGAATTATAAAGAAATAACTTAACAGTGCTTCTACTGCTGTTCTTCATCGTGAGAGTTAATGGCAAATTTCATTCCATGTACTAAAAATCCCAACAAGAGCCAGTAGGGTCAAACTTTCATGTAATGTCAGCATACTCAGTACTCTTTGATTTCAATTCAATATTGTATTCACGTCTCACCTTATGCATACAATTGGGAAATGCACATTTTTTTTTTTATATTTAATCTATTTTGTGACAGAGAATAACAACTAAAATAACCTACAAAGAGTAAACACGACAAACATGAATTATGAAAACATACAACCGAATCATCACTCTGCTTCGCTTTGATATCTACAACTACGTTATTGAAGAAACATGTGCTGGTGGAATATATATATTTGCCTATGAAACTGGTGAAGTTTCTTACAAATTCTTTCATTCAATGCATAACAACACCATGATCTTAAACATTAGCATCCAAACAGCCTTCATACAGAAATTTTGACAAGGAAAAGTAAAGTTTCAAATTGGCCTTCAAAGTTGATAGGCTGCATGAATATAGTCCGAAATTCCTTTGACGTCTAAAATCCTTTTCAGGACTTACCAGCGCTAAGCCTATGGTCCCTGCAAATCTCGAAAAGCCCGTCAGTCATCAGAGTAATCTCAAGTTTACATTTACAATGGGATAGTTTAAACTGTAGAGGGAAAGTAGAAGTTTTTTTTATTATCAGATACCGTGTTTAACACAGGCAGTTTTTATGTTTTAAGTCTTGGCATTTCTTACATCAAAGTTATTGCTTTAATTAAAATGTTAAATCGTAAACAAGACCTACATACAATTAAATATACAAAATTGAATGCTAACAAACAATAAAGGGATATAAACTAGCTACACAAGAAAATAAACGTGTAACTATGTAAAGTATATGTTTGCATAGAATATCGGATTGCAGAAGTAGTTTCTCAGTGGCGGATTCCAGGGGGTTAACGTAACAATGTTGGAATTCCCATATATAGATTTTGGACGATCAATGCATTTGAATGGGGACATATAGTTGGAATCAACCCCTTTATCCTGGGTTGGGAACCCTGCTTTTAAAATGGCTGGATCCGCCCTGTTTCAAAATTGTGTGTAAACTATTATTCAAAGAAAATAATATAACGTAACAATTTAAATAATTCATATCATATATAGATATTGTGTAGATAATCATGATTTACATAGTTTACAGCATCGGAAGTAGGGTGTACGGCGGCTCCATTTTATATCAACAACTACCTTGATGTTGATTTCAGTAATGGTTTGAGTTTGAGGGGCGAGGTTTCTAGAGACCAATATTACCCCAGCAATGTCAATGTGTCTGTCCCAAGTCAGGAAGTGGTGGTCTTTTATCAAATCTTAATTTGTATGTGTCACTTTACGAAATTAGGTGTCTATCTACGGGAGTCTGTTAAGTTATTTACTTCTTTTTGTGACTCGTGACGATTTAAAGATTAAGATATTATATAAACACTTGTCTATATAATGATCTTGACGTTATTTTCATGTTTCATTGATCAACTTGAAGTATTCATGATTTATAGACTTATAAAAATAAGAAGATGTGGTATAATTGCCAATGAAACAACTCTCCACCAGAGACCAAATGCCATAGAAGTTAACAACTATAGTTCACCGTACAGTCTTCAACAATGAGCAAAACCAATACCGTATAGTAAGCTATAAAAGGCCCCGAAACGACAAATGTAAAACAATCCAAACGAGAAAACTAACGGCCTAATCTATGTACAAAACAATAAACGAAAAACAAATATGATATACAGAAACAAACGACAACCAATGAATTACAGACTCCTGACTTGGGACAGGCTCATACAGAATGTGACAGGGTTAAACATATTTGCTGTCGCCAAACCCTCCCGCTTACCCGGGACAGTGGTGTAATATTACAACATAAGGACAAACTGTAAAAATCAGTTAAAAAGGGTTAACTCTATCAGATCGATACAAAGCACATAAAATACCTAACAAAACCACATAAGACACAAAGTACAGATCTGAGAGTATATATATGCAGCTACTGAAAGCTAGTTCAAAGCCAATGGCAACTAACAAAAAATCACGTGTATAAGAATAAAATATCAATCAATAAACATCCAACAGTATAAAGACGTCATTAACCGTCAGAGAAAAAAATATCATCTTGTGCAATGCCAACATTAATTTTGTTTGTCTTTTCTCCTTTCACCTTTAGTATCTTCCAATTCTTTTTTTAATCATCTTTATGGTACCTAAGGTTTAAAGATTAACTACATTTTGGACTTTAATATCATTGTTAGTTGTACACGTCTTTCTGACAGCGACCTTGATCGGAGTTTGAAGGGTCATTGATCAACATTTTGAGTTTTTGAGTGACACATTTGGTCTATAGATGAGGCTATGTGGGAAGGTTGTCTTCATTTCTGTATTCTTTAATTTCATTAGGCCGTTTTTTCTCTACTTAACTATTTATTTTAAGATTTAGTTGTTGTTTTTTTTTTTTATTCTAACATCCCATATTCTTAATCTTAATTTATTTTGTCCTTTTTCTCTATTCTTTATTTTTAGCCTATTTTTAAGCCGGGTCTAATCTGTATACCCCACCCACACCCTCACACTCCTCTCTTAATTTGTCGATGTATACATTTGACAGGATATTTGACATTGACCCCAATTTAATGGTTCACTGCTCAGTGTTTTGAGTTTTGAGCGCAGTTGATTATTTTAGTTGCTATGAGTAAGAGGTGACCTGTATCCAAAATTGGATTCATAATGCCCATAGGACGAGGAAGACCTTTGAGGTAATTGTCAAATCAGGTATAAATCGGCTGAAATTTGGGCAAGATTTTATCTTCTGAACCGTTTGGTCAACTTTTACCAACCTTTTTGTGATAATGCCCCATGATTTTAAACATACATCGAGTGAATTTGAAGTCATTAGATCCAAGGTAAAGCCACAGTTACAAAAAGTTAAATCACAAAAATACTGAACTCCGAGGAAAATTCAAAACGGAAAGTCCCTAATCAAATGGCAAAATCAAAAGCACAAACACATCAAACGAATGGACAACAACTGTCATATTCCTGACTTGGTACAGGCATTTTCTTATGTAGAAAATGGTGGATTGAACCTGGTTTTATAGCGCTAAACCTCTCACTTGTATGACAGTCGCATCAAATTCCATTATATTGACAATGATGCGTGAATAAAACAAACAGACATAATAGGTAAAAATGTCAAAATAGGGGTACAGCAGTCAACACCGTGTCACAATCTTAATCACAACAAAACAAACAAATATTTAACAAAGAAGCACAAAAAGCATATATCATATTTAACAACCTCGTTCATTGCTTACTTATTTTTGTATTTTATTTATGTATGCCAAATCAACCCATAAAGGATCGAGGATTTTAAGCATTGGGACCGAATCGTTATATTTTAACATTAACTCTGGCGTAGAATCGCGTGTTTGACGTCAGAATGTAAACGTCACACAGGTAGAAATATAAAATAATTTTGTCGTTCAAAGTATGCAAAATTAAAATAGAACAATAACACAATGGCGGGATGTTTAAAGTACAGAGACACGTCATATGTATCAAAGAAACATAAAAAGTCAAACGGACAAAGTACACAAGTAAAATGAAAATAATACAAACAACACAATGACGGGATGCATAAGTACAGAGCGACGTCAAATGTATATCACCAAAACAGACCAAACAGTAAAAGTAATATTAATAAAGACAAATAAAAGAACACTTTAACACGTTGTTTAGATGATAAACAGCGTCAGTATGCAGAATCTATACTTCAAGACCATTGATAGACTGAAATCGGCGAAACATTTTTGTTCCGGGTTATTACATTTTTTAACCATAAAAAATATGTTCAACATTCACAAAACTTAGCTCGAGAATGTCCTTTGAAAAGTGTAAGTCCTATACAAACATTTATTCCAAAAGGAAACTCTCTAAAACACCTTTTCTCACATTAATACTTATTTTGTCCTAAAGATTTTTGAGTCAGTAGGTCAAAGGACAAGGCCACAAACCTTTTTGTCGTCCGATTTCACATAACTAGACAGCAGTCCAACAGTTATGATAAACGGGACGACTTTCGCTTTCCCATTTTTCATTTTCTTTTCTTTGATGATGATGCTCTTTTGTCCGTCCTAATGAGTGTATATTTCAGTGGCGGCTCGATATGCATTTGTTTGAAGTCTATGATTTTAATTAACGTTATATTTTCATTATTAAAAATACTCAAAACATTTACAGCAGGGATAGATATGATATGGATTGAAGAAAACTTTACTATAGTTTTTATTGTGGAAGTATGATTCCACGTGCAGAAATTTTATCAAAAGTGGTATTCGCATCCAGCTTTTCATGACAATATTGTGTATAAAGCGTACAAATTTAGGAATTGTCCTTCAAATCTGTCTCCTTGGCTTTATAGACTTATTGATAAAAAATATAATTATGCTGTTGGTTTTCAATCGCTGCGTCTCGTATAATATGAGACAAATATCAATTCGCTAATTTCTAGTTTGAACCAGTACTTAATTAAATGTTCCTTTTCGTTTTTCTGTATATATGTAGTTTGTTTCATGCATTGTACAATATCATGTCTTCCGGCACTGTATGAAATCTTCTATGAAGTACAGTACAAATATCAAGTGCTGGAAGACATGATTTCTTATCAGCAGGTTTAAGTCCTATTAGCCAGCTTGCAGCAACTGTGAACATTCGTTAATACGGTATATTTTGTTGTTAATCATTATTTTATATATATATATATTATACTGTTATTTTAAGCCACTAGTAACTGAATTTTAGTCTGAAAGGCCGTGTTGATCTTAACATCATCTGAAAAGTCTGAACAATAAATTATTCAGATATATTCAGCTTTTCAGTCAATTTTCAAAGTTATCCAATGTGATAAATTCAGTACTGTACAGTTGCGGTCAATTCAGTGCTGTTCAGACAATTCAGTATGTGATGTTGATGTGTACAGGTAAATATCAATTTTTGAACCGTCTTAACATATTCCTAACATATCTTTAGCGACTGCAAGCGAATTGTCTGAACAGTACTGATTATATCGCAGTGGTTAAGTCTGAAAATTGACTGAAAGATCCAAAATTACTTAATAATTCATTGTTCATTCTTTTAAGAGCTGCTCAGATCAAAATGACCGTTTCGGATCAAAATTTGTTTACTAGTGAGTGCCTTCACTGTACTGTTTTATTGTATATTCTTTTATTTTCGTTTTGTTAATCTACTGATCGAGATTAAAAAGGGGAGCGTTGTGACTTCGAACAACTATATGGCCATATCTTCTTAAGCTTGTCCCAAGTCAGGAACTTTGTCAGAACGTGTGTATGTCGTATCATAAAGTTGTTTGTTATTTGGAAAATTGGTTGTAATGGCAGTCGGATCTTTGATTGCATTCGTCAAATATATTCACAAGTTTATATAGGCATTGGATGATTTAATGATTGGACGATCTGATTACCCTTCCGGAGCACCTGAGATCACCCCCAGTTTTTGATGGAGTTCGTGTTGCTCAGTCTTTAGTTTTCTATTTTGTGTTTTGTGTACTATTGTTTGTCTGTTTGTCTTTTTCTTTTTTAGTCATGGCGTTGTCAGTTTTTTTTTCGACTTATGAGTTTGAATGTCCCTTTGGTATCTTTCGCCTCTCTTTTAAAGCTTGACATATTTCATAGAACCCTGCCTATTACTTGTCATACAAGTGGGAGGTTTAGCTAGCTATAAAATCAGGTTTAACCCAACAATTTCTTCCGAAAATGCCTGCACCAAGTCAGGAATATGGCAGTTGCCTGGAATCTTATGTTTTAAATCATCTAGAGATGAAATCGAAAATGGTTTTCTGGGGGCTAAGGGGTTAGGGGGATAATAATATGTAGATAATTTACTTTATATCAGGCAGTAAATGTGTCACGAATAGCTATAACAAGAACTAGTTAATTAAAATCATTTCACGATTCACCGACAAACATTATAAAAAAACGCGGGTTAGTCTTAGTCGTCTGGACGTTATTTTTTTATACATCCAACACTGCCATACAAGTGGCATCGATCTAAATGTCAAACAGGAGCAGTTCAGGCCTTCGTTTCATAAAAAGGAATAAAATTTGAAACCAACAACAAATTGCAAGCCATGAACAATTCTGAATAACGTCAGGTCAATTTAAACGATTTTTTTTCCTTTGTTGAGAGCAGGCAAGACAGAAGCCATATTTCAACAGTCAGCTACTAGAAAGCAAATATTTATAAAATATATAATAAATGTATCATAATATATGGTTCTTATATCACAGTCTCTTCAAACAACACATTACCCTGTGTTCGGTAACGTCGTGATGACGATAGATCCGACATACTCTGGAAAGAACAATGAGGCATTGTTGGATCGTCTGGCTGAAAAAGATGAGCATGTGTCCATGCTGGAGGCATGCCTTCTTCTGCGTCAAATTCATATAAAGGCTTCTGTTCTAGTTCAATAGGGTGAACGATGGTGCTACGACGTCTATAATTCAATTCTGGTGCCACGGAAACGACAGAAACACGTTTCCCTAGTAACCAGTGAGTACAAATTTTCTTTCCATTCTGAAATTTCATAAAAACATTAAAACACCTAGATATGCTCAGGCATTTTAAATAAAACATATTTAATTCGTTGAAAATGCTTATCTCGTCATGCGTAACTGCGAGTACAATCAGATCTGTACTTTGTGTATTTAGTTGTTTTTGTGCTTTGTATCTATCTGATGAGTTTAGCGCCTTTTAACTGATTATTTTATAGTTTGTTCTTCTGTTATGCTGTAACACCACTTTCCTAGGTTAGGTAGAGGGTTTGCGAGCCATCAAACATGTTTAACCCCGCCACACACTGTATATGCCTGTCTCAATCAGGAGCCTGTAATTCAGTGGTTGTCGTTTGTTACTGTTTATCATATTTACTTCTCGTTTATTGTTATTTACATAAGTCAGGCCGTTAGTTTTCTCTATATTGTTTTACATTTGTCCTTTCGGGACCTCTTTATAGCTTGCTCTGTGGTATGGGGTTTGCTCATTGTTGAAGGCCGTACGGTGACCCATAGCTGCTAACCTACTACGTCATTTGGTCTCTGGTGGAGAGTTGTGTCATTGGCAATCATACCACATCTTCTTGTTTTCATATTGAGGTATGGAATTATAATTCGAAATTGTCTAATTTTGTTTAATATCCAAAAGTTGCACTACAATGTATTTTAAAAAAATATTTAGCGGAAACATCATCAAATCAAGTTAACAGATTGATTTGTGTACTTTTCAGATGCATAGTGGTCACATAATAATGTGGCGCTTGGTGAAATTGAAAGTTTCTTTTGTTTTGTTTTGATACCATGGCATTGTCAGTATTGTTTTGATACCATGGCATTGTCAGTATTGTTTTGATACCATGGCATTGTCAGTATTGTTTTGATACCATGACATTGTCAGTATTGTTTTGATACCATGGCATTGTCAGTATTGTTTTGTTTTGATAGCATGGCATTGTCAGTATTGTTTTGTTTTGATACCATGGCATTGTCAGTATTGTTTTGATACCATGGCATTGTCAGTATTGTTTTGATACCATGTCATTGTCAGTATTGTTTTGATACCATGGCATTGTCAGTATTGTTTTGTTTTGATAGCATGGTATTGTCAGTATTGTTTTGTTTTGATACCATGGCATTGTCAGTATTGTTTTGATACCATGGCATTGTCAGTATTGTTTTGATACCATGGCATTGTCAGTATTGTTTTGATACCATGGCATTGTCAGTATTGTTTTGTTTTGATAGCATGGTATTGTCAGTATTGTTTTGTTTTGATACCATGGCATTGTCAGTATTGTTTTGATACCATGGCATTGTCAGTATTGTTTTGATACCATGGCATTGTCAGTATTGTTTTGATACCATGACATTGTCAGTATTGTTTTGATACCATGGCATTGTCAGTATTGTTTTGATACCATGGCATTGTCAGTATTGTTTTGATACCATGGCATTGTCAGTATTGTTTTCGACTTACGAGTTTGAATATCCCTTTGGTATCTTTTGCCTCTCTTTTACAGCAAACAATGTGTGATCCGAAAAATCTACCGTGTTCTAGGGCCATAACGGTTAATAACTGAATTTCTTCTTTGTTTATTTATATGTTTATGCAAAAAAATGTTTTATTGTGAGTAAAAAGAAATTGTACTTATGTAATAGAGAAGACTATTATAAGTTGTATAACATGTGTGCGATCCTTTTGTCATGTATTATTTTGATAATAAAATATGCTTAAACTACAGCAATACACGTTTAGCTATGTATTTAAGTATTAAAAATAAAATCAATATTTTACCGATAAAGACAATATTCAAAGATCATTGACAACTTTTAAGAATAATATAAAAATAAGTAGATGTGGTATGATATTACCAATGAAACAACTATCCAACAGAGACCCAACGAAAGGACGAGGATGTAGTTTTAAGTTTATGACCAATACACATATCTTTACGATAAATAACATTATCGTAAAAAATTGGATGTGATATCCAGTTGTAATCAGATTTAAGTTAGGTACAGCTAAACTTCCAAACACAATCTTTGTATCGGAGTGAAGGTTTCAAGTAATCTGGGGAAGAAATTCCTGACTTTATAATTTACCAGTTATACAGCAATTCTTTTTATTTAAACCCAAGACGTCACTACAGACACGGGCATAGCGAACGAGTTTTGAAATATACACACTGTAACTTTAGAAATTAGGGTGGTGGTAAAAGAAAGATCACCGTCCAAAAATGGAGATCATCAACAGAGAATGAAATTCTTCCCTTTTGTCGTAAACTTTAGTTTAGAGTTGATCTTGTGAAACAGAAATATCCACAGTAAAAAAAGGACAATTTTTGCTGCTCAAATAAGATTTATTTATAAGATTCATTCATATCGTTAGTATAAATTTCTGCAGTATAATTAGCGAGTTTATCAGAGGCGGATTGAGAGGGTTTTTCAAGGGGCCCGGGCCCCCCCATTTGTGGAAAAAAATTGGTTGATTATATAGGGAATCACTGAAGCATGACTGGAACGGGCCCCCTCTTAGGCAGTCAGTGCCCCCCTCTTATAAAAATTTCTGGATCCGCCACTGTTTATAGAGGCCTTAACGTGAGATGTGGTAATGATATGATGGTCAACCCTTTGACCTTCCGTTGATCGTACTGCATAGAAGGTAGAAGCGAGTTTATAGAGGCCTTAACGTGAGATGTGGTAATGATATGATGGTCAACCCTTTGACCTTCTGCTGAGCGTACTGCATAGAAGGTAGAAGCGAATTTATAGAGGCCTTAACGTGAGATGTGGTAATGATATGATGGTCAACCCTTTGACCTTCCGTTGATCGTACTGCATAGAAGGTAGAATGTAGAAAAAAACATTTTTTAAGTTGACTATTGAGATGAATACTCTGTTCTTATAATTTCAGCATTGAATTCTAACATACCTTTAGATCTATATAGCCCCTTTTCTGTGTGTTGTAAACTCGGTCACGTGACAATAATTTGTATGTATTATCACTAATCTGTATTTTGTTTGCTGATAAAATAAACAAATCTTCACAAAAATATAATCATAACCTAATAAATCTAGTTTCATCAACTCAGTAACTAAATACGGTTTAAATGTATGAACCAATGTCAGTAAATATTTGTACGAAACTTATATTATATAGAATTGTAAAAAAGCCATAACATTCTATCCTAATATTAATGACTTTGCCCTTGCAAATATTACATTTTGTACCTCGGCATTACAATCTCTTTGAACTCTTAATGTGGGTAATATTGGTATTATTAAAACATGTAGATACTTTAGAAACTATTTCTAGTGTTTTATTACCACTTGAAAAAATGTAAACTTCTATAGGCTTTTTAATGTTTGGTCAATCAAAGTTGTTAAGTTTAAGATGTAACGGCCTTGAATTGTCCATAGAATCAGTTTTTATATTTATATACGGTTTTTTTTTCTACATCGTACCAACAGGAATTATTATCTGTAAGAAATAACATATATTATGATTTTCGCCTAATGTGTATTTTATAGGATCTTATAGCATATAATAGACCTTTTTTACTAACACAGATAGAGACTAGTTAAAAACTTACGAAATGACGATTTTTGTAGTGTCTGTACTGTTTTCAATATACCACCATATATACGGAATCTTGTCTTCGGTTGTGTAATAATTGAGGCACAACTAGAATCTATAAAATAAATCTGTATGTAATATAAACGATAATAAGATGACAATTGTACAGACTTCCTTAAAGGAGTAGTATCTTCATCATTGTTGTTTAAATAAATAGATGATGAAGAACCTTTTTATTTACTTACTGCCCTGTACGTCAAGATCTTCCGCTTTTGTCGGTCGTTGGCAGTTTTCTGCCCCATGTCTGTTACTGTTGATTACATTATGCATCAACAGCTCGCCTCAATGTCATTCTATAGGTCTTCTTCTCTTTCGCTTACCTTCTGGGGTCCAGTGGAGTGCCGTCTTAGTAAAATCATCTTTCTCTTTCGCATGACATGACCAATCCACCTCCATCTTCTTCTCGTTATAGTAGTGTCTATATCTTCTTGTTGGCAACTAGTGAGAAGGTTCTGGTTTAAAATTTTTTGCGGCAAAAATAAAAAGGAAAATTGTTCTTAGGCTTTTGGTGTGAAAGACAGACAGTTTGTTTCGGTTGTGATCTGTCATTCTCCAACATTCTGAACTATACAAAAGTACACGCAAGACACAGCTGCTGTAAAGTTTGAGTTTGGTGCGAATGGTATATTGTCCGGATCTCTTTACAGCCTACATGTTGTTAAGAACTGACCTTGCTATAGAAAGTCGTCTTTTGATGTCAAATTCTGTTCCATCATTGGTAGTAACAGTGCTACGAAGGTATGTGAAGGTTTCAACATGTGTTAATGTTTTTCCATAAGAAAAAAACTTACCCTGGGTTGTTTACATTTAGCGTTAGGATTTTTTTTTTTTTTTTTTGATTTTCAGAGTAGTTTTGTATTTCTGTGGTCTTATCTTGAATATGTTTGGTGTGAATGAGACATTGGGGCTAGGTTGTCAGCAAAATCTAGGTCTTCCAAAGTGGTGAAAGTGCCCTATCGTATCCATCTTTGGGTTTCAGCAGTTGTTTGTCTCATTATCCAGTCTATGACTATGATGAAAAGTGTGGATGACATGGTCCATCCTTGTATTACTCCTATTTTTAACTTAAAAGTATATAGCACTGTACCCAAACTTGCACCTGAAGCTGTTGCTTTTATGAGATTTATAAGATGTTGTGGAATGTCATATGATCGTGATATCTTCCAAAGACTATTCCTGTGGATGCTGTCAAACGCATTCTTATTTGGATTTACAAAAAAATGAAAATTTGAGACTTGAATTCTTACAGAAAATTAAAATACCTATTCAAATATAGATGATAAGGATAACTTTGATTAATTGTTTTTATGTCTTTCGTGTACGTCAGTTATGCAGTATGCTGCTCCAATCATTAGAAAGTCATGGTCATCGAGGAGAACGGAGTTGACCCCTGCATGATATGTACATATGTATATTATGTCTTGTACTTTTATTATTCCTGTGATGTATTATGCATTTGTTATTTTGTTAATTTCATGTATGCCATTAACCCCACTGGGGTATAATTGTGCATTAAACATGGTTTTAAAATTGAAATTAATTAAATTATTTCAAAGAGTTTGTTTATGGTTCTCGATGTCTGTTAGTTTTCGTTTTTGTTTTTGTTTTTGTTTTGTTTTCTTATTCCTTTTCATGATGTCAAATACTCTAGTTTGAGAAAATTCACTGGTTTTAATACTGTAAAACTGTGAAGAGGGACTTTTCACTTTACACTTGTCCTATTTCATAATTTGGTCCTATTTAAAACCTTCTATACTGACTTGTTGTTTTTCTAAATCCATCAAACAAGAAAAAATTGACGCTAAAAATGGCGTCAAACAATGCGGAATATTTAGTGTGTGGTTATATTTTTGTTTTGTGTGTGTGTGTTTCCTTGTCTTCTGTAATTTGGCTTGACGATAACCAAAGACAAAACAAACATAGCTTAAATATGTGAACAAGTAGAAACAAAACAATGAAACAACAGTACCTACCTGTATGAATACCAATACGTAGGCGTAGTTTACAATCTGGCACACTATCTATCTCTAAATCTCCGCAGGAAACACTGACATCCAAAGCCATATTGGCTATATGTGACGCATGGTAGCATCTTTGCTCTTCTGTAAAACCTTTAGGATGAAAAATAGGGTTATTATAATTTAAAAGTAAAGGCAAGGCGACTTTAATTTTCTGTTAACGGGATTTAATAAAAGTGTATCTAAACCTTAGTTCTAGATTTGTTAGCCGATTTATACTTATAAGTTTATTAAGAGTTATTTTCTAGTTGGGATTTGAAGCAGCATGTTGTTCTCGTCAAAAATATGTTAAAGCTATTTAAAAAAATACACACAGAGTTATATTGTAATAGAAAAATGCTATAAAAACACACAATTAGATTAAAAAACTCAAAACACACACTTATCACTACTAATTACACATTAAGATTTAAAAAAACCCACTGATATTAAAAAATAGTTCAAAAATACACATCGAAACCTAAAAATAAGTAAACACTAATTTTCAACAATAACACAGAAATATAAGTACCATTTGATATCATATTAAAAAAAAAAATAATTAGACAAAGTTTCGGGAGATAACAATGTTAGGTACTAATAATCGGTTTTGTTGTTGCGATATTTACGTGCATTCTATACATTTTTACTTCTGTTTATTGGATCTTTAAGTTGCTGTACCTTGAAAACTTTAAAAGCTACATGCATCATGTTTTCGATACTCAAATTTCGTTCAATGTGCTCTAATTGCATGCAAATTTTGTAATTCTAAGAAACTGCTGTTTACGCAACCTTTATCTTAAAGGGTTCCGGATATAGTGTGGACAAATACAGGAAAAGAAGTTTTGGAACGATGAATTTGTATCAAAAACTTCCTGTTATTATAGTTAAAGAAAATCTTTTAAAGAAATACATAAACATTAAGTAACCCATATAAGTTGTTTCTAAATGATCACCTGAAATGACTGTATAGGATGAGGTTCCTTTTGAGGCTATGAAAACATCATAGTAAGACGCTCTGTCATCTATTAATCGTGTCATATACGTCACGACGTTGACCACTTCGTTTGCCGACAAGTAATTTAACAAACGATTGAAGTTAGCGATGTCAATCATCATCACTGTGACCTCTTGGTAGTAGGGGTCATCAAGAGTGACATCCTCGATTCTTCGATGTACATGAATAGACGAGCTGCATCGCCCTCCGCGTGAATGTCTCAGTCTCATATCTGCAGGTATAGAATGACTATAGTCTGCACCGTACCATCTATTGTTGGAAATATTTGTTGTTGAAGATTCTCTATGAAATACTTCATCTGTAAGGTCCTCATATTCTGGCTCCTTGTAAGATTTTTTCTCTTTGAAATCAAAGTCAAAATCTAAAGACGAAAATAATTGTCTTGGAATGACGTCTGACAAAGTATCCTTGAAAAATTCGTTTTCATAATTGATTTCTTTTTCTAACAGGTTATCACAATATTTCAAGTCGTCAACAAGTTCAAGTTTACATTTATAAACAACAGCGAAAGCAGCTATAATGATAGACGCAAACAGTACAAGCAAAGTAATAATGGTTACATATTTCTCAGCTAGATGGACACGTACTTTCTTCATCAAAATTTCCTGGTGAATCATTTCATGACTAAAAGCTAGTGCTCTAAGAGACACATTGATAGATAGATGAGAATCTATCACCTCGAAGCATGAATGATTATTTCTAGGAACAAAACTGTCAATGGAAGGATACCTTTTGATAAAGTCAGTTATAGCATTGATGATAGCAGTTGTATTGTCAGTAAAGTCTTTGAAAAACAATGAAGTCATGTGACCTTTGGCATAATTCATAAATCTGAAAACATAATCCATTCTATCAAACTCTTTCTGAAAACGACAACCCATCAGCAGCAGGTAATAACATTCACGAAGAAATGTAGATGCTCTCATTCCCGACGCTATTCTAACTAGCGGATCTTCAATTTCGGCAAATATGTCTGACGTTAAATGGTTTACAAGTTTATTTACTCGATGATCTATGACAAGGAAAAATAGATCGAAAACAAACAATGTATCTTTATAGTTTAAAGTTCTCCTGGTATCGTTATGGCAGTTTTCTAATGTTAAAACAGACAAAATAGTCTCATTGGTCAGAAGGTATCCATGGTAATATTCATAGAGATCAGCCACCATGATAATAACTGTTTCAACTTCTTCTTCTGTCATATGACCATGCATTGCAATTTCAAAAAAAGAGTGCAGTTTTTCGTTCATAAGTTGAATTGTTTGCACATCACGGTCTACTATCTGCAGTATTTTTTTACTCTTCAAAAACAATAAAATAATAATGACAATAATAATTATAAGAATGATAATAATAATGATAAATAAATGATAAAAATGATTATGATAATGATGATGATGAATGATGATGATGATGATGATGATGATGATTATTATAATGATGATGATAATGATGAGGATAATGATGAGGATAATAGTGATAATGATGATAATGATGATGATGCTGATGATGTATTCGTTTTGTTGTAAAGTCCTACTAGTGAAAATAATTGATAAAGATTCAATTTACCGTCGTATATATAAAATGAGTTTACGCATGAAAATAATATCGGGAGAACTTTAGAGCACTTGTCAATATTGGAAAACGATTGTTGTAGTCATGAACGCATTTAAATTATGCTAGACCTCGGTGTTTCGAAGGTAAACAATTCAGTCATGGAATAGAAGTTCCTTTACAATGTAAGTTCCAAATGAAAGAAAAATTTTGGAATACTAGTTCCACTGGCAGAAATTTTACAGTATTTGTTCCTGACAGAATAAAGAATGTGCACTATTTGTTCCTGAAGGAATAAAGGGAGTAGAAAATTTGTTTCTGACGGAATAAAGGAAATAGAAAATTTGTTCTTGATGGAATAAAGGGAATAAGAAAATTGTTCCTGATGGAATAAAGGGAATAGCCTTTTGAAAATTTGTTCCTAACCTACAGAAACAGCTTTTATAGCGTTGTTTATAAGGAGAAACACATAAAGTTGACATATCACTTGATAAATGTTCTTTCTGTCTTTGTCAACATGTCAACATATATTTTATCTTACGGAAATTAATATATATTTTTTTAATTTTTGTAAAATCACAGTTTTAAGAGTAAAGTCAGGTATAAATGATAATCCGAATGTTAAAAAGTGGTAAGTAAAATATAGTTTTGAGATAATAAAGAATTAAATGTTTCTTTTTCTAGTTTTATTGGAATGTAATAGTTTTGATCGATTGATTGATTATTGTTGGTTGCTCAACGTCAAGTACGCTGCAACTAGTTTTTTATCGAAGCACATTGCTTACGAAGCGCTTCCGCTTAAAATGTGCGCATAGTCAACAATTTGTACAGCTTAACAAATCTACAAAAAAAGTATAAACTAGGACACTATGAGTTAAATCATGCATTTCTTTTGTTCTCCTTTAGATATTCCATTGTAGCAGTGTTGTAACGTTATCGATGAGAGCACATCTTAGTTTACCGATGTACATATCTCATCAATCAATAAAGAAATTACAAACTGAGGTAACACACACACTCCAATATTGAGCGAGGCCGCGTGTGTCGACACGATTTTTTGCAAAAAACAAAATCAGTTTGTGTTTAGAATAAAAGACAAGTACTGTCAAGTCAGACGTCAACAATTATCGGAATGTTAAAAGGTGTTAAGTAAAACTTTTGTTTATTAGAAAAAAATCCCTGCTTTTATACAGATTGTTGTTTAGACATTTCTAGTAATGTACAATATGAACGTAGGACATCATAATGAAAGGAGATGTGAATGTAAGCAATTAAAATGAAAGGAGATGAAAACATAAATCAAGAAAATTTGAAATGATGAGTTTATGATCGTTAATGGTTTGGTCTTCACAACCAAAAACCATATTGAAAGCTGTTAGTCGCAAATGGGCTATATATTGCATGAATACGATTAACCATTTAATTTACTTTTAATTATGTTTTTTAATTGCAAATATTCATTTCTGAACTTAATCAACACGCATCGTCTTCAGTGGATTTTTTTTTCAATTTTAAAATATTAACTTACCGTATTAGCTTTTTCAAGGCTATATATACTGATGCCACAAAAATAAAAACCAATTAAAACAAAAACAGAATACAGCATGATAAACATTCCAAGTTTAACAATCTTATTTGGCTGTTTGTAAGATCTGGATACTGACATTTGCTTTGAAAGCTTTCCTGAAAAAAGTTTATGATTATTTAGCTATATATCAAAATAAATTCACCCGTATTAATTGTTCATTTCAATCATAATTTCCGGCGACAATTCTTAATTCAAATACTCTGATGTCCATAAATTTTGCTATTATGTGTTTTAAAATTGTATTAGTAGGAGACTTTAGCCAGTTACGCACATAATTGTTTGATAATGACTTGACTGCTTTCATACCTTTTATACCTTCAAGAAAACAGGCATTGAATAAAGGTTCCATGATTTTTCTATGACGGACCTCAATTTTAAGTCTGCATAAAACATTTGCTTCTAGACGTTAAGCAAACAATAATCAATCAATTATTTTACCAAATGAGGTTTTTTAAAGATATATTTTTATTTATTTGTGACGTTTAAGGTTTCCTGTTGTCGAGCTAAATTTACGGGAAAACGATATACTTCCCACAGTTTGTGGGGACTATTGAATGTGACAACTTCAGCACATCATCGAAGAAATTTTTCAAATGTCAAAATGATGAACACATGTAAAGGCGCTTGTTTTCCTTTGGTAAATGTCTATTCCACAAGACATTAATAGTTTTACTAACCTCACTCGATTGCAGTTTTACTTTCCTTACAAACGAAAAGCATTTATGTTTACTTTTTACGATTAAAACACAGTACTTTTATTTACAGGATACTTTAATTAATCTTTCACGGTAGAATTAAATTCTCTTACTTTCTTAACCGCCTCGGTGGTCTCGTGGTAGCGTGCTCGCCTCGGATGCAGGAGGTTTTGGGTTCGATCCACGGTCGGTTCAAACCAAAGACTTTGCAATTGATATTTGCTGCTTCTCAGCTAAGCACGCGGCATTAAGGAGTAAGAGAAAAGACTGGTCGACTTGGAGTCAGAATTATATATCCGGGTAAGGTGATATGTCTTCCTGCGGACTGTTACCTTGTGAGCTAGCACGTTAGATATCCGGCTTAGTGTGTCGGTCTAGTACAAAGCATGGTCTATATCTATATAGCAGGTTAATGTTCTAGTCCTGAATATGCATTTAATATGCCACTGAACATTGCTCTGATCTTATGTATTTCCTATCTATTTATTTTTCCCAAAAAGTATAAAGTTAATAATATTATACCTTCAAGTTTGAAGAGGGTATTTTCTAAATCTTTTCTAGTTGTACTAATATCGCTAGCTGCTATGCTGAATTTCTGTAGATGTTGCATCATCTTGAAGCTGTTGACAAGAATTAAATAAATTAAGTGATGTACAAACAAATAAAACAATGCCCAAATCCGCTTCTGGAAACGATTGCTCTTATTCCTTTGAATAACTTGTTTTTATTAATTTCCATGAAGAATTAGTGTGCTGTAAAACTAGATTTAAGAAGGTATTATATTTGAAGAATTGTTTACTAAGTGCTCAGAATGTGTTCGTTCTTATTACATATAGTCGTTAAATTAGTTAATAAATCAGTTATTGTTGACTTTATTTTACATTCAAATATGTGTAAATCTCGAAAATTAGCCATGAAATCTTATAAAAAGCAATTTCTTTTGAAATTGTCCTTTTGTATCTTTCCTTTCATGTCCCTTTTAGTTATATAACCCTTCACGCATTTACATATGTGTCTTGAGGTAAGAAGGTATACTGCAAGAATTTCTCTACGTTGGAAGATATCAGTTTGCCATTGGTTATTGGATATAAGCAGATTTAATGTTATTCGCTATTGTATTCACAACACTTTAACTTTTTGCGAAGATTTGCTTTTTAACATAATTTTTCTTCAACATTGTAATATTATTAATAAACTCAACCTACCTTTATCGTTACAAAAACAAAACTGAACAAAATCAAAACAATTGTCTCCTACAGTCAAGTTGAAATTTGTTTATGTGAAGAAACTCGGTGTGAGGTGAATATAAACATCATGAACGTGTTAATTAGAGCTCTGCGTGTTATTGAATCGGAAAATCATACATTGTTTTTGTCACATTCACATAATAAATAAGTGATAACTGGACCTTTGTCCGTTTGTTTTATTTTTTCCTCGTGATTGGAACTTTTTGGTTTAATCTTTATTTTCTGTTTTTTTTGGGGGCCTCGGTGGCTGAGTGGTCTAAGTAGTCCAACTACTGTGTATCACTAGCTTGTTAACACTGAGTTTTTTTCATCAATCTGATTAAAATAAGATATGTGATTCGCTACGTTTTTGATTTCGACGAGTCAGATAGTTACGACATATCTATTTAATCAGATTGATTCTGTAGTATTATTCAGAATAATCCAACATTGCAGACATGAGAAAATTATGAAACTGTAGAATTTTTTTTTTAATGACTTTCATACATAATTTTAGTATTTTTCTGAATAAAAAACAAAAAAGAAGAAACAACAGTGGTCCTTTTTGAAGAAGATACCAAGAAGGTAATCAATAGCAATAAGTCAAAGATGGAGAGACAGTTCCATGGGAAAAAGGACAGAAATACCAACAATACAAAGGCGCTCACTTAAATTTCACTTGAAACTCAATACTTATAGATTATCGTTGATCATCTCAACGAGATTGATTTTCTCGCTTGAGCCGGGACGGCGAAAGCGAGAAATGCAATCGAGTTGAGATGACCAATGATAATCTGTTTATCGCTATTTTACCTATGACGACGTTGTCACTTTCATGTCAATTTCATTAGCAACGCCACGTGCCTGCATAGTTTCTAGCGATAATTTTCCATCTCAAGCGAGTAGCATGATATGAAAATTATCACAAAAAAGATCAAAGGAAAATGCACAAAATAGCGATAAACATTATTATCACGTGAACTTCATGTGAAATCAACGAGGAACTTCACATGAAATTCACTTATTTTTTGCATGAATTTCACATATAAATAAGCTCGATTCACACGAAATTGACATGGCATTTTTTATTATGTCATTTAATTTCAAATGAAATTAACGTCAGCCAAATTTGCTGTTTTAGTTCACAGAACAATACACTTGAAATTATAGATGAGGCAACCCTAGCCCCACTAAAAATCGTAAAGTGTATTTCGTTTACTTTGCACTTTTTGAAATAATTTCATGATCTTTTTCTTCTTAAAATGAGTTGCTTTTTTGTTTTTCTCTAACAATGTAAAAATGTAAAAAAAACTTTGAAAAAATGTAAAAAAAAAAAATATGTCATACACCTTTATCTCTGCTTTATCTCCACCATTTTCTACATAAGGAAATGTCTGTACCAAGTCAGGAATATGACAGTTGTTTTCCATTCGTTTGATGTGTTTGAGCTTTTGATATTGCCATTTGTTAAGGAACTTTCCGTTTTGAATTTTCCTTGGAGTTCGGTATTTTGTTATTTTACTTTTTGCATACAATAGGGCCAGAATGCGGGATGGGTGTGGTTCTTTTTTTATTTTTTTTATGTTTTAGCTATTTTCTATTCTTTATTTTTTGCCCATTATTCTCTGTAGGTATGTATATTACACCACATTATGGTTTATTCTATGTTTTGCCATTTTTTTTCTACTTTTGTATTTTAGGCCCGTTATTCTTGAGTTATTCTATAAACACAATCTAGACTCTCATACACCGAACTAAACTTAACATTTATTTTAAGAACTGACATTAGGTGACGATTGGTTATACATTGTGCGTACGTATATACACTCTCTATGAGGTAACTACAACTGTGAAAGTAAATGGCAGTCATACATTACATAGCCATGTATCTAAATGTAAAATATTAAATAACTGCTCACGTGTCTTGCCTATAGAGAAAATAGAAGGAATTGCCAATCGGATAATTGACGCTATCCTACTTGATGTCAAATGCGTGAAAATGCTGGCTACAGTCTTTGCAGCCATTTCTTCCATCATAAATGCTCGACCTCTTTTGGTTATATCTTACGATCCTGAATTTCCATTTCTGTTGACTCCCGACACAATATACTTACCATGAAAACTGATCACACCGCATGAAATTTATTAAGTATTGTTTTCATATCTTATATATTTATTTTTTCGCGTTTCGGAGAATAAGCGGGAAAATGTTGTCTAAAAGGAACGTTTTAAATAACGGCATGTTTTTGGCGGTTTGTCTGTATAGTTGTACATTGTACACGTGGTTATACGTGAACCAATCATTTGTGATTGTGTTAATAAGTATTCTTATGTAAATGAGGTTACATCCCAGCTCCTTTGTTCTACCAGGGGTGATCTGAGCCGAGCCGGATCACCCCTACCAGATCACCCTAGCTTGAGTTTCTTTGTTCTTACATCCCAGCTCCTTTGTTCTACCAGGGGTGATCTGAGACGGATCACCCCTACCTGATCACCCTAGCTTGAGTTTCTTTGTTCTTACATCCCAGCTCCTTTGTTCTACCAGGGGTGATCTGAGACGGATCACCCCTACCTGATCACCCTAGCTTGAGTTTCTTTGTTCTTACATCCCAGCTCCTTTGTTCTACCAGGGGTGATCTGAGCCGGATCACCCCTGCCAGATCACCCTAGCTCAGCATGCTTTCCTTTGTTTGGTAACATTTTGGCGGGAATGTCAAATCCACAATAAAACTTAGAATTATTTATACGGAAAAGACTAACTAAAAAATCCAGTGTCTATGCTGGGATTCGAACTCGAGACCTTTAGCATATAGACCCACGAATCACTTTTTCTCTTGATAAAATTTTATTCAAATATGTACAATGAAACATTCACCAGACAATACCTGGTGTCACAAACAGACAGTTACATATAGTCAGTTACAAACAAATAGAAATTTAATGTAAGTTCAGATACTAGTATGTTTATAATTAATATAATATTTCTGCATGGTTATCTGTTACTTTGATAACGGATTGTCCAATATAAAATATTTTCCTAATAAGAAATGTACCACAACACCAGGACGACTGGGTACAAACTGCCTGTTTATTTAACATATTTAAACATTGTGTCCGGGGCTCATAAAGGGTATATAAATATAGTGATATATAAAGTATATTATAATGATTGTGTGGTGTTCTAAAATAGAAATTATGAAGCCGTAAATGGTTTTATTTATCTAATCTAGAACAGCTGGGATGTAAAATAGTTATCCCATTCGGACTTGATGTGTCAGTGTAAGATCACCCTCTGGCCGCCGGCCATCGGGATGATCTTACACTGACACACCGCGTCCTCATGGGATAACTATTACTGAAAGCGGGTTTTTATTTTCTTTGTGTTTGAAAATCATTCTAGGTGTCAGACCACCAATTAAAAATCCCTATCTGTTCAACCAAATTTTGCAATTTTCAAAGCTTTCTAAATAGTTTAACTTCATAGAAACCAGGTATATCCTGAATTGTACATGTATCAGCTTTCTACATGCCAATTTTCAACATACCTTTAAAGCCTTCTAAGAAAAAAACTGACCTTCGAACAGAGTACTCCAAAAACAACCCCTGGTTTTCTGGAAATCTTTAATTAGTATACTATGGAGCGCATTAATCCTGAATTTTTAATGCAAACTCATAGACAAGTGAATTTTGGCTCAAAATGGTCTAAATATATTTCTCTTTCACCAAAAGTTTCATTTCTGCAAATTTGTTGGTTAGTTTAAGTAAACAATGACATCAAAAGCACTATTTTGTGTCAGAGTAGGGCTACTTTTACATACGTTCTAAATTAGAGGGAGTAATTGGTGGTCTGACACCTTCTAGACACAGACGTTCAACACTAAAACTTCAATATTATAATATTTGATATGTGTTTTTGATGAGGTTCGGCATCAATATCCCGAGACATCCTTGCACTTGCCCCGTGACACAAGTTTCTATATCAATTTTCTTTAGTAAAGTTTTTGTGGTTTTTCCTTGGCGGCAAGGTTACGTTAAAGACGGATATATACATACATTTATATAGAAGGGCATTTTGTGCTTCATGGCTGCCATTGTTCATATGTTTATTTATTCTATATATATTCGCATTTTGGAATGTACATGTACTTCATATATGTATTAATATATAAAATATATAGGTCATTTTCAAAAAATGTCGAATTTTCAGTACACCTATGCTAAAATTTTTATTTCTAAAGGAAAATGCAGTTGTAAGCGTTTAAATGAAAGTTTGTAGAATTTATGAGTCAGAACATTAATAATAAACACGATTCAGATCTATTTTGATAAGATTAAAATATATTTAAGTTCGATTTTTGCGTAATTTATGTGCGTACAGTGTCAGGGTAACACATTTCAAATGATTTTTTTCCTATTTTCTGATTGCCTTGATATCTGCAATAGGGACTTTTTTAGAATGTTAATATTAACTCTAACGAAAAATCGCAGCTTCTTTATTATTCTATGTAACATTTTTTCTACAAACTAAATTCAATGAGCGTACATGAAGTTCATGTTCATCCTGTTACCGCTACTTAAATCAACCGTCAAATTGTTCTCCCTATGAATATTGAACTAGTCAGTGTTGATTTCAAAAGCGCAAAGAAACCTAAAGATTTAACACAGCACGTTTCTTGCATAACAGTGCAGAGAAAAGAAATTTCAAGACATTTAGAGAAAAACATTAGTGGGTACCCTTTTGTTATGTCTATGCTGTTACCAACATATTTATCAATTATACCAATATTATACTTGTAAAAAGTGCAATAACGTGTTGGAAACCAAAATCACAACAGAAAAACATTAACACTTCATCAAAGGGAGTAGTTATTTCACAACAGCATTCATAAATGAAGAAAATTGTCTATCCTGTTATGTCTATCCTGTTACCATGGTTACAGTAATAGGATTGACAATATTTGACAGAGACGTCTTTAAAAAGTTTATAATGACATATAGTTGTACACATAATGAAATGTTTCGTTGTTTGAACTCATCGAAAGGTTATAATGTCTTAATCTTCGCAATTTAGCATTTGCAGATGCAATACTGCTATCGGTAAAAGGATATATAGACAAAAAGAGTAACAGGACAGAACTTAATATAGTGATATATCATTAACGTACGTTCCTGTTACCAATAAAATAAAGACAAAAGTTAACCAACATGCGAGGGAATTACTTATTGTTGGGTTTATTAGAAAGAGAAAAAAATGCTGAACATTATGAATTGCTATCTTAGACTTGCATTACTGGTGGTTATTTTTGTAACCTTTGAAAACAAATTTTTAGAGGCATTTTTCAGTACAACATGGAAAATTGACAAATAATCTATCATTTCACAGAATGAAAATATATAGCAGTTTTTATTCTTGAAAACCATCTTATTGGCTATGAAAAACAAGCTTAATGTTTTATCGAAACCTTTTCTAAATAACCAGAAATTTCTTTTGAATATGGTAACAGGAGAGACAAAATATTGCACCACCTATCAAAAAATGTTTCAATATATTCTTGTATGACATTATCAAGATTGCATATTTTGATATGTTGTTCCATAAGAACTGTTTGTTTTGATTTGCTTATGAAGAGGTTTGTTTGAATTAGTAACTTTAAATCAATTTTGCAATTTCAAAATTCGACATTTTTTAAAAATGACCCATATATTAAACGCCGGCTCAGTCAGTCTGCACGGCTAAATGCATTCATTTTGTTAGTTGTTATTGAAGTGCAGTTGAGACATATCTTTTATATAGCTATATGTATTATTATTTTTTTTTCTCAACATATAATCAGCCACACGTTCATTGTGTATTATAAAAGCTTAAGCTGCTTAAATATATACTTCACAAAGTTATATATCACTAGATTTTATTGAATGCTATTTGTTTGAATCTCAAATTATAATGTTAGTGTCATGTCAAATGTTTATGCCCTTCGGAGCCATGGATTGGAATAAAAAAAAATATTCTTCTTCTATTCTAAGAGCAACCATAACTCAACACAATGACCAGAAGAAAATAAGCCAACACGACAAATAATAGTAGGTCACAAAACTCTTCACAGAAAAATAAAGACTGAGCAACACAGAAAATGGTGTCATTCGATGTTAATTACGTGCAAGTGTTCACAGTATTAATTGTACTTTTCTTGACCTTTATTTGGAAACACCCACGACCTACCCAAAATGCCAAAAGAGAGGACTGTCCATTGTTTTCCCTTTAGTAATTAATCAATTTATTGCGCTAGATGCTTGTGTCGTCTTCAAAAGACTCATTAATGGTGCTCAAATTAAAACAGTTTGAAGGTCAAATCAATACCAAAGTTAACAGAGCATTCATTACACACAAACACATTCCAAAGTTGTGCCAAATCCGGCTACCTGGGAGTAGACAACACTTAGTGTTTCGAATCATTTTAGGGACCATGCAATATTTGTCAGGCAGGTGGGACCGATGCAAATTCTTGTTATGACAAAAAAAAAAGTGAATGTCGTATACTGATTAGGGCTGTAAAAACTCAATGTCCTATGACTTGCATGCAGAAAAAAAGTATGTGTCCTATTAACTTTATCTGAAATAATCTGGCACTAAGTGATAGGATGTCCTTAGTAATGGTTGTTTTTCCTGTAGTAATAAATGAAAACTGTTTTTGATTATTGTTGTTTAAGTATGTACATTATCAATAATACAATAAAAAAAGACATTTAAGATTGCACTTAAGTGAAATTTAAAAAATCTGGAATTTAAAATTGATACTATAAATCAGAACAGAATAAGTTTATAAGGAACAGATAAGCTATAAATATTGATAGGATATGGAACTCCTTTTCGAGATATTCGATGTTTGAAAAATGGGGAGAAAAGCTTTCTTGGACTTTTACCTTATATTTAGCATTGGCATTATTTGGGCTTCAAATCATAAGAAAGGAAATCTAGAATCTGCTTTAATTTTGTCAAATGACCTTTATGACTTATTGAAGTCTTCTATGAAAAGAAAAGTTTCAAATACAAATTGTGATCCTAATAAATTAATTTTAATGTAGACCTTCAAAGAAATAAAAGTATTTTTATTGTAGATGTGATGTTTAATTTGCAAAAATACAAATTGAAGAAAACATGTATTAGCTCCCTTTAAAGAAATATACTCTTTTACACGTTAAATTTAAAGAATAGAAGAGTTTTAATTTTGTATGTACTCGAATTATATTTGCCTCTTTTTGTTGAAATTTATTATCATGAATATTTGATTTCATTTGTTAATTATGAAGCTATATAGATATAAGAAGATGTGGTATGAGTGCCAATGAGACAACTCTCCATCCAAGTCAAAATTTATAAATGTAAACCATTATAGGTCAAAGTACGGTCTTCAACACGGAGCCTAGGCTCACACCGAACAGTAAGCTATAAAGGGCCCCAAAAATTACTAGTGTATACATGTAAAAACATGCAAGAACGGTTCTTACACTTATGAAATATTAAAGTGGAAAGTTTAATAGGGTATATGAAAATGACATCTGATAAAATATATGATATGTTGTTCAACTTTGCCTACTTACCTTGAAAGAGGTTTCTTCATTTAATTTGTTCATTTGATGATTAGTACTTGCTTTTTAATGTCCATGTTTATTTTGTCTGCAAATTGTTAAAAATGAGTTAATTCATATGAATATGAAAATATCATGTATTTCCATTATAATATATTAAAGATGATGATTTAAGCCAAAAAATAAAGAGCTGATATGTCATACTTGAACATTAATAAAATTTGCCGATCAAACTATTACTATAGTAAATATCATTTAAGTTGTTTCCTAATATAAAGCACATGTATACTGAGAGAAAAAAGCAACATAATTATTTTTAATTTAATATATTTTAACAAACAAACTTTATTTTTAAATATATCAAATAAATATAAGTTTACATTATTTTTTGTTATAATATAAACTATTTTATTGATTGTACAAATATTTCTTGTTTGGATATTTAGTTAACAACATTTTTTGTTTGATAGCAATAGTTTGAATAAATCTTCATATCCTATGGTCACCAAAGGTGAAAAAAGTGGAGACCCTATGCCTGAAGTGGATGAAAAATGTGTTTGTCCAACTGTGGTTTGCACCGGTCCCACCTGCCTGATAAATATTGCACGGTCCCTTAACATTTACCAATAGTAAATAACAGAAATAGACTACATCAATGATATTTCATGTCAGACCAAGAGCGACGACTACTGGTGATGACCACGGGGACGAAACATGCACGACCCAATGATTAAAAGATACCAGTCTTATAATTTACAATGTAGTTTGCAGATGCTCGTTTTTTTCTTTACAAGACATGAGCGGATCCAGGATTTGATGTTAGGGTGGGGCGTTCATATGAAGGTTTGAAAAATCAGACTAAGACCATCTTTGTCTGTGGTAAAAAATTCTTATGGTTTCGATCAATTTTAATATTTTACAGAAAATAACCGCATCAGTGATATATGCCATGTCAACAGAGGAGCACCGGTTATTGTGCTGGTAAATTACTATTTCACACCCAGTTATATGATGTGGTGAATGCACCTATTTGAATATGTAACGTATATATATAGCTTTTAACTTTCTATTTGGTTTAAAATAAACTTATAGACAATGGTGAAAGTAGCGGTGTTACTTTTAAATATTGCATCTGGCTAAAAAATAACTTGAAACAGAAGGAAGTTGTTGAGTTTTACAAATCTATAAGGTAGTGCGACTACAAATTTATGATGCATATCACTTTATTTATGGCGTTGTAACATTCAACGACATTAACCGTGGTTTCATTAGCACATCAGGTACTTTAACCTTGCTTTCCCTAACTGTAACCACCCCTTTTATTTTTTTTCTGTTTTCTGGAAAACCTGTAATTAGAAATTCAATCTATAAAAAGAAGATGTGGTATGATTGTCAATGAGACATCTATCAACCTGATTCAAATAACGTGGATATAAGCAAATATAGGTCACCGTATAGTCAGCTATAAATGGCACCGACGTGATAAAATGTGAAATAATTCAATCGAGAAAACCAACGGCCTGATTTTTGACAAAATAATAACCGAAAAACTAATTGACAGACAGCATACAACGACTGAATTAAAGGCTCCTGATTTGGGACAGGCGCATAAAGTATGTTACCGGGTTCAACATGTTTGTGAGCGCTGAACCATCCCCTTGACAGAGATGTAACAGCACAACACAATCTAATAAAAATTAAATCTCCACACTCGCTCATTTAGTTATGCTTGGTCGCTGCGTGGGAGCGACCAAGCATAACTAAATGAGCGAGTGTGGAGATTTAATTTTAATAAGATTGCAGCACAACATAAGAACAAACTGTAAAAACATAACGACAAAAGACACAAAGTACCAAGAAAGGGCACTCGCAGTTACCGAAAGCTAGTTCAAAACCAATTACAACTAATACAGAAATGATGTTCTCCCAGACTAAAGCATCAATCAGTACACATCCAACGAATTTAGTGTACCGACGTCATTAAAAGTCAGAGAAAAGCTTGACATTGTGCAATGCCAAAATATACCGGTAAGTCAAATAGTATCGACAGGATGTATTACCATAAGTTTTCAAAATTGTATAGAAATATATATTTAGTTATGTTTTAGCTTATCAAACACAAAATCAATGTTTGTAATGATAAAACATTTTAAAAGGATCTGACTGCGGCGTTAAATTGGTAACCTTTAAGAATAAGTTTATTCAAAGGATGAATGAGTGTACATGGATCATATATAAATTTACGGGCCGTCTATTATAAAAATATCAACAATGTACAATTAAGTTTATCAAATTTATGAATTAAATGGATTTCAGACGGATCTTTTACTGAGTTTAGCAAAATTCATATCAGTACAAGAACACGTCTGCTATTACAGGGGCGCAATTGGTGTCCTGTCTATGGCAAGCCGTTCTCGTCAAAACTATGTTTAAACCATTTTTCGAAAAATTACACACTGAGAATTGAAAAATCACACTGAGATTTAAGAACCTAAAATAACACACTGAGAAATCGAAATTACACACTGAGATTTTAAAATTACACACTGAGATTTAAAAAAATGAAAAACACACACTGAGAATTTAAAATTACTCACTGAGATTTTGAAAAGACACACTGAGATGAAATAAATTGAAAAACACACACTGAGAATTGTTAATTACACACTGAGATTTCAAAAATACACACTGAGATTAATATGCAAATTACTAATGAATATTCATGAGATGACTAATTCAACAATTTAATATCTTGGTCCCCCGAACTCTTGTCATTATAATGAAATGCGGTTCCTACAACCAACATTCGTAATAAATTTCAAGACTTAACAACTTTTTTTGCTAACTCATATTCATAAGTTTGTTGCCTATAATTCAGATTATTACTAACAGTAAAACGGGATTTTTTGCTTAAAACTGTTTATGCATGGTCCCTTTTCAAAAGTCTTTCAACTGTTACCCTGATTTCGCAAGGTAATCTTTTATATTTTTGTTACGTATATATGCTATAATAGGCACTTGGGGAAAAAAAATCACTGCATTGTTTGTATTTTTGCAGATTGTTCCAATGTTTTCTTATAGTTTTTCACCATTTGGTTATATTTTGTAATGAGAGTGATCGAGTGGGTATTTTTCTTGTTCTATTGGTCTTTAATAACGTAGTTTTTCTATACGTATATTTTTAATGTTTTTTATAAAACATTTAGCGCCAAATTAAAGGACTAACGAGTTCTGTCCCCTAGTTGTTTTAAGCTTGTAATAGATTCAGATTAAGTATGCTAATTAGATATGTGCGCATAAAAAGTGCGCACAAATCTCAGTGTGTAATTTTAAATTCTCATTGTGTAATTTCACATTCTCAGTGTGTGTTTTTCAGTTTATTTCATCTCAGTGTGTCTTTTTGAAATCTCATTGTGTAATTTTCAATTCTCAGTGTGTAGTTTTCAATTTTCAGTGTGTAATTTTCAATTCTCAGTGTGTGTTTTTCATTTTTTGTAATCTCAGTGCGTTTTTATGAAATCTCAGTGTGTAATTTTTAATTCTCAGTGTGTGTTTTTAGGTTTTCTAATCTCAGTGTGTTTCTTTTTAATTCTCAGTGTGTAAATTTTTCGAAAAATGGTTTAAACATAGTTTTGACGAGAACGGCTTGCCATACCTGTCGATAAAATTTATATCCAAAAGGAACAAAGATGTCAAAGAGAAAATTTACAGCCTGAATAGAGCGGTTTTTTTTTCTGAATTCAGTAATTGTTATCTGTATATTTTTTTGTTTTATAAGAGGAAGAGAATTAAACAATGACACAATTTGCTTAATAGCGTCTAAATTTATACCCCGTCTCATGTCAGGAATCGAGACAAGTCTTGTCAATGTATCTGTTTTGTCAGGTAAAAATTTGGTACTAGTTTATTTTGTTTACAACTGGTCAAGACTAAAATAGTAAGGTTTCCTAACAGTTTAAGGCATTTGCAAACACATAAATATATGAAATAATATAAAATATTATAAAATGCTATGCTTAAGATAGCCCAGAGCTTAATAAAAGTGTAAAATCACAGACTATTAAAGATCCGCCACTAATAAAGACCAAATTCCCTAACTTACACAAAAACAATTCAGATGAAACTATTGACTTCATGATCTTGGACAGGCAAATAAACAATGTTTAAACTAATTTTTTAGATCTCAACCCTTCCAGTCTTTTAAACTCGATCAGTTAAAAAGCAAAAGGTACAAACAAGAATGTAAATAAAAAATAGGGATGTCAACGAGTACTGAGTATTCGACTATCTAATATCATAACGATACTCGACTAATCGGTTTCCTGTTAAAATATTGCTGTCTTTTTTTTTATATAAAATTGATCTTCTTGAGAAACTCTTTCGGAAAATTTAAATGTGCATACTTTATTAATCATACTAGTAAATCGAATACATTTTGTTTCGAATGCTTGTGCTAAATTGTGATTGTTTCAGAAAAAGGGTGAAGGTTTGGTACCATTAAAACGTTTAAACCCGCTGCATTTGTTTGCACCTGTCCTAAGTCAGGAATCTGATGTTCAGTAGTTGTCGTTTGTTGATGTGGTTCATAAGTGTTTCTCGTTTCTCGTTTTTATATAGATTAGACCGTTGGTTTTCCCGTTTGAATGGTTTTACACTAGTAATTTTGGGGCCCTTTATAGCTTACTGTTCGGTGTGAGCCTAGGCTCCGTGTTGAAGACCGTACTTTGACCTATAATGGTTTACTTTTATAAATTTTGACTTTGATGAAGAGTTGTCTCATTGGCATTTATACCACATCTTCTTATATCTATTTAAAATGCCTCCGAAAATACATGGGCTATACCTAGGCTAACACTTTAAACTAAACATGTCTAAGCCATTTCGTCACATCGGTACCGTCAGAGCAAATATTTTCGTCTGCCAGACTGTGATTTACAAAGTTGCAAAACCGACTGTCCCCAATAATAGTTGACAAGAAAATGTTTCCAAATAAAAATAAATCAGTGAATAGCAAGACTTCTAATCCTTACGGCTTGGTAAACATTAAATGTGTTTTCTTATCTATTACCAAATACTATTGTTTGATATGGTTTTTCCTTGTTATGATTTTTAAATAGGTGTTCATTAAATTATATTGATTAGATAATTGTTTTTTACTTAATTAGTACTTGTAGGTAATGAGCTATTAACTATACATGTATATATGGTGTGTAATTCTTGGTCCCAATCCCAGATACTTATGTAAATGGTTTTTCGTCCGTTGAATAACAAACCACAGAATATAAAATACGTATTTTTGTGTTTCCGTGTTGTAGATATATTCCCGAGCGAGTACTCGAGTAATTGTTCACCGAGTTGACATCCCTAAAAAATGTACACACTCATAAACTGAACTAAACTTAACATTTATCTTGAGAACTGACATTAGACGACGATTGGTGATAATTGTTCATACGTATATATACTCTCTATGAGGTAACTAAAACTGTGAAAGTGAATGGCAGTCATACATTACATAGTCATGTGCCAAAATGTACAATATTAGATAACTGCTCTTTTTCTGATTTTCCTCCACTATCTGCTGCTCTCTGTACACTTTATCTATTAGTCATTTTCATACTTCTGGTACATACGTGTATAATGTATAAATCTGTGAACTTCTCTAATAAAAGGAACACGCAAAATATATCCATAATATACTCATGCAAAGATATCTTAGAATAAGGTTAGCTTGTCCATAATATACTCATGCAAAGATATCTTAGAATAAGGTTAGCTTGTCCATAATATACTCATGCAAAGATATCTTAGAATAAGGTTAGCTTGTCCAAAATATACACATGCAAAGATATCTTAGTGTAAGGTTAGTTTGTCCATAATATACTCAAGCAAAGATATCTTAGAAAAGGTTAGCTTGTCCATAATAGAGGGGTGACACAGGGTGTTCATTTTCCAAATCCTTCTTTTTATACCATTTTCCCACTTTCCACCTTTTTGCCAATTCTCCCAAACACCAGATTTTGGATTTCCATAATGCCCTATTTGGAGCCATCCAGAGCTGTCCTCTTGTCTTGTTTGTTCTTCAGTATGTACAGAACTTATGAATAAACACATATTTGCCTTACCTATATACTTTACTGGTCCAGTTTCTTACTACAACCTCAAGAAACAATGTCATTTAAGGCTTTTGTGAAAAAATAATAGGAAAAAAAAAAAAAAAAAAAAAGGTGATAAAGCACTCATGGATGACTTTGAAAATAAATGCCTTCAATGCTTAAAGCAACTCCCGTTTAGTTAACAGAACACAAAACTTAACTGAACACAAAACCCAAAGCAGGAATCTTCATATCAGACACAAAGTGTGATACAATTGATGAACAAGAATTTCTGGTGTGCAAGCATGACCAACAATGATTCCAATTGGTACGTTGATACTACTGTATGTTGAAGTATGGAATTTAATCAACAATAAAAACATAGAAAATGCCACCTTAATATATGCAAAACCATGGAACAAACACCTTTTAGATCGGACGAAGTTTGTGAATTCTCCAGAAACCTAGACTTGCTACATGTCCCTTCCTTATTATTTTTTAAATTTTGCCCTTTAACAATTTTACTGCTATAACTAGAGATAACCATTATACTGACATCTGCAAGGGCAATCAGTATACTGGAAGTTAACAGTAAACATATTAATTAGTTAGAAAGAAATAAAAGAAAAGGAATTGTAGCAAGTCTACAGGAAACCCTCTGTTTGTAACACTATATTTTCTGTGTGACAATTAGCATAGACCATGTGGTGAAGGAACTATCTCTGAATGCGAAGCTAAATGTGAATTCAAATGAAACACTGTTAGTTTTTCTAAAATTCTTTACGAGGAACTTATTGACTCTTATTGGAAAACCCTGTACAAAAAAGCAGTAAATTCAAACACGAAAACACAGATGTGGAGATATAACAATCTTCCGGGACAAGATAATATATAAAGTGATCTGAAATGGCTAATAATAAATTTAAAAACATTGATTGATGGTCATTGTTTATTTTTTAAGTAAAATAGTCTGTTAGATAACTTGGTGTCCGTCTTTGTCGTGTCCCGGAAGATTGTGTTATCCCCATAACCGCGTTGATGTCTTCATTTTGTTCGTCTCCGCTGCTGTTTTTGTCCTGGGGTTTTCCAATAAGTCCCTCTTAAAGAAGTTCAGGTATACTTATTTGATTTGATTTAACATTTATCTGTGAATTCAGATATAGTTCCTTCACCACATGGTCTATGCTAATTGTCATACAGTTAATAGTTTTACAAATAAAGGAGTTTCCTGGAGAATTTACAAACATATCTCCAAGTACATCGTCCGATCCAACAGGTGTTTCTATAGTGGTTTTGCATATGATTAAATCGCATATCCTTCTTTCTTTTATTGTTGATTAGATTCCACACTTGAACGGAAAGAAGTAACAATGTTCCAGTTGGAAACATTATAAGTGATGCTTGTTCGCCAGTTTCTTTTCATTAATCAACAATTTTCAAAGTCAATTGTATCATTACTTTGTGTCTCTTTCTGATATGCATGCAATGGAAGTGTTCCTGCTTTGAATTTGGTGTTCTTTTGTCTAATAGAGTTGTTTTACGCTTTGCAGATATTTCTTCCTATAATCATCCAAGAGTGTTTTATCAGCTTGAGTGATTTTGATTTCTTTGATTTTTGAATTTTCACAACTGCCTTAAAAGGCACCAATCCTTCAGGGCGTTCGTAGTAAGAATCTGGATTCGTGAAGTATAGATCTGGCAAAGATGTGTTTTTTTCATAAGTTCTGTACATACTGAAGAGAAGGAAACAGCAAATTCAAGTGTATCTGGAGTAACGACTCTGTCTCGCATCAAGGAAAAAAAGTTTTCAACCATCTTTGTTGATATAACTTCATGCTTAATTTCAGGAACAATAACGAGATAGTCTTCAATTAAAACTGTAAGCAACCAAGAAGCATTTTAATGTTATCCTGAAACACTCTCGAGACACATCCTTGTGGTCCCTGGACAACTGTTGTAAGCTTATATGATGCCTTAACATTTTGTGATGCTTTAGAAAAGAAATCATCAACATTCTTCAATTTATTCAAACTTTCAGGCAATGTACATCCCACTTCTGTATGCACCTTAATACAACCATATAAATCACCAACCGCAGTTAGAAACTTAACCATACCCTTTGTTGGTGTTACCATCAAAACTGATGATTCACCAGAATCACAAACATACAAAGTTTTACCTTTTGCAGCAATACCTGATGGTTGGGTAAGGATGATGCCAAACAGGGTCCATATTTCCGACCAGTTTGACCAGATCCTGCAACAACAGAAATTTATCTTTTTCATCAATACATTTCACTTGTCTGGACTTTGTATCAGTAAAATGTATGCGGCCTTGTCGAAGTGAAATGGAATGTGGACTACATTTTCACCATTCTTTTTTTTCTCTTTTTGTGGGTTTTCCCACATCCCACATTATGGTCATATCCACTTCCTTCTTTTTTTCCTTCTTGTTCCCAGATCCCACTTTTTTACCCCTATATCCCACATCCCAAAAGTGTGTCATCCCCCATAATATACTCAAGCAAAGCTATCTTAGAGTTAGGTTAGCTTGTCCAAAATATACTCATGCAAAGCTATCTTAGAATAAGGTTAGCTTGTCCGTAATATACTCAAGCAAAGCTATCTTAGAGTTAGGTTAGCTTGTCCAAAATATACTCATGCAAAGATATCTTAGAATAAGGTTAGCTTGTCCAAAATATACTCATGCAAAGCTATCTTAGAATAAGGTTAGCTTGTCCAAAATATACACATGCAAAGCTATCTTAGAATAAGGTTAGCTTGTCCAAAATATACTCATGCAAAGATATCTTAGAATAAGGTTAGCTTGTCCATAATATACTCATGCAAAGATATCTTAGAATAAGGTTAGCTTGTCCATAATATACTCAAGCAAAGCTATCTTAGAGTAAGGTTAGCTTGTCCATAATAAACTCAAGCAAAGCTATCTTAGAGTTAGGTTAGCTTGTCCAAAATATACACATGCAAAGCTATCTTAGAATAAGGTTAGCTTGTCCAAAATATACTCTTGCAAAGATATCTTAGAATAAGGTTAGCTTGTCCATAATATACTCAAGCAAAGCTATCTTAGAGTAAGGTTAGCTTGTCCATAATATACTCAAGCAAAGCTATCTTAGAGTAAGGTTAGCTTGTCCATAATATACTCAAGCAAAGCTATCTTAGAGTAAGGTTAGGTTGTCCATAATATACTCAAGCAAAGCTATCTTAGAGTAAGGTTAGCTTGTCCATAATATACTCATGCAAAGCTATCTTAGAGTAAGGTTAGCTTGTCCAAAATATACTCATGCAAAGATATATTAGAATAAGGTTAGCTTGTCCATAATATACTCAAGCAAAGCTATCTTAGAGTAAGGTTAGCTTGTCCAAAATATACTCATGCAAAGCTATCTTAGAATAAGGTTAGCTTGTCCAAAATATACTCATGCAAAGATATCTTAGAATAAGGTTAGCTTGTCCATAATATACTCATGCAAAGCTATCTTAGAATAAGGTTAGCTTGTCCATAATATACTCATGCAAAGCTATCTTAGAATAAGGTTAGCTTGTCCATAATATACTCAAGCAAAGCTATCTTAGAGTTAGGTTAGCTTGTCCAAAATATACACATGCAAAGATATCTTAGAATAAGGTTAGCTTGTCCATAATATACTCATGCAAAGCTATCTTAGAATAAGGTTAGCTTGTCCATAATATACTCATGCAAAGCTATCTTAGAATAAGGTTAGCTTGTGTTAAAGGTAACAGTGACACACGTGTCTTACCTACAGAGAAAATAGAATGATTGCCAGACGAATATATCAGACACACGTGTCTTGTCTACAGAGAAAAAAAAGGATTGCCAGACGAATATATCAGACACACGTGTCTTGCCTACAGAGAAAATAGAAGGATTGCCAGACGAATATTTCAGATACACGTGTCTTGTCTTTGTCTACAGAGAAAAAAGAAGGACTGCCAGACGGATATATCAGACACACGTGTCTTGCCTACACAGAAAATAGAAGGATTGCCAGACAGATATATCAGACACACATGCCTTGCCTACCGAGAAAATAGAATGATTGCCAGACGGATAATTGACACTATCCCACTTTATGTCAAACACGTGAAAATGCTCGCTACTTTCTTTGAATAAGTGTCTTCATAATCAATGCTCGATCACTCTTCCCTATATCTAACGATCCCGAAGTTCCATTTTCGTTGACTCTCGCAACAATACTTACCATGAAAACTGATCACACCGCATGCAATTTATAAAGTGTTGTTTTCATTTTATATATTTTATATAACTGTGTATTTATTATTTTTCTCAGTATATAATCAGTCACACTTTCATTGTGTATTATAACGGCTTAAGGTGCTCAAATATTTACTCAACAACATTATATATCATTTGATTTTATTGAATGTTATTTGTTTTAATCTCAAATTATAATGCTGTTGTCATCACAAATGTGTATGCCCTTAATTGGGGCCTTTAATTGCAATAAAATATTCTTCTTCTATTCTAAGGACCACCACAAGTCAACACAATAACTAGAAGACAATAAGCCAACACGACAAACAATAGTCGGTCACAAAACTCTTCACAGAAAAGACAGAGCAACACCGAAAATGGTATCATACGGTGTTGATTACGTGCACGTGTTCATAGAATTAATTGTATTTTTCGTGAACTTTATATCACTAATTTCCCACGTTCTATACATAAAATGCCAAAAGGAGGACTGTCCATTGGTTTTTTCCCTCCAGTGATTAATCAATACATTGTGCCGAACGCATGTGTTGTCATCAAAAGACTCATTAATGACGCTCAAATCTACACAGCAATGAGGGTCTGGACGGGGGTCCTTCATTTCTGAATTCTTTAATCTTTTAGGCCATTTTTCTCTATTCTTTATATTTTTTGCCCATTAATCCCTATTCTATAAACCCTCATCCACACCCTCATCAAATCCATTGTTAAGGAACATTACACAAACAATTTCAAACGTTGTGCCAAATCTGGCTAAGGCCATGTATTCCGGGCAGTAGACAAAACTTAGTGTTTCGAATCATTTTAACATTTTACGAACAGTTACTTAACAAAAATAGACTACATTAATGATATTTCATGTCAGAACAAGAGCGACGACTACCGGTGATGCTCTTAGCAGGGGCGGATCCAGGATTTTAGGTTGGGGGGGGGGCGCAAACTTAAATTTTTGAGGTAAAATTATCGAAATATTCTTTATAAAGCTGAGGACAACCCACGCATTGCTAATTTTAGGGGGGCGCACGCCCGCCACGCCCTCGCCTGAATCCGTCCCTGCTTAGAGACGAAACATGCACGACCTAGTGGTTTTAAAAACTCACTTAAAGATAACAGGCTTATAGTTTTTGCTCCGTGTTGAAGGCTTCACCGTGACTTTGAGATGAAGAACAGCAATAAAAGCGCTGTTCCTCTGCTTTTTGTGCGTCTTTTGCTGTGCATGTACTGATTTTGTTTCATGGATGGATATCCCATATCCTTTGTTTTTCTATTATAATTTACAGTGAAGTTTACAGATGCTCGTTTTGTCTTAGACAGGCAAGGATCCAGCATTTGATGTTAGGGCGGGATGGGGTGGGGTTCATAGGAAGGATTGACAAATCAGGTAAGACCATCTTTGTCTGTGATAGAAAATTCTTAAGGTTTCGAACAATTTTAATATTTTACAGAAAATAAGAGCATCATTGATATAAGCAATGTCAACAGAGGAGCACCGATTGCTGCATGGGCTGGCAAATTAGCCACGCCCAGTTTACATTATAGTTTGGGGGAACGCACCTATTAGAAAAAAATGTAAAGTTGTAGCTTTTAACTTTCTATTTAGTTTAACTTATTGACAATGGTGTAGGTAGCGGTGTTACTTTTAAATATTGCATCTGGCTAAAAAATAACTTGAAACAGAAGAAAGTTGTAAAGTTTTACAATTTTAAAAGGTAGTTCGACTACAAATTCATGATGCATATCACTATTTACGGCGTTGTGACATTCAGTATAGATTAAGGACATTAATCATGGTTTCATTAGCACATCAGGTATGTCTACCTTGCTTTTCCTATAACTGTAACCAATCCTTTTTAGCCAATGAGAAAACTGATCCAAATGACATTGATGAAAGCAACTATAGGTCACCGTACGTCATTTAACAGTGAGCAAAGCCCACACAGTATAGTCATTAATATATAAATAACACATAGCTGAGAGGGTGATAGAGCAGATTGTTACCCCGAGAAAACATTGTCAACTGAGGCGAAGCCAAGGTTGACAATGTCTTTTCGAGGGGTAACAATCTGCTCTATCACCCTCTCAGATATGTGTTATTTAATTTATTTTACTGAATGTTCTGTTATTACTGTCTATTAAATTTCAAATTCAAAGTAAATAAAGTATGACGTCTTGTACATAGCAATCATCCGTGTTTATTAAAGCGCACACTTGAGCAAGCGTCTCCGTGAAGGGTAATAGAGTATTTGCAATGGGATAGAGTAAATTGTCTCCCTCGTATTAACCAATCAAAATCTGGCATTTTGACATGAAGTATAATAACTATAAATGGCACCGACGTGACAAAATGTAAAATAATTCATACAAGAAAAGCAACATAAACGAAAAACTAATTTGACAGACAGCATCCAACGACTGAATTACTTGATCCAGCGGTGTTAAATTGATAACCTTTAAGAATAAGTTTATTCGAAGACATGTATCTGGAGAGTTGTCTCATTGGCACTCATACCAAATCTTCTTATATCTATCATATATAAAGTTACGGGTTCTGTAATAAAAATATCAACAAGGTATGATCAAGTGTTGTCAAATTTATTAATTAAATGGAATTCAGATGCATCTCTTACTGAGTTTGACCAAAAACTGATTCGCATCATTACAAGAACACGTCTGTTATTACAGGGGCGCAATTGGTGCTCATAGGAATAGAATATGTCGATAAACTTTATAGCCAAAACGGACAAAGATGTTGTCAAGGAGAAAAATTACAGCTTTAATCAAGGTTTTTTTTCTGAATTCAGTGATTTTTATCGTAGTTTGGTAATCGGTGTATTTTTTGCGTTATAAGAGGGAGAATTAAACAATGACAAAATTTGCGTATCCCGTCTCAAGTCAGATATCGAGACAATGTGTCTCTATTTTTTGTCAGGTAAAAATGTGGTATTAGTTTACTTATACTTACCGTTAAAGTTTCCTAACAGTTAAACGGCATTTGCAAAAAAATAAGTATAAAATTATGAAATAATATATTAAAATATTATAGAATGCTATGCTTTAATGACGAATTCACCAGTTAAGCATAGCATTTAAATGGTAGTCTCTGTTAAATATGTTTACACCACTTATACAGACTCATGACAATTTACAACTTTACATATTGTGCAGACATATTTCAATGAACGTATTTTTTTCATTTCTTAAACACTTTTACAACACGAATATATAAATATCATAAATTGGTAAATTATTTCTGCGTTATTCTGTTTTTACTCTGGGCATTACAAAGATAGTGTCGATCGTTCTGTTCTTGGTGCGATATATTGCTGAACGAAATCTACCCGGAAGTACACCCGCCGATATATGGCATTTCATATCAGTAGATTAAGTATACTTTGATCCTGCTTTTAGTTAGTGGGAACATTCTTTGATACGGTGTTGTAGAAAAGAAAGGATATGGGGTATCCATCCATGACATAAAATCAGTACATTCACAACAAAAAACACAAAAAGCTAAGGAACGGCGCTTTTATTGCTATTCTCCACCTTAAAATCACAGTTGTTTATAATTGTAGTATCATACTTGTTTTTGTCATCTTTGTATAAAGGTTTCATAGTGTTAAGGCAGAGACATATAATATGGTTATATATAATATGTACAGGTTTTTATTTACATTCAACTTATCAAGATTAAAAGGGGAAGAGTAGAGATCTAAAATAGATTAGTTTAATCAATCGTATACATATTTTAAGCAAATATCGTCTCGCACATGTGGACATTTCTTTTTATCCATCTGCAACAGCTAAGAATGCTCAATGTCAAAAGTTTAGGAAGCTAAATACACGAGACATTGGGACCTAAATAGAACAGCAAAAATCGTAAATGATTAATTTTGCTTGCAGGGGTTCCAACCTTTGTTCTTCTTAAATAACTTACCAAGAAATGGTCATCTGATGACTACGTAATCATGTTCAGATGGTGCCAATAAATTCGCAGTGTGCGCGTAGACCTTCAAACGTCAAATGATGTCGTAGAGAAATCGATTACAAATCCTTCAAGATACATTAACCAATACATTTGTTTTGATTTTGTCATAATGGTAGAGATAGGGAGATAAAGGTTGGTTACTGTTAGTACGATCCTCATACACCAAAGCGCAACACAAAGCTGTGCAGCAGCTACAAGTTCCAAAAATAAACACAAAATCCAAAGGCATGAATAAAAGGTTTTAACTATTGTATCCAAGAGGTAATTTCGGGGCAAAATCGCCCCTTACAGTGGCGTAGCTAGACAAATGTTGAAGGTGAAGCCCAAATCGGCAGTGGGTCCAGGGCAAAGCCCTGTAGGAGCTCAGGGCGAAGCCCCGGAAGCTCCTGGATTTTAGGGTTTAGACCCACAAATATTAACTGAAAATATTGAATGTTAAGGTGTAGTCAAAAGCATTTTTGTTTGATACAAGTCAGATAATTTTGTGAAAAAATATATATTGTTCCTCAAAGAAACTGTAAAAACCAGGAGATTCCAGAGGGATAAAAAAGTTATATTTACTAAGACCAGTGTCTCGCCTACTTTAAGAATCTAATAAATGTTTTAAGAACTTTAACTGCAGACTGTATGTAATGTTAACTGGAAGAAAAACTAAGTCCATATTAAGTAATATACGTAAAACAGGAAATATATTTTTTAAATTTCCTTCTAGATACTAGCTTTTGATCATAATCAAGCTTCTGTCCAAGTTTAAGAAAGTTACTGAAATTTTAAAACTTTAACCACAGAGTGAATGTAATGTTAACTGGCAGAAAAACTAAGTCCATTTATAAGTAAAATACGAAAACAAAATTTACTTCTGGATACTATCTTCTGATCATAAACAAGCTTCTGTCCAAGTTTGGTAGAAATCCAGGATAGTTTAAGAAAGTTATCTGAACTTAAAAACTTTAAGTTCAGAGTGAATGTAATGTTAACTGGCAGAAAAACTAAGTCTATTTATAAGTAAAATACGAAAAATAAGGATTTTTTACAAAATTTACTTATGAATACTATCTATGATCATAAATTATATCATATATTATATTATTAAAATTTCAAAAACTCTAACCACATAGTGAACATTTCTGGACGCCGCCGCCGCCGACAACGACGGAATGTAAAGATCGCTGTCTCGCGTTTGTGACAAAAGTCGCAGGCTCGACAAAACCACACCATTAAAATTGTTTAGAGATGAGATTTAAACAATATATTCAGATTAATATAGTGGGTACCCAGGTTAGGGCAGGATGGCGCCTTCAAATTAGCTTAGCCCGCCACATTCGGTATGTGCTTGTCCCAAGTCAGGAGCATGTAATTCAGTGTAATGGTTGTCGTTTGTTGCTGTATCATATTTGTTTTAAAATACCTTCATTATTTTGTACATAAATCAGGCCGTTAGTTTTCTCGTTTGAATTGTTTGTGTGGATATGAATTATTAAAAGAGTCAGAGAAAATCTCTCACCAACAAAAAGCAAGCCTATACTGTCAATTACTTTATCAATGGATGTCTCCTTGTATGCGTGAAGGATACATCTATAGCCCCGAAAGTCGTTCGGTTGTCATCGTATAACGCAGATATGTTTTAACCCGGCACATGACACTGAAACTGCGTTGATTCAGCGGTGGAATTGGTCACAGGCATTGTCAATTCTGCGTTGCATTGTAAATAGCAGAACACCCTGCAGACACAATATTCGTCTGCTATAAAGAGGAAATAAAGCGCTGGTGATGGGAACGAACGCCGGGTGTCTGAGAAGTGATATCGACTCGTTGACTTCTACAATTTTTGTTTATTTAACCGCACAGTGCCCATTTATTTTCCCTTCACTTTCTCTCACTCGAGTCTCCTCCTCTCTCTCATACCTCTAGCTCGTTTTATTTTTATTTTTTATTATGATTTTTGTTTTGACAAAACGATGTTGAAGCCTTGGCTTCCGAGCTTCCGCCTAGCTACGCCACTGCCTTATGACCGAACATTTTACGTTTTTTTTTAATATATTTTTTTTGACCCCCTCTTTTTTTTAAAACAATCTGCTACTAAATATGAGTGGACGATACACATAAGTTAAACTATAGATATCCACCAAACTAAATGTGATAACTATGTTGAATGTATACCAACTTACACTTGTTACAGAGTTGTTATGTTGATAAGATAAGATATGTTGATGCGAATTGAATATGTTTCTTGTTTTGGTGTAACACCACTAATTCATAATTTTCAATACCTCTATCTAGGTTTTCTTTAATAAAAAGCCACTTGAACTACGCACTTGTGTTTAAAATTTCGAAATTTTTACAACTTATCAAATTTTATCATAGAACTCTTATCTCAAGAGATTATAAAGGGGACATTGACATATACAATGTTCTTCGTCTCCAACCTTATCTAACGTGCATTTTTACATAACCTTTGTGATTTATGATCTATATAGTATTTGCATATCTATCACTGTCTCTGTTTTAGAGGGTGTGCACTTATTCGGATCTTGCAGGGCGCTTGTCTATCTTTAAATTCTTTTAATTCCAAATATTTTTTCTGTACCAAAACATTTTGTAATTGAAAAATAAGTCAAGAATTTACTTATATCTGATTTAACAGTATTCTCTTAAATATATGGTGGATTGTTGTTTAGAATGTCCAGTTGCAAATATTACATGAATATAAGGACGACACCATGTTAAGACTGTTAGGGTGACATTTGGATGAACCCTGTGGGAAAACTGACGGTATTTCACAATAAAGATCGAAATCATGGCACTAGTAGGATCATTCCTTGGTCTAATCATAGATAGCCGAATTTCAATAATATCTGGGACTATCATACTAACAGTACAATAGTCCCAGATAATATGTACTATCAGAGACATATACAATATGTATTATATGTCTCTGGTACTATATACATATACCTGTACTGTATGCATATTGAAAATTGTATGGGTTACGTTCTTTTAAAACTGACCATTTATTTCTAATATTGCGTTTTAAATGCAACTTTTAAGTTCGGTGTTCCTAGTCTCTTCATGAATTAAATCGTTACGGAAACCTGATACACAGAACCCAGTGGCGGATCCAGAGGGGGGGGTTCCGGGGGTTGGAACCCCCCTTTTTTTGGGACGATCAATGCATTTGAATGGGACATATAGTTGGAACCCCCCCTTTATCCTGGGTTGGGAACCCCCTTTTTAAAATGGCTGGATCCGCCCCTGGAACCATATATTATATAATACAATTATTACATGTATCAGTGTATGTGTCTTACAGAACTGAGAAAAAGATATCTTGAAATGAGAGTTTTGCTTTTAACAGAGTATCGTCAGCAAATTTGTAAATAAAAGTAGCCCACAACTCGTCAAATAAATGACATTTCGCAAGATCGGTGGCATTTGTTGATTGGTCACTGGTTCCTTAAAAAAATCCGGAATTCACTTAGTCCGTTGTTGTGCTATAATTATGTTGTTTAAGGCACATCCTGTTTATTTTTCGAGTGAAATTGATTGTGCAACACGTGAAAGAAAAATGGGGAAAAAAAAGAAAGAAGGTAACCTGGGAAAGATGTTGATCAGAGACAGATTTGGTCACAAAAAGCAGAGATCTTCAGGGGACCAGTTTGTAAGATTCTAGATAATGATGAATAATTATGTCATACATTGTATGATCCTCTCATATAAGAATGATATATAATATTTCATATAGCTTTGATCAGCTTACTACTGTTATTTCACACACCTATATAATTCCGTGTAAACTATGTTTACTTTTGATATTGCTCAGGGCTGATAGAAAAGATGCATTTGTGCTAATTATCAAATCAAATATATTGCACATTCCAAGTGTACAACATGCATGCACAGGGGTTTGTTACAATTTGCCGGGTTTACTATCCATACAAACCCCGAAAAAACCACAAGGGAGGAAGCTCATTTGCGACGTTGCTTCGAATTATTGTTTCAAAATTTTTCTAAGACTTTCACTAACTTTGTGATCTGAATAAATCTGTTCCCACTTGATTTATCTCCTCAATGACATATATGTATTCCCTTAAGTAACCTCTATAACCATTGTAATCCTTAAAATGAACTTGACATTTCTGAAATAGAATCCATCGACGCCCTACATTTGAAAATGAAAGTACTAAAACGACGTCTGACGGAAAATATATTTTCGGCACTCTCGGGAGTTTACTATAATTTGAAGAACATACACAGTGTGTACCTAATGGAGATAATTTGGAGGGAAATAATTCCTGCCATTTTTTACATTAATGAAATCTAAAATACTGTAGACTTCCGAAAAACATAACAATTATGGTAATCTCCCGAGAGTGCCGAAAATATATTTTCCGCCAGACATCGCTTTCGTACTTTCATTTTCAAATGTAGGGCGTCGATGGATTCTATTTCAGAAATGTCAAGTTCATTTTAAGGATTACAATGGTTATAGAGGTTACTTAAGGGAATACATATATGTCATTGAAGAGATAAATCAAGTGGGAACAGATTTATTCAGATCACAAAGTTAGTGAAAGTCTTAGAAAAATTTTGAAACAATAATTCGAAGCAACGTCGCAAATGAGCTTCCTCCCTTGTGGTTTTTTCAGGGGTTCGTATGGATAGTAAACCCGGCAAATTGTAACAAACCCCTGTGATGCATGTGACAAATAATGTAAATAAAACATAATGCATAACATGTGAGAATTAATGATATGTTATAACCACAATCAAAATATTTGTTTGTATAGTACTTCTATAACTTATGGTAGACCAACTGTCAGACCCTAAGCTTATTATGAACTTCAAAAGCTTGTTTGAAATAATAACATATATTTTGTTTGGCATTTGGATTAAGTTAATATATTACTGATTCGAAATCATCATCTTTAAGCAAATTTTTGAAAATACTAAACTTCTCTCAAAGTTTTTATATAGGAGACAATATAAAAGGTAGTGCACTTCATCTTCTACTTATTGTCCCCTACAAAATTTGCAGAATCTCTCAGTTGATATTTTTTTTTGTTTACTGTATCTCCCCATTTCAATAGCAAGTGAATATGCACTACTCATAATTTTTGTGAGAATTGATCTCTCATATTTTGGTATATCAAAGCTCAGGTAAGCTTTTAAGTCAAATGAGCAAATTTTACTATAAAATCTTAGTTTACCTGTGTTTTGTATTAAATTTGAATGATTCATTCATGTCATTTTAAAATTCAACAGTGTTATTTTTTGTTTCAATACACATTTTATATCAAATCTACAAAAAATGAAAAAGGACTCAACGTTTTTTTTGGGGGGTTCTGTTCAAAGATTAACCTATCAACTGTTGTCAACACTAATTAAAACAAATACAAGCATTTAACTTTAAATAAATTTAGTATATAAATGGTACAATATATATCATGGATAGCAAAAACACAGAACAAATAACAATCTATTCCCTATTGAAAAATGCTAGTAGTTAATTAAAGCAAGCCTAATTTTCTTATCCTATTGATAAGAAATCAAGTTGTCCTACTCTTAATATTGGTTGCTGTACTTCATAGAAGATTCCATACAACATTATTGTTGCATGATTGTTATATAAACTGATACTTAAATGTTTTATTTGTTAGTTACATACTACAGAACTAAATGATGGCTATGAATGGGGAAGACTTAACTTGCAGTCAGTCACAGAACAAAGTAATTTAGATGATTTCCTTGCTACTGCAGAGCTAGCAGGAACTGAATTCACAGCAGGTAACCAAGACAATTTTCTATATATACTGAACGAAAAAAGTTAAGGACCAGCAAAAAGTATTATCAATTACAAATAGTAATTAAGTATCTGATCTTAACTCTTGAAATAAAAGTTATGAAGTTATGTGTAAATTGTTATCACTTCCTTGTTAACCACAGATTTCTGAAATCAGCTTTTTATACGCCCGTTTACGGGACGTATTGTGGTATACCTCTGTCCGTCTGTCCGTCCGTTGTCAACATGTCGGACATTAACTCAAAAAACGCTTTAACCAATTTGCATAAAACTTTGGTGAATTGTTTAAATCTATTGACGTGAGCTCCCTTTCATTTTTTTATAAATTTTAGATTTTACGTTTCCGAGTTATGGGGTTTTATTTATTAAATAAAGGGGGATTTTCCAGTTTTCGGACAATAACTCAAGAATGCTTTCACCAACTTGCAAGAAATTTTGGTTAATTGTTTATATCTATTGACATGAGCTCCCTTTTGATTTTTATAAATTTTAGATTTTACGTTTCCAAGTTACGGGGTTTTATTCATAAAAAAAAGGGGGATTTTCCAGTTTTCAGACAGTAACTAAAAAATGATTTCAGCAGTTCTCATGAAACTTTGATGAATTGTTGATATCTATTGATGTAAGCTCCCTTTAGAATTTTATAAATTTTAGATTTTACATTTCTGAGTTATGGGGTTTTATTCATTAAAAAAGGCAGGATTTTCCAGTTTTCAGACAATAACTCAAAAATGCTTTCAGCAATTCTTATGAAACTTTGGTGAATTGTTTATATCTATTGATGTAAGCTCCCTTTAGAATTTTATAATTTTATTTGTTTATAGTCTGACAACAGATTTACTAAGTATTGCGCAACAGCAAGAAATCTTTAATTGAATATAAATTCAATTCATATAACCAATTTCAAGTTCTTTGACTACATTTATTCAGAAACCTATAATATGTCAAATATTTAATTACAATCCAAATTCAGACCTGTATCAACAGGGATTGAAGTTAAAATTTTGGCATGGTAGCCCACAGCTTTAATTTTGTAGCCCACATATATAGTCCTATACAAGAAAAGCAGAAATTTAAGTAGCCCACACCAAATTTTAGGGGCCATTGGCGAGTGGGCCCCTGCTAATTTCAAACCCTGTATCAAGCTTGAATATTGTGTCCATTTTTGCCGCAACTGTTCAGGGTTGGACCTCTGCGGGCGTATCCAGCTGCACTCAGCGAAGCAGTTTTTTGTTATATAATGTGCTAACAAACATGATTTTAAAAATGCAGCTTGGGAATTTAGTGTTCACTATTTATACGACCCAAAAATTAAAAATTTTTTGGTCGTATATTGGTATTACGTTGTCATCGTCGACGTCAGCATCGTCCGAAGACAGATGGTTTCCAGATAATAGCTTTAGTATAAGTAAATAGAAATCAATAAAATTTTAACACAAAGTTTATAACCACAAAAGGAAGGTTGGGATTGATTTTGGGGGTTATGGTCCCAAAGGTTTACAAATTAGGGGCCAAAAAGGGGCCCAAATAAGCATTTTGCAGTTTCAGACAATAACTTGTGTTTAAGTGTATGAATCTCTGAAATTATACCACAAGTTTCCATACAACAAAGGGATGATTATGGGGGTTATGGCTAAAACCATTTAGCAATTAGGGGCAAAAAGGAGGAAAACAAGGGTTTTATGGTTAAAGGACAATTTAGACAATTTAAAAGCAGTGTAAGGAGGTAATCCAATCCATTTAAAGAATACTGTTGTATATATGTTTGATAACCTCCTTACACTGCTTGTAAATTATGTATTAAGAAATGATGATTGTCTTGAGATGATTAGCTGTAAATTTATTTTTAGAAGTTACTATTAATTAATATTAATTTTAACCATGACTGTATGTCATTTTATATTTTATGATGTATTTAAATGAGTAGTTATGGTTGCAAACTCCATTAGAAATTTGAATTGAGATTATTTTTGGAATAAGGAAAGGGGAGTTGAAAAAAAATTTGGGGGTGGGGGTAAATAAGTATTTGTGGGGGCTACAACATAGTGTATTGCACAAAAGCAAAAATTGAATATAAATTCAAATCATATAGCCAATTTTAAGTTCTTTGACTACACTTATTCTGTGTCAGAAACCTATTATGTGTCAAATATTTAATTACAATCCAAATTCAGACCTGTATCAAGCGAGAATAATGTGTCCATTTTGGACGCAACTTTTCAGGGTTGGACATCTGCTGTCGTATCCACCTGCGCTCAGCGAAGCAATTTATTTCACTCAGGTAAGGTGAGTGTTTTGGAAAAACCACTTGCAACCAGGTGTTTTGTAAATTGTTTTTTTTAAACATTTCCAACCGTTTTTTTTTTATACGACCGCAAAAAAATCCGAAAACACATTGGTTTTTGCACTCTAACTTTAGTTTAAGTGAATGGATCTCTATGAAATTTTACCATAAGGTTCAATACCACAAAAGGAAGGTTGGGATTGATTTTGGGGTTATGGTACCAACAGTTAAGGAATTAGGGGCCAAAAATAAGCATTTTTCTAGTTTCCAGACAATAACTTGTGTTCAAGTGCATGGATCTCTCTGAAATTGTACTGCAAGGTACCATACCACAAAGGAAGGCTGGGATTGATTTTGGGGGTAACTGCCTCAAAATTTTAGGAATTAGGGGCCAGAAAGGGGCCAAAAAACAAGCATTTTTCTAGTTTCAGGACAATAACTTGTGTGTAAGTTTATGGATCTTTATGAAATTGTACTACAAGGTTCCATATCACATTGGGAAAGCTGGGTTTGAGTTTGGGGTTATTTCCTAAAAGTTTAGGAATTTGGGGCCAAAAGGGCCAAAAAACAAGCATTTTTCTAGTTTCCAGACAATAACTTGTGTTCAAGTGTATGGATCTCTCTGAAATTGTACTGCAAGGTACCATACCACAAAGGGAAGGCTGGGATTGAGTTTGGGGGTGATGAATCATAAGGGGGTTCAAAAAATTTGAGGGGGGATTTTTTTTTTCATTTTTTTTCTTTAAAATTTTCCATTTTGAATTGGTTATTTCTGATTTATATATAAAAGCAAATAATAATGATATGGTTTGAATAGGTAAATTGAAAATTTTTAAGTTCTTAGACCACATTCATTCTGTGTCAGAAACCTATGCTGTGTCAAATATTTAATCACAATCCAAATTTAGTGCTGTATCAAGCTTGAATGTTGTGTCCATGTTCAGGGTTTGACCTCTGCGGTCGTATCAAGCTGCGCCCAGCGGAGCATTTTATTTACTGTGGGTGGGGGTCACAAAAAGAAGGATTAGTATTGTATTCACATTTAATGGAATTGAACAAAAATAAATAGATGTAGTCACATAAACTGTCAAAAATTCTTCTTTGATTTGATTTTTTCCAATAATTTATCCCTTTATTCATTTGACAAATTAGTTTTGTGCATCTCTGATAGCAGATGGCTTTTTCAGGACTCCCTCCTCCTGCAAATGCATGGCCTATTGATCCAAGTTTCTGTCCTGTTCCTCGCTTTAGTGCTGTATTTTTGGCACACAGAACAGTAATATCCTTCCTCTGTGACGATTAGCCATTTAAAGTCCTTATCATATTTTTCTTCGCTTGCATGCCTTTTCCTTTGTTTTGATGCTTTATTTTCAATTGCTACAATTTCAATACAACTATCCGTTTTAGTTGACTTATTTGTCCTAGAATTTTCCTTATCACCATCGTCATCTGCCTTTCTCTTCCCCCGATAAATATAAGAAAACATTGAAATTTGACGATCGGCCATTTTTGTCAAGGAAAACAAATCAGCGAGTCATGATATGTATTTAAATTTTTACGGTGCGGAACCGAAAAAAATCCAGAATTTGAAAAAAAAGCCGACCACCTCCTTAAATGGAAAGGTGGTCGGCACACCCGTCTTAAACGCCGAATGGAAAACTCTGGAATTGATCTAATTTTCTTCTAAATAATACTTGGTCGAAAGGATCATTATTTTTCTCATTTTCCTGTACAACCTGTTCTATACTGTTGATATTTCCACCTTTTGATTCATAATACTTATGTTTGAAAAATATCATCTGTATTACGACATAGCGGTCTTCACTCATGGGTTGACTACAAGTTTCCATGTCGTGAAATTGTGTTAGAGCACATAAAGTTAAACAGAATGTAGATTTTTGTGGGAATTGATAATTTGTTACAACTTGAAAACTGAAAATAAAAATAAAAATAAGATAATGTTGGGAAATTATTATACGACCGCAAAATTTTTGCGGTCGTATATTGGTTTGACGTTGGCGTCGTCGTCCGAAGACATTTGGTTTTCGCACTATAACTTTAGTATAAGTTTATAGAAATCTATGAAATTTAAACACAAGGTTTATGACCACAAAAGGAAGGTTGGGATTGATTTTGGGAGTTTTGGTCCCAACAGTTTAGGAATTAGGGGCTAAAAAAGGGCCCAAATAAGCATTTTTCTTGGTTTTTGCACAATAACTTTAGTATAAGTAAATAGAAATCTATGAAATTTAAACACAAGGTTTATGACCACAAAAGGAAGGTTGGGATTGATTTTGGGAGTTTTGGTCCCAACAGTTTAGGAATTAGGGGCCAAAAGGGTCCAGAATTAAACTTTGTTTGATTTCATCAAAAATTGAACTATTGAGGGTTCTTTGATATGCCGAATCTAACCGTGTATTTAGATTCTTAATTTTTGGTCCTGTTTTCAAATTGGTCTACATTAAGGTCCAAAGGGTCCAAAATTAAACTTAGTTTGATTTTAACAAAAATTGAATTCTTGGGGTTCTTTGATATGCTGAATCTAAACATGTACTTAGTTTTTTGATTATGGGCCCAGTTTTCAAGTTGGTCCAAATCGGGGTCCAAAATTAAACTTTGTTTGATTTCAACAAAAATTGAATATATGGGGTTCTTCGATATGCTGAATCTAACTATGTATTTAGATTTTTGATATTTGGGCCCGGTTATCAAATTGGTCCACATTGAAGTTTAAAGGGTCCAAAATTGAACTTTATTTGATTTCATCAAAAATTGAATTCTTGGGGTTCTTTGATATGCTGAATCTAACCATGTATTTAGATTTTGGATATTGGAATACCACAAAGGGATGGTAAGAATTGTCTTTGGGAGTTATGGCTCAAACCGTTAAGGAATAAGGTGCAAAAAGGGGGAAAAGGGTTTCCAGGTTAATGGACAATTACTTAAGTACAAAACATAATTTAAAAGGCAGTGTAAGGTTGGTAATTGAAACTCATTTGAATATCTCACCTAAACTGCTTTTAAATTATGTATATTGGAAATTTGCCAAAGACTTTATTATTAATAAATTCCATTGGAAATTTGCCAATAACTTTAGTTGATTAAACTTAATTGGAAATTTGCCAATATATAATGTTGCTGATGAAGCTTTTTTGTTTATTTTTAGCCATGATTATTATGTCATTTTCTATTTTAATAGGGTCCAAAATTAAACTTATTTTGATTCTAATAAAATTGAACTCTTGGAGTTCTTTGATATGCTGAATCTAAACATGTATTTAGATTTTTGATTATGGGCCCAGTATTAAGTTGGTACAAATCAGGGTCCAAAATCACTCTTTGTTTGATTTCAACAAAAATTGAATATATGGGGTTCTTTGATATCCTGAATCTAACTATGTATTTAGATTTTTGGATTTTGGGCCTTGTTTTTAAATTTATCCACATTGAGGTCCTTAAGGTCCAAAATGAAACTTTGTTTGATTTCATTAAAAATTGAATTATTGGGGTTCTTTGATACGCTGAGAGTTATGGTCCTAACAGTTTTGGAATAAGGGGGCAAAAAAGGGCCCAAATAAGAATTTTTCTAGTTTTCAGACAATAAATTGTGGAATGGTGTATGGATCTCTGAAATTATACCACAAAGGGATGGTAAGAATTGTCTTTGGAATCTTTGACCACATTTATTTTGTGTCAGCTGAAACCTATATTATTTTAAAAATTTAATCACAATCCAAATTCAGACAGTATCAAGCTTGAATATTGTGTCCAAACTTGCCCCAACTGTTCAGGGTTCGACCTCCATGACCTCTGCGGTCGTATCAGGTTGCGCTCAGCGAAGCATTTTATTAGCATTGTTTTGAGAAAACATCCTGCCAGGTTTAATAGTTTTAGGCAAATAAGTTTTCCCTGTACATAATGTCCATAGTCCTTGCTGAAAATGTAAATTTATCAATTTTAGAGGGTAAGTGTATGGAATAAATATAAATTATAATGAATATGTGAAATAAGACATTAAAAAGGACGATGATGAGTAAGTACATCAATGAAACTTTGTGGATTATATATAAACAAAACCATCATTGCTGACATTATATGTATTTACTGTAAATTCAGAAATAATTGTGATGTTTTGTATCATTGTGAAAATTGCGATGGTATAGGTTTTTGCAGCATTATTTGTATTCAACATTTTCAGTAATGAAATATTTGATTTTTCAATTTTTTTCCCATTATTCAGCAATTGCAAATATAAGTGCATGAACATTTTTGAATTACAGTATTTAAGAGAGTGATAAATTTTTAAGGAAATGTTGACCTAAAATACATTTTTGTAAGTTCAGAATGAGTTATAATTGATCTTATCTTTTAATGCCTATATTTTGTAGAGAAATTAAATGTCAAGTTTATAGACCCAAATAAGAATTCTGGACTACTATCACAGACAGAGCAAGCTAATGTAGAATGTCTTCATGAACAACACAGGGATTTACTTAGAATTCCACGAAGGTAAAGTTTAACAGGAATTATGGGATGCATAATGTTTTAATGCACATATATTTTACCTTATAGAAATACACTTAAAAGTGCTACATATATCACTGAGGGTCTGGATGGGGTTTACACAATAGAGAATAATGGGCAAAAAATGCAGAATAAAGAGCAAAAGAAATAATGAATAGGGAAAAATTGGAATAAAGAATAGAGAATAACAGGGTGCATAAATATAAAGAGTAGAGAATAATGTTTAAAATAATTCATGTATAGAGAAAATTAATCTAAAGAATTAAGATATAAAGGACCCCCATATAGACCATCATCACTGGGGAGAGCAGATGTACATAACTTCTGTTACCAGCATCTCAAGCTGAAAGAAGCTGAAACTAATAAATCAAATTTGTGCTTCCATTAAATTATGCTCCCATCCCATAGAAAATTTTTTTATCAAGTTTGTGTATATAAGGCCTTGTTCCATCAGAAAAAAAATGTATTCTAAATGAAGATGTTCCCCTACAATCTCAAATCAGATACATGTATATCAGGCCAGAAAAATTAAGCAAAGATGTGAGTAGCTGAAATCTTATGACAATGGTGACTGTAGGGATGTTTGAGACTATGTTAAGACATGCCCAAGTCAGTCTTTATCATGTGTCAAATTAATGCTTATTGTCCCCAGTGAAACGTGTTGCGGGGGACATGGAAATACTGTCCGTCCATTTGTCAGGTCTTGTTAGCGCTCTCATGTGTACAATTCTTGCCAGATTTTTATGAAACTTATATCATAGGTTTATATCAGCAATGTCTTGGACAAGTTCGAAAATCAGTGCTGATCAATTATTATACGACCGCAAAAATTAAAAATTGATTTTGGGGGTTATGGTCCCAACTGTTTAGGAATTAGGGGCCAAAAAAAAGGGCCCAAATAAACATTTTTATACGACCGCAAACAAATTTTGCGGTCGTATATTGGTATGACGTTGGCGTCGTCGTCGTCATCTGAAGACACATTGGTTTTCGCACTCTAACTTTAGTTTAAGTGAATGGATCTCTATGAAATTTTACCATAAGGTTCAATACCACAAAAGGAAGGTTGGGATTGATTTTGGGGGTTATGGTACCAACAGTTAAGGAAATAGGGGCCAAAAAGGGGCCAAAAATAAGCATTTTTGTAACTTCCAGACATAACTTGTGTGTTAGTGTATGGATCTCTCTGACATTGTACCACAAGGTTCCAAATCACAAAGGGAATGCTGGGATTGATTTTAGGGGTAATTGCCTCAAAATTTTAGGAATTAGGGGCCAAAAAAGGTGCAAAAAACAAGCATTTTTCTAGTTTCATGACAATAACTTGTGTGTAAGTGTATGGATCTTTCTGAAATTGTACTACAAGATTCCATATCACAAAGGAAAAGCTGGAATTGAGTTTGGGGGTATTGCCCTAAACGTTTAGGAATAAGGGGCCAAAAATAAGTATTTTTCTAGTTTCCAGACAATAACTTGTGTTCAAGTGTATGGATCTCTCTGAAATTGTACTGCAAGGTACCATACCACAAAGGGAAGGCTGGGATTGATTTTGGGGGTAATTGCCTCAAAATTTTAGGAATGAGGGCCGAAAAGGGGCAAAAAACAAGCATTTTTCTAGTTTTAGGACAATAACTTGTGTGTAAGTGTATGGATCTTTATGAAATTGTACCACAAGGTTCCATGTCACAAAGGGAAAGCTGGGTTTGAGTTTTGGGGTAATTGCCCTAAACGTTTGTTAAGGAATTTGGGGCCAAAAAGGGGCCAAAAAACAAGCATTTTTCTAGTTGCCAGACAATAACTTGTGTTCAAGTGTATGGATCTCTCTGAAATTGTACTGCAAGGTACCATACCACTAAGGGAAGGCTGGGATTGAGTTTGGGGGTGATGAATCATAAGGGGGTTCAAAAAATTGGGGGGGATATTTTTTCCTTTTTTTTCTTTAAAATTTTCCATTTTAAATTGGTTATTTCTGATTTATATATAAAAGCAAATAATAATGATATGGTTTGAATAGGTAAATTAAAAATTTTTAATTCTTAGACCACATTCATTCTGTGTCAGAAACCTAAGCTGTGTCAAATATTTAATCACAATCCAAATTCAGTGCTGTATCAAGCTTGAATGTTGTGTCCATACTTGCCCCAACTGTTCAGGGTTCGACCTATGTGGTCGTATCAAGCTGTGCCCAGCGGAGCATTTTATTGTAGTTTCTAGACAATAACTTGTGTTAAAGTGTATGAATCTCTCTGATATTATACCACAAACTTCCATACAACAAAGGGATGGTTAGGATTGACTTTGGGGGGTTATGGCTCAAACCATTTAGTAATTAGGGGCAAAAAAAGGGGAAAAAGAAGGATTTTTCTAGTAAAAGGACAATTGAGACAATTTAAAAGCAGTGTAAGGGAGGTAATCCAAATCAAATTAAAGAACACTGTTTGATTACCTCCCTTATACTGCTTGTAAATTATGTATTAAGTAATGATGATTGTCTTGAGGTGATTAGCTGTCAGTTTATTTTTAGCAGTTACTATTAGTATTAATTAATATTAATTTTAGCCATGACTATGTATGTCATTTTATATTTTAAAACTTTTATGATGTATTTAAAGGGGTAATTTTGGTTGCAAACTGCATTAGAAATTTGAATTGAGATACTAACCATATCTTGAGGGAAAGAATTTTTTTGGGGAATAAGGGAAAGGGGGGAGGTGAAAAAAATTGGAAGGGGGGAACAATTTTTCTCATTTCAGATTTCAGAAATTAAAAGAAAATTTCTTCAAATATTTTTTTTGGGGGGTTAATAGTGTATTGTACAAAAGCAAAAAAAACCGCGGTAAAATAACTTTTTTTTGGTAGGGGAGAGGGGGGTCAATTCGCAACAACATAGTGTATTGCACAAAAGCAATAGATTGAATATAAATTCAAATCATATAACCAATTTGAAGTTCTCTGACTACAGTTATTCTGTGTCAAAAACCTATTATGTGTCAAAAATTTAGTTACAATCCAAATTCAGACCTGTATCAATCATGAATATTGTGTCCATTTTGGCCCAACTTTTCAGGGTTGGACATCTGCGGTCGTATCCAGCTGCGCTGAGCGAAGCAATTTATTTTAAAAGAGTTATGCCCCTTAGAAACATTAATTTTATGGAAAATTGCATCGTTAACACTCTCATTTGTTCAATTCTTGCCAGATTTTTATGAAACTCATATCATATTCATAGGTTTATATCAGCAATGTCTTGGAAAAGTTCGAAAATCAGTGCCGATCAATTATTTTTAAAAGATTTATGCCCCTTGGAAACATTAATTACAAGGAAAATTGCATTATTAGCGCTCTCATGTATACAATTCTTGCCAGAATTTTATGAAACTTGAATAATAGGTTTATATCAGCAATGTTTTTTGACGAGTTTGAAAATCAGTGCCGATCAAAAAATTTTAAATAGTTATGCCCCTTGGAAATATTAATTATATGGAAAATTGCCTTATGAGCGGTCTAATATGTACAATTCTTGCCAGATTTTTTGTCTCGTCTTGATGGAGTCAAAAAGAGAGACATAGGTATGCTGTTTCCGGTGGCAGCGTCAGCAATGTATTAGTTTGTGATTAGGCCTAGTTTATGGTGAACCACTAGTGGTATGTCAATGATATTTAGTATGCAGTTGTATTATCATTGGCACATCTCATTTCGTGGAGATTATTTGGCCCTGCCCCCTCAGTCATGGTCTGTTGACTTTGAAGCTTTTGCTTAGTTTACATGTATTAGTTTGTGAAAAGGTCAGTTTATGGGGAACTACTAGTGGTAGGTCAATGATATTTGGTATGCAGTTGTATAAGCATTGGCATATCTCATTCCGTCAGAGATTATTGGGCCCCGTCTCCTCAGTCATGGTCTATTGACTTTGAAACTTTTGCTTAGTTTACATGTATTAGTTTGTGATTAGGTCAGTTTAAGGGGAACCATTAGTGGTAGGCCAATGATAATTGGTATGCAGTTGTATAAGAATTAGCACATCTCATTTCCATGGAGAATATTTGGTCTTTACCCCTCAGTCATGGTCTATTGACTTTGAAACTTTTGCTTAGTTTACATGAATTAGCTTATTATTAGATCAGTTTAAGATGAACCACTAATAATAAGTCAATGATATTTGGTATGTGAATGTATTGGCATTTGCAAGTCTCATTTCCATGGAGATTATATAGCCCCACCCCCTCATCATGGTTCATTGACTTTAAAACTTTTACATAGTTTACAAGTTAATGTTTGTGTTAAGGTTTGTTTATATGGAACAACTTATAATAAGTCAGTGGTATTTGATATGCATTTGTATTAGCATTGGCACATCTCATTTCCATGGAGATTGTTTAGTCATGCACCTTCAGTCATGGTTCATTGACTTTGAATATTTGCATAACTTACATGTTAAAGTATTGCTATTTTAATTTCAACATTTGCATTATTAAAATAACAAAAAGGTGAGACATATCTCTGTGTTAACAGTTTATTATGAAATTTATATTATAGGTTTATATCATCAATGTCTTTGACGAGCTTGAAAATCAGTGGCGATCATTGATTTTTATACGACCGCAAAAATTAAAAATTTTTTGGTCATATATTGGTATCACGTTGTCGTCGTCGATGTCCTCAGCGTCGTCCAAAGACAGATGGTTTCCGGATAATAACTTTAGTATAAGTAAAAAGAAATCAATAAAATTTTAACACAAGGTTTATAACAACAAAAGGAAGGTTAAGATTGATTTTGGGGGTTATGGTCCCAGTTTCCAGATAATAACTTGTGTTTAAGTTTATGAATCTCTCTGAAATTATACCACAAGTTTCCATACAACAAAGGGATGGTTATGGGGGTTATGGCTCAAACCATTTAGCAATTAGGGGCAAAAAAGGGAGAAAACAAGGGTTTTATGGTAAAAGGACAATTTAGACAATTTAAAAGCAGTGTAAGGGAGGTACATATAATCTAATCCATTTAAAGAATACTGTTGTATGTATGTTTGATTACCTCCCTTACACTGCTTGTAAATTATGTATTAAGAAATGATGATTGTCTTGAGATGATTAGCTGTAAATTAATTTTAGAAGTTACTATTAATTAATATTAATTTTAACCATGACTGTTTGTCATTTTATATTTTAATATTTTATGATGTATTTAAATGAGTAGTTATGGTTGCAAACTCCATTAGAAATTTGAATTGAGATTATTTTGGAATAAGGAAAGGGGAGTTGAAAAAATTGGGGAAATAAGAATTTGTAGGGGGCTACAATTTTCTCATTTCAGATTTCAGAAATTAAAAGAAAATTTCTTCAAATATTTTTTTTTTTGGGGGTTATATTCAACAGCATAGTGTATTGCACAAAAGCAAAAAAAAAACAGGTAAATTTTTTTTTTTGGGGGGGGGGAGCAATTCGCAACAGCATAGTGTATTGCACAAAAACAGAAAATTGAATATAAATTCAAATCATATAACCAATTTTAAGTTCTTTGACTACACTTATTCTGTGTCAGAAACCTATTATGTGTCAAATATTTAATTACAATCCAAATTCAGACCTGTATCAAGCGCGAATAATGTGTCCATTTTGGCCGCAACTTTTCAGGGTTGGACATCTGCGGTCTTATCCAGCTGCACTCAGTGAAGCAATTTATTAAAAGAGTTATGCTCCTTGGAAATATTGATTATATGGAAAATTGCATTGTTAGCGCTCTCATATGTTCAAATCTTGCCGAAAATAAGTTTTGATCAAATAATTTAACGAGTTATGACCCTTGGCAATATTAATTATAATGGAAATCACATTATATTTGCTCTGAAGCCTTCATTTCTCTAAGATATTAATAAAATGTCTTATAGAACAAAAAAAGTGCTTCTTTTAGTTATTGCCCTTGTACCTTGGATAGATAAAATATGTGCCATGTGGGGGACATTGGAACTCTGTTCTTTTATTTAGAATGGGATGAATAAGTTTACAATGTAAAAGTGGTCAAATCTGAAATCTTGATTGACCTGGATAAGGGCACATTGCCACTGAAAAACAACAGAGTAGTGTGTAAATCATAAGTTTTGCCTTATGAAAACCCACAATTTGACCAGTCTAAAGAGTTTCTATTAAGTACAGAGAGCTGGACATCCTTTCAATATGTGCTATTGAGTGTCCTCATTAACAATCAGACCACATCTTAGTTTTATTCTCATACTGATTGACCAGACATGATTGAATGTGGTACAATATCTGTTTTCATTGCTGTTCTTTACTGACATTATTTATAGACACTTAGACCTTTTGTTAATCGAAATATCTTGGGGAGTATTATATTTAAAAGATTATGTCATTTTACAGTGTGTATGTAAAGAAACAAGTTTCAAGGATTTAAATAAAACAGTAGTTTATTATTATACATTGTTAAAAATTGTTAATTTCAATCTTTTTCTCCATAAAAATGTAGCTTAAAAGAATATATTTTTTAATAACTTCTGTAAAATACATTTTTTGGATAGTTAGTACATTATGTAGTTAAACATGTTTGCCTGTTCTGTAATTCAGTGGTAGTCTTTGGATTCCGTCTTTCATATTTTTTTTCCGTTTATTGTTTATTGTTATGTCAGGCCTTTGTTTTTTTTATTTGAATTTTTTCACATTTTATCATGTTGAAACCTTTTATAGCTGACTATAGGGTAGACTTAAATAATTTTTCGAGTTTCAAATACCAAAACATTATTAGCTCAACCATTTTTGCTTAAATTAATAGGCAGACGACACACTTCTTCCTTTGTGAATACTCATCATTTTTTTTTATTATTAGTGGTGGAAGAATGAAATTCCTAGAATGCTTAAAGTTGCATTTTTATAATAGCTCAATATGTATATTCCTAACAGATATTGTATTCCTAGAGTAATGTGCATAATACAAAATATATAAAAAACATTATATGACAAAAAAGGATAATAATGAAAAAACTCCTGCATGTTTTTTGTAAAACTATTTGTTTTTAGTTTAGGAATTTACTGCAAACAGGATAGATTTTTATTCAATTATATCATTGAAATCTGACAGCAAAAGCTGCCTATTAATTTCCAGAAGACAATTTTATATCAGCTGGTGGAGTTTTCTACTCCATCATTATTTTGTTGTTATTATACCCAGCAAACAAAGGTTGGAGGGGTACATGTATATCTGAATCACCCTGTCCGTCTGTCTGTCCAACATGTCTCCTGTACGGGGCATAAATTTTGTACTGTAGAATTTAGGTCGACTAAATTTTGTATACTGATGCATCATAGGATGGGGGTGTGTCATATACAAAAGTCCAGTCACTCTGGCCTTCACTTAAGCTTTGACCCGGTAAATCTTTGTCATTTTGTGTCTGGCTCATAACTTGTGTACCGTAAAACTTAGGATTACTAAACTTGGTATGCATTTGCATCATGGGCTGGGAGTGTATCATATACAAAAGTCAGGTAACTCTGAACTTGATGCTAACTTTGACCCCTATGATAGTAAAACATGGTGTGATTTGTGTTCGGTGCATAATTTTTGTACTGTAGCACTTAGGTTGACCAAACTATGTATGCAGAAACTTCATTCTGACCTTGACTTTGACCTTTGATGCCTTTGATAGTAAAACATTGTTTGATTTGTGTATGGTGCATTACTTTTGTACCGTAGAACTTAAATTAAAAAAACTTTGTATGCAGAAGCATCATGGGATCGGGATATGACAAATACCAAAATAACTGTTCTCTGTAGAACTTAGGTTAACCAAATTAAGTGTGCAATTAATTTTGTATCTACAGTATACAAACCTCAGACTTTGTTCCTGAGTCAGTATAATTCTGTCAGATTGACTTATCAGTAACCATGTGTCAACATAACACAGAGGCAATGATTATATAAAATGAATGGCTGAAAGCCAAAAATCTCAAAATAGCATTGTCTCAATACTGAATTTCACAGCAGCAATTAAAATGCATTTATGCAGGGTATTAGTCTCGCTGTGCGGACAGCACTAGTTGTATAAACTTTTTTCCTTCCCTCCAGTAGCATATCTCTATATTTTGTCTAGCATCTGTTTATTTTATTTTCTGATATTCTTACACTAGGTATAGACTATCAATGATATTTTCACTGATATTTAAAGTTCAGTAATTTAACAGATTTTCACATACAATGTTCAGAAACACATTGGCAAAGAAACAAAAAGTAATACTTGCTATTTCTATTATTTAATTAGTATTTTACATTACATTTTATCGACCGCAAAAATTTTTGTGGTCGTATATTGGTATGACGTTGGCGTTGGCGTCGTCGTCGTCGTCGGCGTCGTCGTCGTCGTCCGAAGACACATTGGTTTCGCACTCTAACTTTAGTTTAAGTAAATGGATCTCTAGGAAATTTTACCATAAGGTTCAATACCACAAAAGGAAGGTTGGGATTGATTTTGGGGTTATGGTACCAACAGTTAAGGAATTAGGGGCCAAAAGGGGCCAAAATAAGCATTTTGTAACTTCCAGACAATAACTTGTGTGTAAGTGTATGGATCTCTCTGACATTGTACCACAAGGTTCCATATCACAAAGGAATGCTGGGATTGATTTTGGGGTAATTGCCTCAAAATTTTAGGAATTAGGGGCCAAAAAAGGGGCAAAAAATAAGCATTTTTCTAGTTTCAGGACAATAACTTGTGTGTAAGTGTATGGATCTTTCTGAAATTGTACTACAAGGTTCCATATCACAAAGGAAAAGCTGGAATTGAGTTTGGGAGTAATTGCCCTAAATGTTTAGGAATTAGGGGCCAAAAAGGGGCCAAAAATAAGCATTTTTCTAGTTTCCAGACAATAACTTGTGTTTAAGTGTATGGATCTCTCTGAAATTGTACTGCAAGGTACCATACCTCATTGAAGGCTGGGATTGAGTTTGGGGTGATGAATCATAAGGGGTTCAAAAATTGGGGGATTTTTTTTCCCCCTTTTTCTTCCTTGTTTTTCCTTTTTTTTTTCCTTTAAAATTTTCCATTTTAAGTTGGTTATTTCTGATTTATATTTAAAAGCAAATAATAATGATATGGCAGGAGATACACACCAAACAGGATGTGTAAATTATTATATAATAAGTATTGTGCAATAGCAAGAAATTTTCAATTGCACAGTATTGTGCAATAGCAAGAAATCTTCAATTGCACAGTATTGCATAATAGCAAGAAATATCCAATAGCACAGTATTGCACAATAGGAAGAAATTGTCAATTGTACAGTATTGCACAATAGCAAGAAATATTCAATTGCACAGTATTGCGCAATTGCAAGAAATATTTAATTGCACAGTATTGTGCAAAAGAAGATACTTTGTATAAATTGCTTATTTCTTGACCAATTTCAATGGGGTTTTATTCTTGAATTCTTGGGGTTCTTTAATATGCTGAATCTAACCGTGTATTAAGTTTTTGAATTTTAGGCCCCGGTTTTAAATTGGTCCACATTGAGGTCCAAAGGGTCCAAAATTAAACTTTGTTTGATTTCATCAAAATTGAATTATTGGGGTTCTTTGATATGCCGAATCTAACCGTGTATTTAGATTCTTAATTTTTGGTCCCATTTTCAAATTGGTCTACATTAAGGTCCAAAGGGTCCAAAATTAAACTTAGTTTGATTTTAACAAAAATTGAATTCTTAGGGTTCTTTGATATGCTGAATCTAATCATGTATTTAGATTTTTGATTATGGGCCCAGTTTTCAAGTTGGTCCAAATTGGGGTCCAAAATTAAACTTTGTTTGATTTCAACAAAAATTGAATATATGGGGTTCTTTGATATGCTGAATCTAACCATGTATTTAGATTCTTAATTTTGGTCCAGTTTTCAAATTGGTCTACATTAAGGTCCAAAGGGTCCAAAATTAAACTTAATTTGATTTTAACAAAATTGAATTCTTAGGGTTCTTTGATATGCTGAATCTAAACATGTCTTTAAATATTTGATTATGGGCCCAGTTTTCAAGTTGGTCCAAATCGGGTCCAAAATTAAACTTTGTTTGATTTCAACAAAATTGAATATATATATTGGGTTCTTTGGTATGCTGAATCTAACCATGTATTTAGATTTTTGATTTTTGGGCCCCATTATCAACTTTGTCCACATTGAGGTCAAAAGGGTCCAAAATTAAACTTTGTTTGATTTCAACAAAAATTGAATATGTGGGGTTCTTTGATATGCTGAATCTAACCGTGTATTAAGATTTTTAATTTTTGGTCCCGTTTTCAAATTGGTATACATTAAGGTCCAAAGGGTCCAAAATTAAACTTAGTTTGATTTTAACAAAAATTGAATTCTTAGGGTTCTTTGATATGCTGAGTCTAAACATGTCTGTAAATTTTTGATTATGGGCCCAGTTTTCAAGTTGGTCCAAATCGGGGTCCAAAATTAAACTTTGTTTGATTTCAACAAAAATTGAATATATGGGGTTCTTTGATATGCTGAATCTAACCATGTATTTAGATTTTTGATTTTTGGACCCGTTATCAACTTTGTCCACATTGAGGTCAAAAGGGTCCAAAATTAAACTTTGTTTGATTTCATCAAAAATTGAACTCTTAGGGTTCTTTGATATGCTGAATCTAACCATGTATTTAGATTTTGGATATCGGACCATAATAGGTGAATGTCCAATTTAAAATTTTTAAGTTCTTAGACCACATTCATTCTGTGTCAGAAACCTATGCTGTGTCAAATAGTCAATCACAATCCAAATTCAGAGCTGTATCAAGCTTGAATGTTGTGTCCATACTTGCCCCAACTGTTCAGGGTTCGACCTCTGCGGTCGTATCAAGCTGCGCCCTGGAGCATTTTATCACAGTTACATTTGTATCTTGGCAACACTTTTAATTAAACACATTGGAAATACAAGTGTTATTTTTTAATAAATGCTTTTCATACGACCGCAAAAAATAATTGGTATCACGTCGTTTTCGTCAGCGTCTTCCGAAGACAGATGGTTTCCGGATAATAACTTTAGTATAAGTAAATAGAAATCAATAAAATTTTAACACAAGGTTTATAACCACTAAAAGAAGATTGGGATTGATTTTAGGGGTTATGGTCCCAACTGTTTAGGAATTAGGGGCCAAAAAAGGGGCCCAAATAAGCATTTTTGTAGTTTCCAGTCAATAACTTGTGTTTAAGTATATGAATCTCTCTGAAATTATACCATAAGTTTCCATATGACAAAGGGATGGTTAGGATTGACTTTAGGGGGTTAAGGCTCAAACCATTTAGGAATTAGGGGCAAAAAGGGGTAAAACAAGTTTTTCTGGTAAAGGAAAACTATGACAATTTTAAAGCAGTCTAAGGATGTAATCCAATCCCATTTAAAACAACATTTGATTATGTATTAAAAATGATGATTGTCTTGAGGTGATTAGCTGTCAATTTATTTTTAGAAGTACTATTAATTAATATTAATTTTAGCCATGACTACATGTATGTATGTCATTTTATATTTTACGACTTTCATGATGTATTTAAATGGGTAATTATGGTTGCAAAATTTCTTAGAAATTTGAATTGAGATAATGACTATATTTTGAGGGAAAGAATTTTTTTGGAATAAGGAAAGGGAGGTGAAAAAATATTTTTTGGGGGACTATTTTATAAAAATTTTGCAGTCGTATATTGGTATGACGTTGGCGTCGTCGTCGTCATCGTCTGAAGACACATTGGTTTCGCACTCTAACTTTAGTTTAAGTGAATGGATCTCTATGAAATTTTACCATAAGGTTCAATACCACAAAAGGAAGGTTGGGATTGATTTGGGGGTTATGGTACCAACAGTTAAGGAAAAAGGGGCCAAAAATAAGCATTTTTCTAGTTTCATGACAATAACTTGTGTGTAAGTGTATGGATCTTTCTGACATTGTACCACAAGGTTCCTTATCACAAAGGGAAGGCTGGGATTGAGTTTGGGGGTAATTGCCCAAAACGTTTAGGAATAAGGGGCCAAAAAGGGGCCAAAAATAAGCATTTTTCTAGTTTCCAGACAATAACTTGTGTTCAAGTGTATGGATCTCTCTGAAATTGTACTGCAAGGTACCATACCAGAAAGGGAAGGCTGGGATTGATTTTGGGGGTAATTGTCTCAAAATTTTAGGAATTAGGGGCCAAAAAAGGGCCAAAAAACAAGCATTTTTCTTGTTTCAGGACAATAACTTGTGTGTAAGTGTATGGATCTTTATGAAATTGTACTACAAGGTTCCATATCACAAAGGGAAAGCTGGGATTGAGTTTGGGGGTAATTGCCCTAAACGTTTAGGAATTTGGGGCCAAAAAGGGGCCAAAAAACAACCATTTTTCTAGTTCCAGACAATAACTTGTGTTCAAGTGTACGGATCTCTCTGAAATTGTACTGCAAGGTACCATACCTCAAAGGGAGTTTGGGGGTGATGAATCCTGAGGGGGGATTTTTTTTTCATTTTTTTTCTTTAAAATTTTCCATTTTAAATTGGTTATTTCTGATTTATATATAAAAGCAAATAATAATGATATGGTTTGAATAGGTAAATTAATTTTTAAGTTCTTAGACCACATTCATTCTGTGTCAGAAACCTATGCTGTGTCAAATATTTAATCACAATCCAAATTCAGTACTGTATCAAGCTTGAATGTTGTGTCCATACTTGCCCCAACTGTTCAGGGTTCGACCTCTGCGGTCGTATCAAGCTGCGCCCAGCGGAGCATTTTATTTCTCATTTCAGATTTCAGAAATTAAAAAGAAAATTTCTTCAAATATTTTTTTTGGGGGGTTAATATTCAACAGGAAAGTGTATTGCACAAAAGTAAAAAAACGGGTAATTTTTTTTTGGGGGGGGGGGATCAATTTGCAACAGCAAAGTGTATTGCACAAAAGCAAAAAATTGAATATAAATTCAAATCATATAACCATTTTTTAAGTTCTTTGACTACAGTTATTCTGTGGCAGAAACCTATTATGTGACAAATATTTAATTACAATCCAAATTCAAACATGTATCAATCGTGAATATTGTGTCCATTTTGGCCCCAACTTTTCAGTTTTCAGGTTTGACATCTGCGGTCGTATCCAGCTGCGCTCAGCAAACTAATTAATTTCTCTTGTTATTTGATGGAAGAATTGAAATAGCATTATAAAAGTACACACTAAGCCAAAAAAGGTCATATAGATTATAGACAGTCATCACTAATTGGTTGTGTTTATTGGTGTCTAATGTCCAGCAGCATACATTACATGCTTATTCAAGACAATAAAATGTAAAAGTCATATAAATGTGCCCTATTTTTATGCTATTTCAATTGATTGAGGGGCTAGCTCAGAAAGTTACAGGAAGTGACAAGAAGAAATAATCAAACCTCCTGTACATATTTTTCTGACTGGAAACAGAAGAAACAGAGAGAGAGATACGTCTCTGTTTCTTCTGCTAAATGACATACCTTAACTCAGTAGGTAATTTTAAAGTGCCAATCTGCCTATGAATCCCGCTTTGGTGAAAACATGACAAACAAAAACCCGCTCAAGTTTACATTAATTTAAGTTAAAAATGAATAATGTTGCACGAATATAACATTTGTTTCCCTTTCCTGTTTCTGGTATTTCAAGATATAATTTGGTTGAAATACACTAGAAATTGAAAACAATTAAGGGGAGAAAACTCCATAATTTGCTTTTATTCCAAAAGTTATCTAAAGATTTCTCACATTACCAGACATGTAGAAACAAAAGACATACCATTTCTAACTCAAGATGAGAGCAACTTCAAAATAGATGGTTAGGTCTGCTGTTTTTTTTTCTTTCATTTTTTAAAAATTCTGTTAAATTGCCTGATTCTTACAAAGACAAAATGTGTAGGCAAATATACTCCCACTATCAGAACATGGTGGCTGCTTGACAATCATCTTTTTAATGATTATGAAACAAGGAACATAAGTATATTAATACCACATGCAGACTCAGACTTGGAATTTTATGAAATTTTTACAGAAGTTTTTCTATGATTAATCTATAACATCTGATGCAACATTTTGAAAATGTGATTTTATCACTTCTCATTATTGATACTGAATACTGAAAGAATGACTTAGATTTTTACAGTTAATGTTTAAATACAGTCTGGGGTAAAACTTTTAAGCATCAATAACTTTGTTAAACCTTTATGAAATGTTCCAAACTTGAACATAAGCATTGTCATATCAAAAAATAGCATCTTGATTTTTTTCTGTATATAAGTGATAAAGGGGCTTAATTATTTTTGAAACCTAAATAAAATGATGTAATGTCAAAGTTCATACAAGTACAGGTGTCTTAGATTAGGAATGTCAGTTTTCCTGCAGTCTCGGATACTCCAGCTTCTATCACCAATAAAATTTGGTCACCAAGAGTGCTTAAAGTGGCGTTAAACACCAACTATCATTTAATCAATCATTCATTGGAAGGAAATGTTATGTACTTTCACAATATATTCAAACAATGGTTAATGTCCATGGCTTTCAATTTTATCCTTTGAGTGTTCCTAACCAAAGTAAATCCAGAAAGCCCTTTGAATCACACAAATCTAGTTATTTTTTTCTAATACTGGTTCAGTACTACTGCTGTTGGATAGTTGGTTCCCAAAGGCACCAGTAGTCTATGCTTTGCCACTCATAACCTACCAGGGTACATTCATAATTATTCGATGATAAATTAGAAATGATAAAAAATCTAAGGTTCCTGAGAAAAAATCTAAGGTTCCAGCTCCCTCAAGCAAAGCTAACCTTAGATGAATTTGTCTTTTCCTTTAAGTATTTATACATCCTTGGCTTTCAAGTTTTGGGGTTTTGAAAGTTTCTGATGAAGGTAAATCAAGAAAAGCGTTTCATAGTGTTATTTTTCTTAAGGACTATTTAGGCTAAGGCTTCATAAAAAGAGCAACTGATTTTGATTTTTTTGGTTTCAAAATTCATTAAAATAAGTCATGTTATATGTGTAGCCACTTTTTTGTAACAATGATATATTTTATGTTATATTTTCAGACCAGCATGGGATAGTACAACTTCCCCAGAGGAGTTGGACAGAAGAGAAAAAGCTTCTTTTCTGGAATGGAGAAAATCTTTGTCTGTGTAAGATTTTTATGTTCTAGTAGTATTGAAATGTTGTAGAGATATTAAAATTTGCTAAAGTTAGGTTATTTTGAAGGTGTTTATTGATGTGCAACCTAGATCATATCACTCATGAATTGAATAAAATCCAAAGGACATTATGTTAAGGTTGTGAGTTTAAGGATCAGGGATAGCAAAACCGGGTTTTATGAGTATTGCCCAGCCCAGTGAGAAATACTGGGAAAACCCAGGTTTTACTGGGTTTTACCGGGTAATACTGGGCAATACTGGGTAATATGAAAAACTGGCCTGAATTTTAAAGAGGATTAATCACAAATGGAATACATTAACATGATTTAAGATTTTTATAGAAATAAGATATAGTATTTTAATTTATAAGTTCACTTGTTTGAGACTCTTAATATAAAGTGTATAAATCTGAGAAAATATTAATGGTACAGCAACTCTTGAGACAAGTGTACATGTAGATACATAAGACATATGTGAAAAGCATTTCTTAATAATTCTCCTAAAAATTTATCTAATCGCCATTCTGTCTAGATTGGTCAAAGTGTTGACTTAAAGTCGAAGAATTCAATCTGTTTTTTTTTTATAATTATAACTATTAAGAATCAACAATTATATGTAAGGAAAATTACTTTTAAACATTTTTGTTCATTACTAAAAATGTTTACTAAGTTTTAGCATATGTTTATGAACATCACTACTTAAAAAGTAATTACTCAGATTATAACACAGATTTGTTTTTTAATTTTATAACAATAATTAGCCTTTTGATTTCTATACATGTTCATGGCCTGTCCCCTTAGGGTGTTTATTATACCCCATGCAACGAGTTGCGGAGGGTATAATGTTTTTGACCCGTCTGTCCGTCCGTCCGTCCGTCAGTCCTGTTTCTTGTCATCGCAACTCCTCTCAAACCACACAACAGAATTTCACGAAACCTTTTAGATAATAAGGACATACTATGTAGTTGTGCATATCGACAGGAAATTATGATTCAATTTTTTTCTAGGAGTTACGCCTTTGAACTTATTTACTTTAATGTACTACTGCAACAGTTTGTCATCGCAACTCCTCTCAAACCACACAACAGAATTTCATGAAACCTTTTCAGATAATAAGGACATACTACGTAGATGTGCATATCGACAGGAAATTACGATTCAATTTTTTCCAGGAGTTACACCCTTTGAACTTATTTGCCCAATATACTACTGCAACCTTTGTCATCGCAACTCCTCTCAAACCACACAACAGAATTTCATGAAACCTTTTCAGATAATAAGGACATACTATGTAGATGTGCATATCGACAGGAAATTATGATTCAATTTTTTCCAAGAGCTATGCCCTTTGAACTTATTTGCCCAATATACTACTGCAACCTTTTGTCATCGCAACTCCTCTCAAACCACACAACAGAATTTCATGAAACCTTTTCAGATAATAAGGACATACCACGTAGATGTGCATATTGACAAGAAATTACGATTCAATTTTTTTTCCAGGAGTTACGCCCCTTTGAACTTAATTGCCCAATGTACTACTGCAACAGTTTGTCATAGCAACTCCTCTCAAACCACACAACAGAATTTCATGAAACCTTTTCAGATAATAAGGACATACTACGTAGATGTGCATATCGACAGGAAATTACGATTCAATTTTTTTTCCAGGAGTTACACCCCTTTGAACTTATTTGCCCAATATACTACTGCAACCTTTTGTCATCGCAACTCTTCTCAAACCACACAACAGAATTTCATGAAACCTTTTCAGATAATAAGGACATACTACGAGATGTGCATATCGACAGGAAATTACGATTCAATTTTTAGCTCACCTGGCCCAAAGGGCCAAGTGAGCTTTCTCATCACTTGGCGTCCGTCGTCCGTCGTCAGTCCGTTAACTTTACAAAATCTTCTCCTCTGAAACTACTTGGCCAAATTTAACCAAACTTGGCCACAATCATCATTGGGGTATCTAGTTTAAAAATTGTGTCCGTGACCCGGCCAACCAACCAAGATGGCCGCCATGGCTAAAATAGAACATAGAGGTAAAATGTAGATTTTGGCTTATATCTCTGAAACCAAAGCATTTAGAGCAAATCTGACATGGGTTAACTTGTTTATCAAGTAAATATCTATCTGCCCTCAAATTTTCAGATGAATTGGGCAACTGGTTGTTAAGTTGCTGCCCTGAATTGGTAATTTTAAGGAAATTTTACTGTTTTTGGTTATTATCTTGAAAATTATTATAGATAGAGATAAACTGTAAACAGCAATAATGTTCAGCAAAGTAAGATCTACAAATAAGTCAACATGATCAAAATGGTCAGTTGACCCCTTAAGGAGTTATTGCCCTTTAAAGTAATTTTTACCAATTTTTGTAAATTTTTGTAATCTTTACAAAATCTTCTCCTCTGAAACTACTGGACCAAATTCAGCCAAACTTAGCCACAATCATCATTAGGGTATTTAGTTAAAAAATGTGCGGTGACCCAGCCAACCAACCAAGATGGCTGCCATGGCTAAAAATAGAACATAGGGTAAAATGTAGATTTGGCTTGTAACTCTGAAACCAAAGCATTTAAAGCAAATCTTACAGGGATTAACTTGTTTATCAAGTAAATATCTATCTGCCCTCAAATTTTCAGATGAATTGGACAACTGGTTGTTGGGTTGCTGCCCCTGAATTGGTAATTTTTAAGGAAATTTTGCCGTTTTTGGTTATTATCTTGAAAATTATTACAGATAGAGATAAACTGTAAACAGCAATAATGTTCAGCAAAGTAAGATCTTCAAATAAGTCAACATGACCAAAATGGTCAGTTGACCCCTTAAGGAGTTATTGCCCTTTATAGTCAATTTTTAACAATTTTCATTAATTTGGTAAATTTTGGCAAGTTTTACAAAATGTTTTCCTTTTGTAATCTTCTTTTCTGAAACTGCAGTAGAAAATCAATATAGAAAACAATCTACTAATGTACTGGGAATAAAATAATTGATAATTCTATAACATGAAAAAAAAACACATTAATACCTGATGATGGTGTTTCTTTCTTTACATTGAAAATGATGTCAAAACTATAATCCCGAACAATAGGTAGAATGTCAGATATGTTTCAGTACTTTGGCTTCATTTTCTACAGATTCAAGTGCAAATGATGCTTGAATTCCTACACTAATTTATACAGACTTCATCCCTTTCACAGGTAATGCCTGCCTCATATTATATTTAAAACTTGAATAGAATATCAGAAATTTTGAGAGAAAATTAATCAACCATGCAAGATCTTAAACTTAATTAATATTGTTCAAATTATCAATTAACTATTAAAAAAAATTCTCATTAAAAAATATAGTTCTTCATTTTATATTTTATCAGAAATTTAGGGAAAAAATTGAATTTAATTGTGTCCCTTGTTCTCATTTCCTGGGATAAATCCAATACAAATTAAAGTATTGGTATTGAATTAATATTTAAGAAATATTTCAAACCTTACCATTTTCTTCACAAGAATGAAGACCATATTTTCAGTGTCATGAGTATCTATTTTCAGTGTCATGAGTATCAGTCATCATATTTGTTGTACTTTGTTGTTTAAAAGTTGAATACAAAAAAAGATCAACAAAGCAATTCAAAACCACTTGAATTTTGCAACAACAAATGAGAGTTTTAACGACCTCAGCTGGCTATACAACCCTTGCACAATCAACTGAATTTTGCAGAAATCATTAATAGGAAAGATTGACCTTAAATGATAATTTTTAATACCTTTTTTTTTTTTTAGGGGGTTGCGCAACAACAAAACTTCACAACAAACATTCTCATCACTTGCATTTCTCGTTAGATAAATTTTACAAAATTCTCCCTGAAACTACTGTCAAATTAAACTAAACTTAGTTTAAATCACCACTAGGATATCCAGGGACCACTGTGTATGATGACCCTGCCTGCCAACATGGCACACATGGCTGAAATAAAACATAGGTTTCAAACGCACTTTTAGTCTTATATCTCTGAAACTAAACGACAGTACAACAGTTGCATTTATCATGCATCAATTGTAAATAAAAATATCAGGTGAGCGACACAGGGTCCTTGGAGCCTCTAGTTTTCAGGAGTTATGCACCTTTGAACTTATTTGCTACAATGTACTTCTGCAACAGTTTGTCATCGCAACTCCTCTGAAACCACACAACAGAATTTCATGAAACTGTGTAGATAATAAGGACATACTATGTAGATGTGCATATTGACAGAAAATTATGATTCAATTTATTTTTCTGATACAATTTTTTTTTCTTACACTTATTTTATTTCTCCAATGACAATGTGGGGACGTGGGGTATGTGAGCGCGCTCACTAAGGTTCTTTCATTTAGCAATATGATTGTATAACAATCAACATTTTCAATTCACTGAAACACTGCAATCATGGCAATGAAATGCATTTTTTCAAAGTTTCAAATTGAATTATTGAAACAAAGCTTGGAAATAACAACATGAACAAGGTATCCTGAAATGTACAAACTTGTATTCTGCCTACATAGAATTAGTGGAGAAAAGGAAGAAATTGAATTTTCAATCTTCAGGAATGACTCTCAATGGTTATCTGTATAAAATGTATATATTTAGCTATAATACTATTTAACACCAACAAGCCTTTACTATTTTGTGTAAAAATAAGCTTCAAAAATCATATTACCCAGTATTGCCCAGTATTACCTGTTTCTGGGAGTATTGCCCAGCCCAAGAAAACCTGGGTTTTCTCACCCGGTTTTCCGCCCGGGTAATACTTCAACTTTGCCAACCCTGTTTAGGATGAGTTGACACCTGAATTATCTCTATAAAAATAACCTTTTTTTATCATGTTTATATTTGAAAAAATGCATCTGAAAATGTGTACATTTAAAAAATGTCATTACCGGTAATACATACAGAACTATTTCCCTGTGTATATTTATATTTGTGACGTTATGAAACAAGTTTTTATACGACCGCAAAATTTTTTCTGTCGTATATTGGTATGACGTTGTCGTCGTCGTCCGAAGACACATTGATTTTCGCACTATAACTTTAGTTTAAGTGACTGGATCTCTATTAAATTTTACCATAAGGTTCAATACCACAAAAGGAAGTTTGGGATTGATTTTGGGGGTTATGGTACCAACAGTTAAGGAATTAGGGGCCAAAAAGGGGCCAAAAATAAGCATTTTTGTAACTTCCAGACAATAACTTGTGTGTTAGTGTATGGATCTCTCTAACATTGTACCACAAGGTTCCTTATCACAAAGGAAGGCTGGGATTGATTTTGGGGTAATTTCCTCAAAATTTTAGGAATTAGGGGCAACAAAAGGGCAAAAACAAGCATTTTTCTAGTTTCATGACAATAACTTGTGTGTAAGTGAATTGATCTTTCTGAAATTGTACTACAAGGTTCCATATCACAAAGGGAAAGCTGGGTTTGAGTTTGGGGGTAATTGCCCTAAACGTTTAGGAATTAGGGAACAAAAAGGGGCCAAAAATAAGCATTTTTGTAGTTTCCAGACAATAACTTGTGTTCAAGTGTATGGATCTCTCTAAAATTGTACTGCAAGGTACCATACCACAAAGGGAAGGCTGGGATTGATTATGGGGGTAATTGTCTCAATATTTTAGGAATAAGGGGTCAAAGGGGCAAAAAACAAGCATTTTTCTAGTTTCAGGACAATAACTTGTGTGTAAGTGTATGGATCTTTCTGAAATTGTACTACAAGGTTCCATATCACAATGGAAAGCTGGGTTTGAGTTTGGGGGTAATTGCTCTAAAAGTTTAGGAATTTGGGGCCAAAAAGGGGCCAAAAAACAAACATTTTTCTAGTTTCTAGACAATAACTTGTGTTCAAGTGTATGGATCTCTCTGAAATTGTACTGCAAGGTACCATACCACAAAGGGAAGGCTGGGATTGAGTTTGGGGGTGATGAATCATAAGGGGATTAAAAAAATTGGGGAGGGGATTTTTCATTTTTTTCCGTTTTTTTCCTTTTTTTTCTTTTTTTTCTTTAAAATTTTCCATTTTGAGTTGGTAATTTCTGATTTATATTTAAAAGCAAATAATAATGATACGGCAGGAGATACACACCAAACAGGATGTGAAAATTATTGTATTAAGTATTGTGCAATAGCAAGAAATTTTCAATTGCACAGTATTGCGCAATAATAGCAAGAAATCTTCAATTGCACAGTATTGCGCAATAGCAAGAAATCTTCAATTGCACAGTATTGCAATAGCAAGAAAATATCCAATTGCACAGTATTGCGCAATAGCAAGAAATTTTAATTGCACAGTATTGCGCAATAGCAAGAAATATTCAATTGCACAGTATTGTCCCGTTTTCAAATTGGTCTACATTAAGGTCCAAAAGGTCCAAAATTAAACTTAGTTTGATTTTCACAAAAATTTATTCTTAGGGTTCTTTGATATGCTGAATCTAAACATGTATTTAGATTTTTGATTATGGGCCCAGTTTTCAAGTTGGTCTAAATCGGGGTCCAAAATTAAACTTTGTTTGATTTCAACAAAATTGAATATATGGGGTTCTTTGATATGCTGAATCTAACCATGTATTTAGAGGGGAGGAGGGAGTATGTGTATAAACTTGTTGGTTGATAATGTCTCACCAAAGAAATAAGACTAGAAATAAAATATTAGAGTTCGTAAGATTTTTTTTTGTGAAAATTATTGTATTAAGTATTGTGCAATAGCAAGAAATTTTCAATTGCACAGTATTGCGCAATAGCAAGAAATCTTCAATTGCACAGTATTGAGCAAGTATTTAAAAGCAAATAATAATGATATGGCAGGAGATACACACCAAACAGGATGTGAAAATTATTGTATTAAGTATTGTGCAATAGCAAGAAATTTTCAATTGCACAGTATTGTGCAATAGCAAGAAATTTTCATTGCACAGTATTGCATAATAGCAAGAAATTTTAATTGCACAGTATTGCTAATAGCAAGAAATATTCAATTGCACAGTATTGTCCTGTTTTCATATTGGTCTACATTAAGGCCCAAAAGGTCCAAAATTAAACTTAGTTTGATTTTCACAAAATTGAATTCTTGGGGTTCTTTGATTTGCTGAATCTCACCATGTATTTAGATTTTGGATATTGGACCATAATAGGTAAATGTCCAATTTTTATTTTTTTTCTTAGACCACATTCATTCTGTGTCAGAAACCTATGCTGTGTCAAATATTTAATCACAATCCAAATTCAGAGCTGTATCAAGCTTGAATGTTGTGTCCATACTTGCCCCAACTGTTCAGGGTTCGACCTCTGTGGTCGATTCAAGCTGCATCCTGGAGCATTTTATTACTTTTTTGGAGGGGAGGGAGTATGTGTATAAACTTGTTGGTTGATAATGTCTCACCAAAGAAATAAGACTAGAAATAAAATATTAGAGTTCGTAAGGTTTTTTCTAATCTAATTTGAAGTTATATTATACAAGTTTATGATAGAAGTACTATGACATACAATATATAAACTTATAAAAATACCTTTTAAATTACTAGTAAATGGCCAGAACAATTTATTCTACAACATACTGCATCAATGATCAATAGTCTACCTGTCCATAATAGATTAAGTCTCGATACAGGGTAGCTTGTTTTGTAAAAAAAGTTTTAAAGAATCTCCCTTAAAAAATATAAACAAATACAAATTGTATCTAAATTTGAGAATGGAAATGGGGAATGTGTCAAAGAGACAACAACCCAACCAAAGAGTAGAAAACAACTGAAGGCCACAAATGGGTCTTCAACACAACGAGAAAATTCCGCACCTGTAGGCCAGCTTCAGCTGGCCCCTAAACAAAATGTGTACTAGTTCAATGAAAATGGATGTCACACTAAACTCCAAAACATATAAATGAACTAAATATATCTGCATGTATAGCTATTAGATTTATCTTGCATTTCACAGTTTACTGAATTGAATAAATTGATTTGATATCCTAATGTAATTGTAGGTTGTCTGAGGTAGAAGGCATTATCTTAACACCATACGAAAGAAACTTGGACTTCTGGAGACAGTTATGGAGAGTTATTGAGAGAAGGTATCAATTATTTATTTTGTTTTGTGTTGCTGTGTAATGTACAGATTGTTAGCTAGGCAAAAGTTAGGTTTTACTTGATTTGCATCAACATCTGGTATACTGTAAATTCAGAAATTATTGCGTGCATTTATTATTTCGATTTTGTCATTTTAGACTAAAATGCGATTTTAATTTTTACGATATCTCAAAAAATCCTGTTTAATTCATATGAAAAAATATAAAATGCCAGTTTAAATTATTGCGATAAAAACCCTGTCACATTTTTCGCAATAATAAAAACATCGCAATAATTTCTGAATTTACAGTAATTTTGGTAACTCTTAGTCACAGTTATACACTTAAAAAAATTAGAAATCAATTGAAAATCAAGAAATTACTGTTGATAAATTAAGAAAATTTTACGAAACAAAAACCTTTGATGAATTTTGCTGTTTTTTAAGGGTCCTTTTGGTCATATACATGTTGCTTGTCACATCATTAGGTCTTATAAATAAGAAGATGTGGTATGAGTGCCAATGAGACAACACTCCATCCAAGTCACAATGTATAAAAAGTTAACAATTATAGGTCAAAGTACGGCCTTCAACACGGAGCCTTGGCTCACACTGAACAGCAAGCTATAAAGGGCCCCAAAATGACTAGTGTAAAACAATTCAAACAGGAAAACCAACGGTCTAATCTATATAAAAACGAGAAACGAGAAACACCTATGAACCACACCAACAAAAGACGACAACCACTGAACAACAGGCTTATACATACTTGGCTTCAAACTATTGGGGTTTGAGCGTTTCTGATGATGGTAAATCCAGAAAAACCCATGGATGTGCACAATTAATTATGTTATTTTCATTCTCAAAACTATGTTCATGCATCACATTTATAGATATCATGTTAATATTTATTAAGGATTCAAAATTATATTAAAATGAAAATACTAACGTTTTCATTTTCATCCCAGAATCTAAGAAAATCAATAATGTTGAAATAAAGATTTCTTCATTTCAAGACATTTTCACAAAAATGTATTGTTAATTGAATTAGAGTCTTGTTTCCAGCTTTTGTGAATTTAATTGAAAACTGATAATTAAAACTGTGAAATTTATGTGTTTATATTTTTGCTAAATATTTGAAATCAGCAATGAAAACTGGAATAAATTAAAATCCTGTCATTTACAGGAATAAACAACATTTCCAGTTTCAATACTCAGTACAGAAATAGGTCATTGTAATAGAAAATGAGATTTTGGTTTACTGCTGTAAAGGAATAAAACCACTAATTAATGGTCCCATTGCTTTCTATGTTAAATTCCTCAATTTCAAGCTTTCATAGCTCTTTCGTTTTAAATTCAAATAAAGTGACACTCATTCCATGTCAAAACAATACCTTCTGGTTACCCATGCTGGAAAAATCATCATACCTTTAATTGCATATAAGACCGCACTGGTTCCCAGAAGTTTGACACTACCAAAACAGGTACTTCAGATCTGAGAATCAGGCAATAAATGCCCTCCTGTTTCAGTTTCATACAACTTTTTGGGAAAGACGGCTTCAAGCCGTCAATCCCCTATGTGGTTGACCAGACTGACATCCCCTCACGTCATTCATTTTGTTTTTATAGTGTGGAAAACACCCCCAAAAATCTTACAGAGATTGATGAGAAGGAGACACACAAATGAATAGATTGACTTTAAACATTTTTTAACACATTTCCCTTCTGTTTCTCGCGAAATTATCGTATCTTCAGCTCTCCCTTACACTATTTACGTTTCTTTTACAATCCGGAAAAATCAGAATGACGAGATATTCTAAATATATCCAACCTACATTATATTGACGTCATTGTTGGAATGCCACACTACGTAGAAGCAGGGATATCCTTTACTGATTATTTAAATCATTCTCAGAGTTCGTGTACTAATTTAAAATTGGTATTTGTTCAATTTGAACATAATTATGTTTGCTATAGATGATTCAAACACATCAACATTCAATGCTTTAATTTGTAGGTCAACTTGTAACTTGCACAGTAAACAATGGCCGTGGGGATACATGAGATTGGGGAGAGAAACGACAGTTTTGATTTTTTCTGTAAAATTCTGTTTTGAGAATCTTCCTCCAATACAGGAGCACCTCAATTGATGAGTAATAATCCACTAAAATAAAAGTTAATGTATCAGAACACTTAAAATGTGACATTTAGTATATGATTGATAGTCTTCCATTAAAACGAAATTTTGTGTACCAACATAATCATTGTAATGGTAAAAAAAAATAATTAAAAATGTTGCATTTTGTAGTTTAAACCTATTTATTCATGAAATTTACAAATATATCAAAATGTAGGATTTGAAACAAGCTTCACACAGTTTACATCAATCATATTGGTTTTATTAGTACCTGTATCCATGTGATGAGAGTTGTAACTGGGAACTTTATAAATGGAAATTTAAAACTGAATAGATTTTCAGTCCTCACTTTCTTTAGAAAAAAAATAAAATCTTAGAGTACTGTCACAAAAAGGAAAGTGGCCCTAGCCTGCAGTTCAGTGGTACACAATTAAAATTTCAAAAAATATTGCAGTATTTGTTAAATGATAGAATTCAGTTGAATTTTAGATAATTAACTTTCAACTTTAATCGAATGTTTTGATTTAGAAGATGCAGATCTCTTCCATTGGTCCAAATTGAATCCTTAACTAAGGAAACGAAATTACATTACACAGCAATTGATTTCAATATTGTCAACCTTTCTACATATTCTAGGTGTTCTTTTTTTCATTCTTTATATGAAGACTATCAAAAGATCCCCCAAAAAAAAAAAGAAACAATGGCCGTCTTTCCCTCAGAGCTCTTCAGCTCTTTGATTTATTATTTAATATAATCATTCAACAAAGGTTCTACAAGGATCCACAGTCATTCACCTTTCATTTGATACCAAAATTACCCAAATATTTTACAAATTAAAAAAGTTACAGCTATGCGTAGGAACTATTTTGTTTTAAATATGTACTACTTTCTTGTATGTTCTTTCAGACCAGGCCCGAATTAGTTGTTCTGTACCTAAAGGGATCAATGCTGTATAGATATTTAAGGATGTACTTAGGTGAAGTTAAAAAAATCTAGAATTTAAAATTGATACTTTAAGTCAGAAGAGCATTAGTTAAGGAACAAAATAAGCTAAAAATATTGATAGGTTATAGAACTCCTTTTCAAGATATCTAATTTTTTAAAAGTGGTGGGAAAAGGCTGACTCAGACTTTTACCTTATATTTGCATTGGTATTATTTGGGTCTCGAATTGAAAGAAAAGAAATCTAGAATATGCTTATATTTTGGTAAATGACTTTTTATGAGCTATTGAAGTCTTTTCAGGCTGCTCTGGCTCCCAAAAGTTGGAGCCAGAAAAATAGCCAGCTCCTATATTTTTTCGCCAGTTTTGAAAACTTGGAGCAAACTTTAGAGCCAGCTAGAGTCTTTAATTCTTCTATCAAAATTTAAACTATGTTCAATTTAAATTTCTTATGCACTCAGCCTGCACTTTACATCATTTAACATGTTACACTAAGTAAGTTATTGCATAGGGTTTCTATACATACGACAAAACTGACATGTGTACTTTATTTTCTTTGTCAGTATGTAGAAGAATATACATTAGCTTATGGTCTGTAAATGCTACAGAATAGAGAATTTTTAAACTAAAAATAAAAAATAGAAAAAATGGGTAATTGTATGAAGAAAACAGAATAAGAGGTGTTTAGATTTACAGAATAGTGAAAATTGTATTAGAAATAAAGAATACAGAAAAAGATGACCAAGGCAACCTACCAACCCTACCCATCCTGCTACTAAACCCTCTTTAACTCTTCCCATAACTCAAAAGACCCAAACATATAAATTCTAAAGCCAGAAGTATGTAGCCATATCTAAGACATGTCTTAAGTAGGTATCTCAATGCTAGGAAAAAGTAAAAGAGAGTTATCTTTCTTTATTCGGGTGTGCTCCCTCTTTGGAGGATTATACACAGTACGTAGAAGAAGTAAACATGACCAACAATGGCGGTCGTTTTTGTTATTTTCGTATCATAACTGAGGGCAGTCAAAGACAAATTTCGTTTGAATTTGCTATTTTTTTTACGGAAAACAAGTAAAACAATGTTTTTAACAATTTGATTATGGTTTTCAACTTCCTGTCAATTATGTTTTCTTCATTTAACTACGGTAAACATTGAAAATTGTCTTGTCGTATGAACATTTCTTCAAATGAAATAGACAAATGCAGACTGACCAATTCTATTTGAATTAATTAATGTTGATGATCATTAATGACCCATCCGATAAATGGATTACCTGTAACAACAGATTATGACACCTGTTGTAACCGTTGATTAGCTTGGGGTTGTAAACAAAGTCATAAACTTGTCGCCAGGTAAAATTTTGTACAATTTATTTTTTTAACTTTTACCAATTAACATGAAGATCGATATTGTCAAGAAATGAAAATTTTACATAGGAAAATGTTGGCGCCAGAAATATCGCCAGCAGCCGCTTTTTGTCGCCAGATGAAATAAAAATCGCAAATTGCGACATTGGCGACGCACAGCGCAGTCCCTGCTTTTATAAAAGAAGAATTGGTGTTATGGGGCAAAATATTTTACCCTGTATCGTAGGAAAAAAACGAAGGAGTCCGAACATCTGACAAAAATTCTTAAACCTGACCTAAGTACATCCTTAAAGAATGTTGACAGAAATTATTGATATGTTAACTATACATTAAAGTAATCAATTCAGTTTATTTGTAGCCAAGAATGTTTTATGGCAATGCTAAAACTAGTTTTGTTGTCTGCTCGTTACTTACATAACTATTTTAACTTTATAACATGTTCATGTGTTTATACCAATTTAGGAAACCCTTGTAAATATCTTATAATTTGTTTTTCGGTTTGAGAATATGCTGTATGCCAGTATTTGCAAGTCCTTGATATGATATTATCACAAAGAGTATTTTAAGATATATATTGTAAATTGAAGTCAAGGCCTGTTTTCAGCATAAGTGATAAACTAGTGGTAAAATGGTATTCATGTGCCGATAAAAAGTTTATTAAGTTGTAAATTATCATATAAAACTGTGAAATGTGGTCATATTTTTGCTAAATTCTTCAAATTAGAACTGACTAATATGTCCTTTTGTCTTCATGGATATGAGTCTCACTGGCAATCATACCACATCTCCTTATTTTAAGATTATCACCAAGAGTATTTTAATAGATACATTGCATAAATTAAAGTCGAGGCCTGTTTTCAGGTTTATGATAAAAAAATTAAATTGCAATTGTAAATTGAAATATAAAACTTTGAAATGTTTTTATATTTATGCTTAATTTTTAAATCAGCAGTGTAAATAGAATGATTTATTGTCCAGTGCAGGAATATACAACATATTCAGGTTCAATACTTGTTAATTTTGATGAAAAAAGGGAGATTTTGGTTGACCAGTTAGTTACCTTGTAATCAGTTCTGTTTAGATCATTTGAGAAAAAGTGGAAAAATATTAACAGGCTAGGCGCTCTTTTCACAAAAAATGATCTAAAGTTATACTGAAATGTTCAGGACGAATATTTTGTTTGTAAGATTATTTGTGAAATGAGTCGCAGGACTTATTCATTTGTTTACCAAATCCCTTGAAAGTAATCAATTGATTTTGGAAAATGACATGAAATTTTATTAGCTCAGAATGTTTTACCCAAATTTTAAACATTTTGTTTTCGCAATAAATTCTACAAAACTAGTTAAACTTTGTCACATGTTCATGTAGTTGTTATCTTTGTTTTACTTTATATCTTAGTTTTTTCATCATTTGGGAATTTGGGTTTGATGGCAGATCTTTGACAATCTCTGATAAATTTTGTACACATATAACTTATCTAGATTGAGAGAAAAGGGGAAAAATATCAAGGGGTCAGGGAAAACCATTAGTCAAAGAAAAACAGACACCTCCATGGCCAAAAAAGAAAAACAGACACCGCAGCCAAAAAAGAAAAACAGACACCACAGCCAAAAAAGAAAAACAGACACCACCATGGCCAAAAAAGAAAAACAATGAAAATTATCAACAGTCCACAAAATGGTACACAGAAAACTAAGGAGAAAGCAACATGATTAGAGCTTAACATATGGTGAAGACACCGAATGTTGACCTTTAGGTGAACGTTCTGGTTTTGCTGTGTTATGGGGTTCTGTCTAATTCGGTGTCCGAGTGGTCTAAGTTGTTCATCTGCAGTGATTACTAGCCAATCAACTCTGATGTTATGAGAATGAACCTTCCTCCTGGTAAGGTGTGTTCGATTCCAATCTTAATTGACAATGATTTCTAGTTTTTATGCAGACAATGAACCTTCCTCCTTCCTCCTGGTGAGGTGTGTTTGATTCCAATCTTAATTGACAATGATTTCTAGTTTTTATGCAGACAATGAACCTTCCTCCTTCCTCCTGGTGAGGTGTGTTTGATTCCAATCTTAATTGACAATGATTTCTAGTTTTTATGCAGACAATGAACCTTCCTCCTTCCTCCTGGTAAGGTGTGTTTGATTCCAATCTTAATTGACAATGATTTCTAGTTTTTATGCAGACAATGAACCTTCCTCCTTCCTCCTGGTGAGGTGTGTTTGATTCCAATCTTAATTGACAATGATTTCTAGTTTTTATGCAGACAATGAACCTTCCTCCTTCCTCCTGGTGAGGTATGTTTGATTCCAATCTTAATTATACCCCACGCAACGAGTTGCGGAGGGTATAATGTTTTTGACCCGTCCGTCCGTCAGTCCGTCCGTCCGTCAGTCCTGTTTCTTGTCATCGCAACTCCTCTCAAACCACACAACAGAATTTCACGAAACCTTTTAGATAATAAGGACATACTATGTAGTTGTGCATATCGACAGGAAATTACGATTCAATTCTTTTCTAAGAGTTATGCCCTTTGAACTTATTTACTTTAATGTACTACTGCAACAGTTTGTCATCGCAACTCCTCTCAAACCACACAACAGAATTTCATGAAACCTTTTCAGATAATAAGGACATACTACGTAGATGTGCATATCGACAGGAAATTACGAAATTCCACGATTCTTTGAAATTTTTTTTCAACAGGAGTTCAAACCACACCAGAATTTTTGAACTTATTTGCCCAATAAAATTACTGCAACCTTTATTTGTCATACTACTGCAACCTCCTCTCAAACCACACAACAGAATTTCACGAAACTTTTTAGATAATAAGGACATACTATGTAGTTGTGCATATCGACAGGAAATTTCGATTCAATTCTTTTCTAGGAGTTATGCCCTTTGAACTTATTTATTTTAATGTACTACTGCAACAGTGTGTCATCGCAACTCCTCTCAAACCACACAACAGAATTTCATGAAACCTTTTCAGATAATAAGGACATACTACGTAGATGTGCATATCGACAGGAAATTACGATTCAATTTTTTCCAGGAGTTACACCCTTTGAACTTATTTGCCCAATATACTACTGCAACAGTTTGTCATCCCAACTCCTCTCAAACCACACAACAGAATTTCATGAAACCTTTTCAGATAATAAGGACATACTACATAGATGTGCATATTGACAGGAAATTGCGATTCAATTCTTTTTCTAGGAGTTACACCCTTTGAACTTATTTGCTTCAATGTACTTCTGCAACAGTTTGTCATCGCAACTCCTCTCAAACCACACAATAGAATTTCATGAAACCTTTTCAGATAATAAGGACATATACTATGTAGATGTGCATATCGACAGGAAATTATGATTCAATTTTTTACGACCGCAAAAATTTTTGTGGTCGTATATTAATATGACGTTGGCGTCGTCGTCGCCGCCGCCGTCGCCGTCGAAGTAAATCGGCGTCGTCGTCGTCGTCCGAAGACACATTGGTTTTCGCACTCTAACTTTAGTTTAAGTAAATGGATCTCTAGGAAATTTTACCATAAGGTTCAATACCACAAAAGGAAGGTTGGGATTGATTTTGGGGTTATGGTACCAACAGTTAAGGAATTAGGGGCCAAAGGGGCCAAAATAAGCATTTTGTAACTTCCAGACAATAACTTGTGTGTAAGTGTATGGATCTCTCTGACATTGTACCACAAGGTTCCATATCACAAAGGGAATGCTGGGATTGATTTTGGGGTAATTGCCTCAAAATTTTAGGAATTAGGGGCCAAAAGGGCAAAAATAAGCATTTTTCTAGTTTCAGGACAATAACTTGTGTGTAAGTGTATGGATCTTTCTGAAATTGTACTACAAGGTTCCATATCACAAAGGGAAAGCTGGAATTGAGTTTGGGGTAATTGCCTAAACGTTTAGGAATTAGGGGCCAAAAGGGTAAAAATAAGCATTTTCTAGTTTCCAGACAATAACTTGTGTTTAAGTGTATGGATCTCTCTGAAATTGTACTGCAAGGTACCATACCTCATTGAAGGCTGGGATTGAGTTTGGGGGTGATGAATCATAAGGGGGTTCAAAAAATGGGGGATTTTTTTCCCCTTTTTCTTCCTTTTTTTTTTTTTTTTTTTTTTTAAATTTTCCATTTTAAGTTGGTTATTTCTGATTTATATTTAAAAGCAAATAATAATGATATGGCAGGAGATACACACCAAACAGGATATGTAAATTATTATATAATAAGTATTGTGCAATAGCAAGAAATTTTCAATTGCACAGTATTGCGCAATAGCAAGAAATCTTCAATTGCACAGTATTGCACAATAGCAAGAAATATCCAATAGCACAATATTGCACAATAGGAAGAAATTGTCAATTGTACAGTATTGCACAATAGCAAGAAATATTCAATTGCACAGTATTGCGCAATTGCAAGAAATATTTAATTGCACAGTATTGTGCAAAAGAAGATTCTTTGTATAAATTGCTTATTTCTTGAGGTTCTTTAATATGCTGAATCTAACCGTGTATTAAGTTTTTGGATTTTGGGCCCCGTTTTTAAATTGGTCCACATTGAGGTCCAAAGGGTCCAAAATTAAACTTTGTTTGATTTCATCAAAAATTGAATTATTGGGGTTCTTTGATATGCCGAATCTAACCATGTATTTAGATTCTTAATTTTTGGTCCTGTTTTCAAATTGGTCTACATTAAGGTCCAAAGGGTCCAAAATTAAACTTAGTTTGATTTTAACAAAAATTGAATTCTTAGGGTTCTTTGATATGCTGAATCTAATCATGTATTTAGATTTTTGATTATGGGCCCAGTTTTCAAGTTGGTCCAAATTGGGGTCCAAAATTAAACTTTGTTTGATTTCAACAAAATTGAATATATGGGGTTCTTTGATATGCTGAATCTAACCATGTATTTAGATTCTTAATTTTTGGTCCTGTTTTCAAATTGGTCTACATTAAGGTCCAAAGGGTCCAAAATTAAACTTAATTTGATTTTAACAAAAATTGAATTCTTAGGGTTCTTTGATATGCTGAATCTAAACATGTCTTTCAATTTTGATTATGGGCCCAGTTTTCAAGTTGGTCCAAATTGGGGTCCAAAATTAAACTTTGTTTGATTTCAACAAAAATTGAATATATTGGGTTCTTTGATATGCTGAATCTAACCATGTATTTAGATTTTTGATTTTTGGGCCCCATTATCAACTTTGTCCACATTGAGGTCAAAGGGTCCAAAATTAAACTTTGTTTGATTTCAACAAAATTGAATATATGGGGTTCTTTGATATGCTGAATCTAACCGTGTATTTAGATTCTTAATTTTGGTCCTGTTTTCAAATTGGTATACATTGAGGTCCAAAGGGTCCAAAATTAAACTTAATTTGATTTTAACAAAATTGAATTCTTAGGGTTCTTTGATATGCTGAATCTAAACATGTCTTTCAATTTTTGATTATGGGCCCAGTTTTCAAGTTGGTCCAAATCGGGTCCAAAATTAAACTTTGTTTGATTTCAACAAAATTGAATATATTGGGTTCTTTGATATGCTGAATCTAACCATGTATTTAGATTTTTGATTTTGGGCCCCATTATCAACTTTGTCCACATTGAGGTCAAAAGGGTCCAAAATTAAACTTTGTTTGATTTCAACAAAATTGAATATATGGGGTTCTTTGATATGCTGAATCTAACCGTGTATTTAGATTCTTAATTTTGGTCCCGTTTTCAAATTGGTATACATTAAGGTCCAAAGGGTCCAAAATTAAACTTAGTTTGATTTTAACAAAAATTGAATTCTTAGGGTTCTTTGATATGCTGAATCTAATCATGTATTTAGATTTTTGATTATGGGCCCAGTTTTCAAGTTGGTCCAAATTGGGGTCCAAAATTAAACTTTGTTTGATTTCAACAAAATTGAATATATGGGGTTCTTTGATATGCTGAATCTAACCATGTATTTAGATTCTTAATTTTGGTCCTGTTTTCAAATTGGTCTACATTAAGGTCCAAAGGGTCCAAAATTAAACTTAATTTGATTTTAACAAAATTGAATTCTTAGGGTTCTTTGATATGCTGAGTCTAAATATGTCTTTAAATTTTGATTATGGGCCCAGTTTTCAAGTTGGTCCAAATCGGGTCCAAAATTAAACTTTGTTTGATTTCAACAAAATTGAATATATGGGGTTCTTTGATATGCTGAATCTAACCATGTATTTAGATTTTTGATTTTGGGCCCGTTATCAACTTTGTCTACATTGAGGTCAAAAGGGTCCAAAATTAAAGTTTGTTTGATTTCAACAAAATTGAATATATGGGGTTCTTTGATATGCTGAATCTAACCATGTATTTAGATTTTTGATTTTTGGGCCCGTTATCAACTTTGTCCACATTGAGGTCAAAAGGGTCCAAAATTAAACTTTGTTTGATTTCATCAAAATTGAACTCTTAGGGTTCTTTGATATGCTGAATCTAACCATGTATTTAGATTTTGGATATTGGACCATAATAGGTGAATGTCCAATTTAAAAATTTTTAAGTTCTTAGACCACATTCATTCTGTGTCAGAAACCTATGCTGTGTCAAATAGTCAATCACAATCCAAATTCAGAGCTGTATCAAGCTTGAATGTTGTGTCCATACTTGCCCCAACTGTTCAGGGTTCGACCTCTGCGGTCGTATCAAGCTGCGCCCTGCGGAGCATTTTATTTTTCCAGGAGTTACGCCCCTTTGAACTTATTTGCCCAATATACTACTGCAACCTTTTGTCATCGCAACTCCTCTCAAACCACACAACAGAATTTCACGAAACTTTTTAGATAATAAGGACATACTATGTAGTTGTGCATATCGACAGGAAATTACGATTCAATTCTTTTTCTAGGAGTTATGCCCCTTTGAACTTATTTACTCTAATGTACTACTGCAACAGTTTGTCATCGCAACTCCTCTCAAACCACACAACAGAATTTCATGAAACCTTTTCAGATAATAAGGACATACTACGTAGATGTGCATATCGACAGGAAATTACGATTCAATTTTTTTCCAGGAGTTACGCCCCTTTGAACTTATTTTCCCAATATACTACTGCAACCTTTTGTCATCGCAACTCCTCTCAAACCACACAACAGAATTTCATGAAACCTTTTCAGATAATAAGGACATACTACGAGATGTGCATATCGACAGGAAATTACGATTCAATTCTTTTCTATGAGTTACACCCTTTGAACTTATTTGCTTCAATGTACTTCTGCAACAGTTTGTCATCGCAACTCCTCTGAAACCACACAACAGAATTTCATGAAACTGTGTAGATAATAAAACATACTATGTAGATGTGCATATTGACAGGAAATTATGATTCAATTTTTTTTTCTGATACAATTTTTTTTTCTTACACTTATTTTATTTCTCCAATGACAATGTGGGGACGTGGGGTATGTGAGCGCACTCACTAAGGTTCTTTCATTGACAATGATTTCTAGTTTTTATGCAGACAATGAACCTTCCTCCTTCCTCCTGGTAAGGTGTGTTTGATTCCAATCTTAATTGACAATGATTTCTAGTTTTTATGCAGACAATGAACCTTCCTCCTGGTGAGGTGTGATTGATTCCAATCTTAATTGACAATGATTTCTAGTTTTTATGCAGACAATGAACCTTCCTCCTTCCTCCTGGTAAGGTGTGTTTGATTCCAATCTTAATTGACAATGATTTCTAGTTTTTATGCAGACAATGAACCTTCCTCCTTCCTCCTGGTAAGGTGTGTTCGATTCCAATCTTAATTGACAATGATTTCTAGTTTTTATGCAGACAGTGGGTGGTTCTCACTAGTCAATCTGGCTTCATCCATAAAAAGTGGCATATAACAGCAACTAACAAAAAACAATAATATTATCTTGTTCCTTTTTTGCCTCTATGTAATTAGATCCTTACAGTGATATCTGGATTTATACTTATTGTATGATGAAAATCAAAATCATGAAAGTAAATAATTTCCATGTTTTATTTGCAGTGATATTGTTGTACAGATTGTGGATGCCAGGAATCCATTATTGTTTTATTGTGAAGATGTTGCAGCATATGTACAGGAAGTGAACCCTGAAAAGGTCAACTTTTTACTGGTTAATAAAGCTGATCTTCTGACATCAGAACAGAGGTATAAATAACTTTTTATTACGTTAGTAGTTTATACTGAAGTTGTGGTCATTAGTACACATGTTCAATAAGATGTGAACTTTTAAAAGTGTATGCCTATTAGGGTTAGACCCAAATTTAGCAGTTTGCTAAACATGGAAATGTGATCATACAGGTGTGGCATAGTATTCTATAGACACATAAGATTGTTAATTATTATATATATTTATTTTTATACGACCCATAAAAATTTTGTGGTCGATATTGGTATGACGTTGGCGGCGTCGTCGTCGTCGTCGTCCGAAGACGCATTGGTTTTCGCACTCTAACTTTAGTTTAAGTGAATGGATCTCTATGAAATTTTACCATAAGGTTCAATATCACAAAAGGAAGGTTGGGATTGATTTTGGGGTTATGGTACCAACAGTTAAGGAATTAGGGGCTAAAAAGGGCCAAAAATAAGCATTTTGTAACTTCCAGACATAACTTGTGTGTTAGTGTATGGATCTCTGACTTTGTACTACAAGGTTCCATATCATAAAGGGAATGCTGGGATTGATTTTTGGGGGTAATTGCCTTAAAATTTTAGGAATTAGGGGCCAAAAAAGGGGCAAAAAACAAGCATTTTTCTAGTTTCATGACAATAACTTGTGTGTAAGTGTATGGATCTTTCTGAAATTGTACTACAAGGTTCCATATCACAAAGGGAAAGCTGGAATTGAGTTTGGGGGTAATTGCCTGAAATGTTTAGGAATTAGGGGCCAAAAAGGGGCCAAAAATAAGCATTTTTCTAGTTTCCAGACAATAACTTGTGTTCAAGTGTATGGATCTCTCTGAAATTGTACTGCAAGGTACCATACCTCAAAGGGAAGGCTGGGATTGAGTTTGGGGTGATGAATCATAAGGGGTTCAAAAATTTGGGGATTTTTTTTTCCTTTTTTTCCTTTTTTTTTCTTTAAAATTTTCCATTTTAAGTTGGTTATTTCTGATTTATATTTAAAAGCAAATAATAATGATATGGCAGGAGATACACACCAAACAGGATGTGTAAATTATTATATAATAAGTATTTTGCAATAGCAAGAAATTTTCAATTGCACAGTATTGGGCAATAGCAAGAAATCTTCAATTGCGCAGTATTGCGCAATAGCAAGAAATATCCAATAGCACAATATTGCGCAATAGCAAGAAATTGTCAATTGTACAGTATTGCATAATAGCAAGAAATATTCAATTGCACAGTATTGCGCAATTGCAAAAATATTCAATTGCACAGTATTGTGCAAAAGAAGATACTTGTATAAATTGCTTATTTCTTGACCAATTTCAATGGGGTTTTATTCTTGAACTCTTGGGGTTCTTTAATATGCTGAATCTAACCGTATTAAGTTTTTGGATTTTGGCCCTGTTTTAAATTGGTCCACATTGAGGTCCAAAGGGTCCAAAATTAAACTTTGTTTGATTTCATCAAAATTGAATTATTGGGGTTCTTTGATATGCCGAATCTAACTGTGTATTTAGATTCTTAATTTTTGGTCCCGTTTTCAAATTGGTCTACATTAAGGTCCAAAGGGTCCAAAATTAAACTTAGTTTGATTTTAACAAAATTTGAATTTTAGGGTTCTTTGATATGCTGAATCTAACCATGTATTTAGATTTTTGATTTTGGGCCCCGTTATCAACTTTGTCCACATTGAGGTCAAAAGGGTCCAAAATTAAACTTTGTTTGATTTCATCAAAATTGAATTATTGGGGTTCTTTGATATGCCGAATCTAACTGTGTATTTAGATTCTTAATTTTTAGTCCCGTTTTCAAATTGGTCTACATTAAGGTCCAAAGGGTCCAAAATTAAACTTAGTTTGATTTTAACAAAATTGAATTCTTAGGGTTCTTTGATATGCTGAATCTAACCATGTATTTAGATTTTTGATTTTGGGCCCCGTTATCAACTTTGTCCACATTGAGGTCAAAAGGGTCCAAAATTAAACTTTGTTTGATTTCATCAAAATTGTGAATTATTGGGGTTCTTTGATATGCCGAATCTAACGGTGTATTTAGATTCTTAATTTTTGGTCCTGTTTTCAAATTGGTCTACATTAAGGTCCAAAGGGTCCAAAATTAAACTTAGTTTGAATTTAACAAAATTGAATTCTTAGGGTTCTTTGATATGCTGAATCTAAACATGTATTTAGATTTTTGATCATGGGCCCAGTTTTCAAGTTGGTGCAAATCGGGTCCAAAATTAAACTTTGTTTGATTTCAACAAAATTGAATATATGGGGTTCTTTGATATGCTGAATCTAACGGTGTATTTAGATTTTGATTTTGGGCCCTGTTATCAACTTTGTCCACTTTGAGGTCAAAAGGGTCCAAAATTAAACTTTGTTTGATTTCATCAAAATTGAACTCTTGGGGTTCTTTGATATGCTGAATCTAACCATGTATTTAGATTTTGGATATTGGACCATAATAGGTGAATGTCCAATTTAAAATTTTTAAGTTCTTAGACCACATTCATTCTGTGTCAGAAACCTATGCTGTGTCAAATATTTAATCACAATCCAAATTCAGAGTTGTATCAAGCTTGAATGTTGTGTCCATACAAGCCCCAACTATTCAGGGTTCGACCTCTGCGGTTGTATCAAGTTGCGCCATGGAGCATTTTATTGTAAATGCTATAGACTAAGTAATAAAGGTTATTTTGAACGAGTGTACAGATTTGTAAACTCCGTCAACTCACTCACACTCTAAATAAAGTAAGAAAAATATTGCACTTACTAAAGTTTGCTAAGAATTAAATCTTCAATGACCATTTCATTTATTGATGTATAGTATCATTTAGTTAAAAATTGGAGAAAAATGATTTTGCCAACAAACAAAAGGTGCAGACTCCTGAATTATTTTTTATGACCCCGCTGTAGCGGAGGGGGCATTAAGTTTTACCCTTGTCCGTCTGTACGTCCCAAAATTGGTTTCCATTCTCTAACTTTAGTTTGCTTCAACCAAATGTTATGAAACTTATACACAATGCTTATTACCACAAAACACAGATCAAATTTGAATTTTGGTGGCGTCATCTCAACCGTTCTAGAGTTATGCCCCTTAACAAATGGAAAAATTGCTGAATTTTTCGTTTCCGTTCTCTAACTTAAGTTTGCCTCAACTAAATGTTATGAAATGTATACACAATGCTTATTACTACAAAACTCTGATCAAGTGTACAAATTTGGGTAGCATCACTTTTACAGTTCTTGAGTTATGTCCCATTTTAACGTTATATGCAAGCGGGGGCATCATCTATGTCCCATGGACACATTCCCAATTTATTTTTAAAAACTAAAATGGTTCATATAAAAACTATTCATTAGACCAAACATCACATGACTTCACATATTAGTAAATTCCAATGTTAACCTACATAAATGTTTCATCGTAACCAGTGAAAGACAAAACAATACTTCACATTTCATTGTAACCACAATACTTCACATTTCATTGTAACCAGTGCAAAACAAAACAATACTTCACATTTCATTGTAACAAGTGCAAAACAAAACAATACTTCACATTTCATTGTAACCAGTGCAAAACAAAACAATACTTCACATTTCATTGTAACCAGTGCAAAACAAAACAATACTTCACGTTTCACTGTAACCATTGCAAGACAAAACAATACTTCACATTTCATTGTAACCACAATACTTCACATTTCATTGTAACCAGTGCAAAACAAAACAATACTTCACATTTCATTGTAACCACAATACTTCACATTTCATTGTAACCAGTGCAAAACAAAACAATACTTCACATTTCATTGTAACCAGTGCAAAACAAAACAATACTTCACATTTCATTGTAACCAGTGCAAAACAAAACAATACTTCACGTTTCACTGTAACCATTGCAAGACAAAACAATACTTCACATTTCATTGTAACCAGTGCAAAACAAAACAATACTTCACATTTCATTGTAACCACAATACTTCACATTTCATTGTAACCAGTGCAAGACAAAACAATACTTCACATTTCATTGTAACCAGTGCAAGACAAAACAATACCACATTTCATTGTAACCAGTGCAAAACAAAACAATACTTCACATTTCATTGTAACCAGTGCAAGACAAAACAATACTTCACATTTATGATTATAGATACTTAATTCAATTCACTTTATGGTGACTTGAAAATATTAATGATACTCAAATTACAATTCAAAAGCCCAGAATATATAACTATGGGTTCATTACTATTCATGGAGTACTAATTATCGTGGGAAAGGTAAACCTCAAAGAAGTAGGTCCAGCAAAACCCCTTTTTGGCCCCAAAATAAAGCAGTTTTACAAAATTGTTACAATGTAAACTTTTAGCTGTTTATTGGAAAGTAGAATACTTCTGTTACATAAATATGGGCTGTTTTTGACAATACAATGCACATGTATCTGGTACTAGCATCATTAAGGCATGCTAAATTACTGAAATTTTCACAATTTTGGCATTTGAGTTAATTTTAAGACGGTTTCCATCTTAAATGGAAGTCGCTGCATTTGTGTTCATTCTTAATATTTAAATGTAAGTTGTATTTGATGATAATACATAATATAAATAAAGGTTGAGGATGAACACGGATGCGGCCACTTTCATTTTTGACAAAAACCATCTGAAAAGTGACATATTACGGCATATTTGATAGATTTCAATATTTAAGCTTGAATTTGAGCATCTTTAATGACTAAATCAGTTCTAAACTTTCACCTAAACTAATTGAATCTACTAAAGTAGACACTTAAGTGTTTAAAAAGTGTCCAAAATCTTTCATCAGATGAACCTGAAGTTTTGGGCCAAAATCGGCCCTTACCGGACCTACTCCTTTAAGTGTTCAACAAATTCAAATTTTCCATAGGGTTGTTTGCACGATATTTTAAATCCAAGACATCATATATCCACTAAAATACGATTTTTCTACATCCACAAAAAATTGGTACAATGTATCCATGAAAATAAATGAGTCCACAGTACCTAGCTTCGAAAATTGATGGTCAATTTATCCCATTCATACAATACAATAAGATATATTTTGCTGCTATTTTGAGGATTCCCCTGATTACATTGTGTCATCATTTGGTATTATCAAACTAACTGAACATTCATATTTTGTAAAGTTTTTGAATTTGTGGGATTCCCCCATCCGAAAATGTTGGTATCCCACAAATATTAAAATTAATTTATAGTATATTGTTAAATGTTTTCTTTTTAATAAGTTGTTACATTTTCTTTGTAGGCAGATGTGGTGTGATTACTTTAATGAGAGAAATATCAAGTTAGCATTTTGGTCAGCCTTAGCAGAAACAGAAAGGCAGAAAGAAGTGGTAATAATGAAATACAAAAATATCATTTTAGAATATAAATAATGCCTTATATGATTTAAACGCAATTCAGTTTATTTGACAAGGACTAGTTTATATTTGCGTAAGTTGAAACATGACATGGTCTTTTTAAGCAAATACTAGTACTTTGTGAGTAAAATTAAGATGAAGAAAAATTTGGTAATTGTGAAAATAATCTTATATGTTTCCATTATTTAAAAAAAAATGATCAGTTTATTTTTATACGACTGCAAAAAATTTTTTGCATTGTATAATGCTATGGTGTAGTCGTCGTCCGAAGACACATTTGGTTTCTGGACAATAACTTTAGTTTAAGTGAATGGATCTCTAAGAGATTTTACCAGAAGGTTCAATACCACAAAAGGAAAGTTGGGATTGATTTTGGGGGTTATGGTACCTATAGTTTATGAATTAGGGGCCAAAAAGAAACATTTTTGTAGTTTCCAGACAATAACTTGTGTGTTAGTGTATAGATCTCTCAGAAATTGTACCACAAGGTTCCATATCACAAAGGGAAGGCTGGGATCAAGTTTGGGGGTAATTGCCCCAACGGTTCAGAAATTAGGGGGCAAAAAAGGTTCAGCGAAGCATTTTATTAAAGAATGGCTGTCATGATATAGCCATAGTGCTGAAAGTGGCATTAAACATCAACAATCAATCAGTATGTTTATTGATAGGAAACTCACTTTTTTATTTACTATGTAAGTTAAATTTAAGTCAACAATTTTCTGTCTTCACTTTACAGACAAAATTTTATACAACTTTATTTTGGCAGTCAGTTTACATACTCCTTATGACTATTTTTCTGCCATTACTGGACATCGCAAACATTTCCATAAAATTTTGAAGTCACTAAAGGAAATGTCTGATGCCACAATGGAAAAGTGATTCCGTATGATTGTTCAAGTGTTGCAAAATGTTGGGTCAAGTGTCGCAGATTCCTAAATAGCAATAAGGTCTATTCTTATAGCCCCAAAATGTACTTTTTCAATTACAAAGATGTTTCCTGTTAGACATCTTAACTATCTAATTTATATTGAAAGTGTTTGAGGTTGTAGATGTACATAATAAAGTGGGAGTTAATGTTTTCTTTTGCAGTTATGATAAGAGTCAAATAAAAAAATGTGGCAACATTGTTATAGATAGAACTGGCATTAATGAATACACATAGTCAGAATTTCTTTTGACATATAGGTTCTTAAAATTTACCTAAAAATCATCAAACAAATTGTATGATATCAACAATAGCAAAAAGATTGGTTACAATGTAATACCATGATTTCACAGTGAAATAAAATCCGATTATTTCACTTGTGAAATAGATCCAATAATTTCACTAAAATGAACTGAGAATGTGTAGAAATAGAAAAAGTTCCTTGTATTTTAATACAACCGTCGATGTCGTCGTCCGAAGACACATTGGTTTTCGCACTATAACTTTTGTTTAAGTGAATGGATCTCTATGAAATTTTACCATAAGGTTCAATACCACAAAAGGAAGGTTGGGATTGATTTTGGGGGTTATGGTACCAACAGTTAAGGAATTAGGGGCCAAAAGGGCCAAAAATAAGCATTTTGTAACTTTCAGACAATAACTTGTGTGTTAGTGTATGGATCTATCTGACATTGTACCACAAGGTTCCATATCAGAAAGGAAGGCTGGGATTGATTTTGGGGTAATTGCCTGAAAATTTTAGGAATTAGGGCAAAAAGGGCAAAAATAAGCATTTTTCTAGTTTCAGGACAATAACTTGTGTGTAAGTGTATGGATCTTTCTGAAATTGTACTACAAGGTTCCATATCACAAAGGAAAGCTGGAATTGAGTTTGGGGTAATTGTCCAAACGTTTAGGAATTAGGGGCCAAAATAAGCATTTTCTAGTTTCAGGACAATAACTTGTGTGTAAGTGCATGGATCTTTCTGAAATTGTACTACAAGGTTCCATATCACAAAGGAAAGCTGGAATTGAGTTTGGGGTAATTGCCAAACGTTTAGGAATTAGGGACCAAAAGGGCCAAAATCAGCATTTTTCTAGTTTCCAGACAATAACTTGTGTTCAAGTGTATAGATCTCTGAAATTGTACTGCAAGGTACCATACCTCAAAGGAAGGCTGGGATTGAGTTTGGGTGTGATGAATCATAAGGGGTTCAAAAATTTGGGGGATTTTTTTTTTTCCTTTTTTTTTCTTTAAAATTTTCCATTTTGAGTTGGTTATTTCTGATTTATATTTAAAAGCAAATAATAATGATATGGCAGGAGATATGGGTTTTATTCTTGAATTCTTGGGGTTCTTTAATATGCTGAATCTAACCGTTATTAAGTTTTTGGATTTTGGGCCCGCTTTTAAATTGGTCCACATTGAGGTCCAAAGGGTCTAAAATTAAACTTTGTTTGATTTCATCAAAATTGAATTATTGGGGTTCTTTGATATGCCGAATCTAACCGTGTATTTAGATTCTTAATTTTGGTCCCGTTTTCAAATTGGTCTACATTAAGGTCCAAAGGGTCCAAAATTAAACTTAGTTTGATTTTAACAAAATTGAATTCTTAGGGTTCTTTGATATGCTGAATCTAAACATGTATTTAGATTTTTGATTATGGGCCCAGTTTTCAAGTTGGTCCAAATCGGGATCCAAAATTAAACTTTGTTTAATTTCAACAAAAATTGAATATATGGGGTTCTTTGATATGCTGAATCTAACCATGTATTTAGATTTTTGATTTTGGGCCCCATTATCAACTTTGTCCACATTGAGGTCAAAAGGGTCCAAAATTTAACTTTGTTTGATTCCATCAAAATTGAACTCTTGGGGTTCTTTGATATGCTGAATCTAACCATGTATTTAGATTTTGGATATTGGACCATTATAGGTGAATGTCCAATTTAAAATTTTTAAGTTCTTAGACCACATTCATTCTGTGTCAGAAACCTATGCTGTGTCAAATATTTAATCACAATCCAAATTCAGAGCTGTATCAAGCTTGAATGTTGTGTCCATACTTGCCCCAACTGTTCAGGGTTCGACCTCTGTGGTCGTATCTAGCTGCGCCCTGCGGAGCATTTTATTTACTTTATTGCCATAAAAAAGTTCATAGTCAATGTAATGAAAAGAATAACTAATCAAAAAATTCAAATATCGAAAAACTTGAGCCATCCTGAATTAATGTGTTGTTTGGTCACTCGTTGAATATTTTTCTATATTTTAATTTTATTGGTATGACATTGGCGTCGTCGTCGTCGTCCAGCTTCGTCATCTGAAGAGACATTGGTTTTCACACTCTAACTTTAGTTTAAGTGAATGGATCTCTATAAAATTTGACCATAAGGTTCAATTTCTCAAAAGGAAGGTTGGGATTGATTTTGGGGGTTATGGTACAAACAGTTAAGGAATTAGGGGCCAAAAATAAGCATTTTTGTAACATCCAGACATAACTTGTGTGTTAGTGTATGGATCTCTCTGACATTGTACCACAAGGTTCCATATCACGAAGGGAATGCTGGGATTGATTTTGGGGGTAATTGCCTTCAAATTTTAGGAATTTGGGGCCAAAAAAGGGGCCAAAAACAAGCATTTTTCTAGTTTCAGGACAATAACTTGTGTGTAAGTGAATGGATCTTTTGAAATTGTAGTACAAGGTTCCATATCACAAAGGAAAGCTGGAATTGAGTTTGGGGTAATTGCCCAAAACGTTTAGGAATAAGGGCAAAAGGGGCCAAAATAAGCATTTTGTAGTTTCAGACAATGACTTGTGTTCAAGTGTATGGATCTCTCTGAAATTGTACTGCAAGGTACCATACCACAAAGGGAAGGCTTGGATTGATTTTGGGGTAATTGCCTCAAAATTTTAGGAATTAGGGGCAAAAAGGGCAAAAACAAGCATTTTTCTAGTTTCAGGACGATAACTTGTGTGTAAGTGTATGGATCTTTATGAAATTGTACTACAAGGTTCCATATTACAAAGGAAAGCTGGGTTTGAGTTTGGGGTATTGCCCCAAATGTTTAGGAATTAGGGGCCAAAAGGGCCAAAATAAGCATTTTCTAGTTTCCAGACAATAACTTGTGTTCAAGTGTACGGATCTCTCTGAAATTGTACTGCAAGGTACCATACCACAAAGGAGGCTGGGATTGAGTTTGGGGTGATGAATCATAAGGGGTTCAAAAATTTGAGGGGATTTTTTTCATTTTTTTCTTTAAAATTTTCCATTTTAAATTGGTTATTTCTGATTTATATATAAAAGCAAATAACAATGAAATGGTTTGAATAGGTAAATTAAAAATTTTTAAGTTCTTAGACCACATTCGTTCTGTGTCAGAAACCTATGCTGTGTCAAATATTTAATCACAATCCAAATTCAGTGCTGTATCAAGCTTGAATGTTGTGTCCATACTTGCCCCAACTGCTCAATGTTCGACCTCTGTGGTCGTATCAAGCTGCGTCCAGCAGAGCATTTTATTTTATTAATTATTCTATAACTATTTATGTTCATACAAATTAGACACAACTATAACTGTTGTGGTTATGTTTCAGAAAGCTGAAGATTCATCAGATGAAAACAAGTCAAATGGAGATGAAAGTGACGAAGATGATGATAACATGTCTGATGAGGATGAAAGTGATCAAGATGAAGATATGAATGAAGTTGATGAGAATGACAAAGATATAAATCAAGAAAAAAATATGTCGACAGACATGTCCTGTGAAATACAGGAACGTTTGCAAGGTGCATCTGTAACAGACTCTGATCACCAACTACCTAGTGACACCAAAAGTGAGAACATTAAATCAGAAATTCAGAAATCAGAAACAGACTATAGTGATGATACTTCAGGAGACTGTTGTAGACATAAAAATCAACATGACATTTTGAATGGAGAAGAACTTTTGAAACTGTTAAGAACCCTGCACAGCAGTCCTAAAGCAACTCCAGATCAAACCACAGTTGGAATGGTATTATATTTCTTATTTATAAAAAAACCTTCTGTGAATATAAAATTAAGGAGAGGTGGTATGATTGCCAATTTACAATGAAACAACTATCCTCCAGAGTTCAAATAACGTAAATATAAGCTATTATAGGTCACTGTACGGCCTGTATCAATGAGAAAAACCCAGGCTGTATAATCAGCTTTAAAAACACCACAACAAGAAAATGTGAAACAATTCAAACATGAAAATTGACGGCCTAATTCATAACAAAACAATTTCCAAAAAAATGATACGACAAACAAGAACCAACAACAACAACTGAATTACAATATCCTGATTTGGGACATGCACATAAAGAATGTGCCAGGGTTAACCATATTTGTGAGCCCTCAATCCTCTTCTAACCTTGAACAGTGGTGTATCAACACAACTGTAATTTTAGTCTGGCCTTGACAGAGTCAAAAGAGGAGACATAGGTATGCTGTTTCGGCTTCTGTGGAGACGGAGTCAACAATGTATTAGTTTGTGATTAGGTCAGTTTATGGAGAATCACTAGTGGTAGGTCAATGATATGTGGTATGCAGTTGTATCAGCACTGACACATCTCATTTCCATAGATATTGTTTGGCCCCACCCAAACAAACATGGGTCTGTTGACTTTAAAACTTTTGCTTAGTTATATGTATTAGTTTGTGATTAGGTCAGTTTATGGGGAACCACTAGTGGTAGGTCAATGATATTTGGTATGCATATGTATTAGCATTGGCACATCTCATTTCCATGGAGATTGTTTGGCTCTGTACCTTCAATCATGGTTCATTGACTTTGAATATTTTGCATAACATATATGTTAAACTGGGTAAAAGGACATGTTTTGCTATTTTAATTTCAACATAACATTTGCATTTTACTATCAAAATAACAAAAAGGCGAGACATATCTCTGTGTTAACAGTTTATTATCAAAAATATTTATGAAAAGAGAAAAAAAGGACATATATCTATCAGTACTGGTCAATGAACAGTTACAGTCACCTAGCATTTTTTGCCATAACACATGTGTTGGATTAGCATGGCATGCTGCTGTTAACTTCAGACAAATGTGTTTATTTTATTGTACCCCACACTAGGAAGTAGCAAAGTTTTTGACCTGTCGGTAAGGCAGTCAGGTAGTCTGTCAGTCATTTTTGGTTCCAGATGCTAACTCAAATACTTGAATTGGATTGCAACCATGCTTGAATATAGGCTCACATATAATGAAAGGAGGATCCATTTTGATTTTGAGGTCAATTAAAGGTCAAGGTTGTAGTAACTAAAAATAAACTGAAATTTGTGCAAAAAAAGTGGTTACCAGGTGCCAACTGAAATACTTTATATCCAATATAAAAATAAGGAGAATTGGTATGATTGCCTATGAGACATCTATCCACCTGAGTTCAAATGAAGTGAATGTAAGCAATTATAGGCCTTAAACAATGAGTCAAACCCATCCCGTACAGTCGGCTATAAAAGGCCCTGACATGAAAAATGTGAAACAATTCAAAAGAGAAAACTAACAGCCTAATTTGTAACAAAACAATTTACGAAAATCAAATATAACAGACAAGAACCAATGACAACCACTGAACAACAGGAGACTTAGGACAGGCACATAAAGAATGTGGTAGGGTTAAAAATGTGTGTGAGCACTCAGCCGTCCCCTAACCTAGGACAGTGGTGTAGCAGCATAAGAATAAACTAGAAAAATCAGTTTTAATTGGCTTATCTCAAAAGATCAGAATGAGGCACAAAAACAACTAACATATTAACAAAAGACAAAAAGCATCAAAATAAGAGTACTCACAGTTACTGAATGCTAGTTCTAAGCCAATTTAAACTAATAAATAAATCATGTTCTCCTAGACTTAAGTATCAATCAGTACATTCAAGATCACTGGTTATATGTACTTGATATAAGCTACAGTCACTCGGTCAGATTTTATCTTTCCAAACACAAGAACTGAAACAACAACAAAGTTTTATTAGTCTATAATCAGATTAAGAATGACTTTGATATGAAGACAATCAATAAAAGTGCTGTTCCTTCATAGATTTTGTCTAGCGATTAACATGTTTTTGTGTCATGAATTATTTGTACAGTGTACACTATACTCTTTCTTTAAGATCAACATAATTGTCCCCTGCAAAAGGCATTTACGAAAATCAGGGCCAATCAATTATTTTTAAAAGAGTTATGCCCCTTGGAAATTTTGATTATATGGAAAACTGCATGGTTAGCGCTCTCATGTGTACAAATCTTGCCAGAACTTTATGAAACTTATATCATAGGTTTATATCAGCAATGTCTTTGATGAGTTTGAAAATCGATGCCAATCAATTATTTTAAAAAGAGTTATGTCCCTTGGAAATATTGATTATATGGAAAATTGCATTGTTAGTGCTCTCATGTGTACAATTCTTACCAGATTTTTTGAAACTTATATCATAGGTTTATATCAGCAATGTCTTGGACGAGCTCGAAAATCAGTGCCGATGAATGATTTTTAAAAGAGTTATGTCCCTTGGAAATATTGATTATATGGAAAATTGCATCTTTAGCGCTCTCATGTGTTCAATTCTTGCCAGAATTTTATGAAACTTATATCATAGGTTTATATATATCAGCAATGTCTTTGACGATTTCGAAAATAAGTGCTGATCAAATATTTTTAATGAGTTATTCCCCCTTGGAAAAATTAATTATAACGGAAATCGCATTGCATTTGCTCTGAAGCCTTCATTTCTCTAAGATATTTATAAATTGTTTTAAAGAACAAAAAAAGTACTTTTTTTAGTTATTGCCCTTTAATAGATAAAATATGTGCAACGCGGGGGACATTGGAACTCTGTTCTTTTATTTATTTATTATTTATGAAGTGTTTGTAACTCACAAAACACATTTAATATGTTATTTATTTGATAAAGATTGGTTACCCAAATGTTGGTAAGAGTTCAACAATAAATGCCATTCTGAAGATGAAGAAAGTACCTGTATCAGCCACACCTGGTAGAACTAAACACTTCCAAGTAAGTATACACATACAAGTAAAAGCAATTTATTCATGGCTTCCACTTTTTGTTCTCACATATTTATTGTACCAAACAAAAGTTTTGAGTATTTTTTAGGAATCATCCTGTTTGTTCATTTGTCTGTTCAAGTGCTTTACTAGTGCAACTCCTCCTAAATAGCTAGATGGATATAGATTACTCTTAAATAGCTAGACGAATATAGATTACTCCTAAATAGCTAGACGGATATAGATTAAACTTTACTCAGTTGTAGAACACTACCTGAGCATATGCATCAAGGATTATTATCCCAGTCCTGTGTGTTAAAGGGGAGATAATCAAACTAAAGCATTTCAATATTGTAATATGTGGTATTATATACCTAGAATGAGTTATTTCCTTACAGAATGATAGGCCTTTCTTTTGTAGAACCAACCTGGACCATACTTATTTTGAATGAAATTTGCTTCAAGTCATAAATAATATTTATTATAATATCACCTGTGTGATTGTCCTGGTTTATATATTTTCAGACACTGTTTGTAGAGAAGGATCTGATGTTGTGTGGTTGTCCTGGTTTATATATTTTCAGACACTGTTTATAGAGAAGGATCTGATGTTGTGTGATTGTCCTGGTTTATATATTTTCAGGCACTGTTTGTAGAGAAGGATCTGATGTTGTGTGATTGTCCTGGTTTATATATTTTCAGACACTGTTTGTAGAGAAGGATCTGATGTGTGATTGTCCTGGTTTATATATTTTCAGACACTGTTTGTAGAGAAGGATCTGATGTTGTGTGATTGTCCTGGTTTATATATTTTCAGACACTGTTTGTAGAGAAGGATCTGATGTTGTGTGATTGTCCTGGTTTATATATTTTCAGACACTGTTTGTAGAGAAGGATCTGATGTTGTGTGATTGTCCTGGTTTGGTGTTCCCTTCATTTGTATCAACTAAAGCTGAGTTAGTTGTCAATGGTATCTTGCCTATTGATCAGATGAGAGACCATTTACCTCCAGTTTCTCTTGTATCCTTTTCTATAAAGTTATACAATACTTATAAAGCACATTAACTTCTAATATCTAATATTTTTATAACTTTGTAATAATAGGCAACTTATTTATTGTGTACAGTATCGTTTTATAACAATCCAAGCCCTTGTTGAAATAATAGGAACGATCTTTCTAACAAGGGCATTGGATTGTTATGAAAAACAATACTGTACACAATAGATAAATTAAATATATGTATAAAAAGTGTACAACAACTTGATATAATGGCTACCCATGTTAATATGAGCATAGAGCATGGCATGAAATAATTTCTTTAATTCTAATAGGAAACTTAGAACTTTTGTACTTCAAGGAGGACCTTAAAGACATGTTCGAAAGGCAGCCAACTTGATTTTGTGAAGCCAAAACATTAAAGAAAACCAACCGGATTTTTAAAAAAATGAACAAATATTTGTAAGCTTACTGTTAGAATGCTTTTAAAAAAATTTCATAGAGGGCAACACCAACACAAACGACCATTGTTCAAAATACAACTGACATTGCACTCTTTATTGTGACGTCAATCACATTCATCCCATTTTCAATTGGAATAAGAACATGGCTGTGTTTACAAAGCAAAAGAAAAATGTCATGTCAACAATGAGATAAACCCATACCCTATAGTCAGCTATAAAAGGCCCCGACATGAAAAAATATGAAACAATTCAATTGAGAAAACTAACAGCCTAATTTATAAAAAAAAACAATTTATGAAAAAAACAAATATTTGTGCAATGCCAAAATATAGGTTTCGACAGATTGTAGTACCGTGAAATAACATGTGTATAACAATAATATTTAGTATGGTTTTAATTTACTGATAACATAATCAATATTTATATCAATAAAAACAATATTCAGAGATTTAATTACAGTGTTGAATTGGTAACCTTTCAGAATAAGATTATTTAAAAAATTATTTAAAGGGTTAATAAGTTTACCCGGATTGAATCTAAATTTCCAGGCTCAGTTAACAACATCACCATAAAATTTAGGATGTGCTATTCCATTTGAAATAAGTTTTCTACAGGTACAGCCAAACTTGCAAACCAAATCTTTGTATCTATGGAAAAATTTAGTAAAGGTTTTAAGTAATTTGTGGTAACGAAATCCCTGACTTAATAATTTACTAGTAATACATAGATTACGCTCATTGAAATCCAAAACGTCACTACAGACACGGGCATAACACTGAGTTGGGATATATAAACACCGTAAAACGGTGCTAAAAGAACATCACCGTCCAAAAAAGGAAAATTAACAATAGGGAAAGAAAAATCATTCCTTTTGTCGTAAATTTTTGTGTAGAGTTTCCGGTGTAACACTGAAATATCTAAATCTAGGAAAGGACAGTTATTGCTGTTAATATTTGATTTATTTAAAGTAAGTTCTTTTTGGTACTTTTATAACTTTATATAACTGCTTTAACATTTTATGTTTTAATTGTAACAACCCTGCTTACCTGAGGTATCCAATGTATGGATTCTTACACATTGAAGATTTCCAGGTGTTGGTTCACTGTCATTTTTAAAAACTTATAAGTATGAAAGATAATTGTTTTCATTGGTCAGTTTTATTTTGCTGATTAAAATAGAACAGCATGTCCAGAACAGTTTATAATATTTACCTTAACTGATATAAAGGTCTGTTACTATATTCCAAGAAATATACTAGAAGAGATGTATGGAATTAATTTGCCCCTCCCACAGGAAGGGGAGGATCCAAGCAGAGAGCCTACAGCATATGAACTACTAAATACATATGGCAGTTAGTATATATTATTTCATGAATTTTATGAAATTTAATCCAAAAAAGTACTTCAGTCGCATAGAATTTACCAGGTGGTTTATTTTCATTTTTATGCCCCCGCCGTAGCGGAGGGGGTATTAAGTTTTACCCTTGTCCGTCTGTAGGTACGTCCATCCGTACGTCTGTCCGTACGTCCCATAATTGGTTTCCGTTCTCTAACTTTAGTTTGCCTCAACCAAATGTTTTGAAACTTATACACAATGGTAATTACCACAAAACACAGATCAAGTTTAAATTTGGGTAGGGTCACTTTTACCATTTTAGAATTATGCCCTTTACAAATGGAAAAATTGCTGAATTTTTCGCTTCCGTTCTCTAACATTAGTTTGCCTCAACCAAATGTTATGAAACTTATACACAATGCTTATTACCACAAAACACAGATCAAGTTTGAATTTGGGTAGTGTCACTTTTACCATTCAAGAGTTATGCCCCTTTATAAATGGAAAAATTGCTGAATTTTTCGTTTCCATTCTCTAACTTTAGTGTGCCTCAAATAAATGTTATGAAACTTATATGCAATGCTTGTTACCACAAAACATAGATCAAGTTTGACTTTTGGTGGCCTCACTTTTACTGTTCTAGAGTTATGCCCCTTTACAAATGGAAAAATTGCCGAATTTTTTGTTAGAACTCTTACTTAAGTTTGCCTAAAGCAAATGTTATGAAACTTATACACAATGCTTATTACCACAAAACACAGATTAAGATTAAGATTTGGGTAGTGTCACTTTTATCGTTGTTGAGTTATGTCTCTTCATAATCTTATATGCAGCGGGGGCATCATCTGTGTCCCATGGGCACATTCCTATTTTTAATATTTTTATGTGGATATTTTATTTAAATATATTATTAATCATGGTTGAAATTGCAGGGCAGTGATTGCATTGCAATAACATCGTATTTGGTAGCTATGTACATTGTTTATATCTCCTGCGCCTCTATATCATAACGTTGTTCAAATTGACCAGTCAGGATGCAGCATAGGTACCGTTGATATGTCTGGCATTTCATGTCAACCAATCAAGAACTAGTATTCATATTTCCCGGGTTATTAATTGGCCAATCAGATTCAAGTAAATTATCATCGTCTGGCATCATCTGCAGTTTAAGCATTCAAAATAATAACTTGCAGCAGCAAACACCTTGTTTAAACTAAGGCTAAAGATTTTTCTCTGCCTTATGTTCTATTTGGCCGCTGAATCCTTAGGGTGTATCCAAACTTGATTTGGGACGTTATATAAGTCATACCATATCAAGCGTTGGCAGGGAGGCTGAAAAGAGGCAGTGTTTAGCACCATTGGCAAAGGGGGGAAGGGTGGGTCCCTATTTTCATAACATAAGATTAATATTAGGATTAACAGTATTCTTTAATTTTATGGATGTGAAAATCATGACAAAAAAATGAAAACCATCGAAAGACGAACAACAGTCTTCAAAACATTACATAAAAAGACTGAGCAACATGAACCCCACTAAAAAACTGGTGGTGATCTCAGATGCAATTCTGTATTTACAATTTTTCTCACAACAAGTTATATATCATCTGGTTTTTTTTGGGATGTTAAAAAGCATTTCAGTTTTAATTGCAATATAAGTGTAATATCATACAGAATATAGGAGTAAATGTTGGAAACTTTTCTATTTTATATAAATTCAAAACTAATTTCATGTAATTTCAGCAATGAGAGGATTTATGACATCAAATGGGTTACCCGACTGTCCAAGAACATCAAGATATATATTGAAAGATTATGTGAATGTAAGTATATACTGCATATATATAGTGGATTGTTTTTACAGAGTTTAAAATTTTGCTGTCTCTGGGGCCAAACCTGTTTGCAACGTTTATATTCATGTATTTCGTGTCCCTGATTTTAATGCTTATGCAGTATCAAATTTATAGTCTAAGGTTAAAGTTTTTCAAACATCAATAACCTTTTCATATCATCATGGAATTTTACAAAACTTGGACAGAAGGTTTTTTGTAGCCAAATCAAAATGTAAAAATGTTTTTTTTAGATATCAATAATGTTGTCACACCTTCATAGAATTTTATGAAAGTTTGGCAGAAGCTTTTTAATGATTAAGAGATTATGTCTGAAGCAAAATTTGAAAAAATAAATTTTTTTAGATATCAATAACATTGTAACACCTTCATAGAATTTTACACTGGATGTTAATCAACCAACAATCAATCAATCATAGAATTTTATGAAAGTTTGGCAGAAGCTTTTCTCTTAATCATAAAAATTTTTTTAATGGTTAAGAGATTATGTTTGAGGCAAAATTTTGAAAAAGATTTTTATGCCCCCACCGTAGCGGAGGGGGCATTAATTTTTACCCTTGTCCGTACGTCTGTCCATCTGTCTGTACATCCGTACGTCCCAAAGTTGGTTTCAGTTCTCTAATTTTGGTTTGCCTCAACCAAATGTTATGAAACTTTACACAATGATAATTACCCCAAAACACACATCAAGTTTGAATTTTGGTGGCGTCACTTTAACCGTTCTAGAGTTATGCCCCTTTACAAACAGAAAAATTGCTAATTTTTTCGTTTCTGTTCTCTAACTCTAGTTTGCCTCAACCAATTGTTATGAAACTTATGCACAATGCTTATTACCACAAAATACAGATCAAGTATGAATTTTGGTGGCGTCACTTTAACCGTTCTAGAGTTATGCCCCTTTACAAATGGAAAAATTGCTGAGTTTTTCGTTTCCGTTCTCTAACTTTAGTTTGCCTCAACCAAATGTTATGAAACCTATACACAATGCTTATTACCACAAAATACTGATCAAGTTTGATTTTTGGTGGTGTCACTTTTACTGTTCTAGAGTTATGCCCCTTTACAAAAGGAAAAATTGCTGAATTTTTCGTTTCCGTTCTCTAACTTAAGTTTGCCTCAACCAAATGTTATGAAACTTATACACAATACTTATTACTACAAAACTCAAATCAATAACAAATTTGGGTAGCATCACTTTTACAGTTCTTCAGTTATGTCCCTTTATAACTTTATATGATATGCAAGCGGGGGCATCATCTGTGTCCCATGGACACATTCCCCATTTATTTTTATTTTCATCAGTATTTTTATGTTAGATGGACTTTTTGCAGTTCTCATTTACATACAGTCTTTCATTAAATTTTTTTAGACATCAATAGCTTTGTGAAACCTTCGTGGAATATTATGAAACTTTGACAGAAGCTTCATGAAGATCAAGAAATTACATTTGAAAAAATTAAATTTGAAATAAAAAAAAAATGTGTATTAAACTGATAAATGGACTATGTTTTTGGCAGTCAACATTACACTTTTACACTGACAGCAGCAATCGCAGACAAGAAACCAGGTTCCATGGAAACCTTTACAAAATCTTGTAGACATTTTAGTTATCACAGCTAAAGTCCAGACATTTTAGTTATCACTGCTAAAGTCCAGACATTTTAGTTATCACTGCTAAAGTCCAGACATTTTAGTTATCACTGCTAAAGTCCAGACATTTTTATAGGTTAAGCACTGTTAAAGTCGAAAACATTTCCCTATAGATACATTACATTGAGTAAAATATTTAAAAAAAAATAAGATTATTGGCCTACCTACATACCCTATTATTCCAAACAGATATATGATGTTTTAGCCTTTTTAATACAGACAACAAAAGCAGCTACAAGTTAAACGATGCCATGATATTTAGTCCCTTGGGATAAGATATTTTATGTTATATTTTTCTGTTGATATTTTCTTCATAACAATAGATGTTCCATAATATTTGTTCAAAATTCTTTATTAAGGATTTTCTATGACATCACATAAAAAACTCCCTTAACAGGGGCGGATCCAGCCATTTTTAAAAGGGGGGTTCCCAACCCAGGATAAAAAGGGGGGTGGGGTCCAACTTTATGTCCCTATTCAAATGCATTGATCGTAAAAAAAAGGGGGGTTCCAACCCCCGGAACCCCCCCCTGGATCAGCCACTGCTTAAAGTATCATAATTTTTTACATCAGTGAAAACATTTTTGAAAGTAAGAATAAATGTGATATTAATGAACAAACAGAAATCATTTAATGGTGGTCTGACATATTTAAGACAGATTAAAAATTGTTTTATTTCCAGGGTAAATTGTTGTATTGTAAGAATCCTCCCGGAACTGATCCTGATGTGTTTCAATGTGCCTGTACAGTTATCCCAGAGGATAAGAAGAAAACAGTATCTGCTCAGTTATTAGTAAGAATTTGACATTGACATTTTACAGTATACAATTTCATCTGCATCCATGCATATCAATTGCATGTAGTATATGAGTCCTTCTTCAGTCATGCTCTAGTGACTAAAATTAAAATGTTTTTTATTAGCTGTGTTTATGATTAAAAGTAAGTACTTAGGCAATTGATATTTTGGATGCAGTTTTATTTGCACCCTTTCCCTTTTGAGGAGAATATGAGGCTCTGCAGGAGATCCTTATTCATGCTCCATAGACATATTTACACTTTGTCTGCCATTACTTTAAACCACATTAGTTATATTACTGCTACTATTATTACATTACAATTTAAACATTTGACGTCATAATTTAAAATTGATTGTTACATGGGATCAGAAGTTTATTTGAAGACAGATCTAGGGTCATTCAGAAACAATTCAGCTAAATAACCAAAAGGTTGAATATGTCTATTGTTTCAAAAGATTTAAAAAGATTATTATAAACAATCATTTGTTGAAAAGTTATAAACTATTTTTATATATTCATTTACCATGATTTATCTTATTTTTAGGCTTCAGCTCCAAAGCAGACAAGATTAGATAGAGAATTTTTCACTAAGGTATGTGAACGCCATTTTTTTTCCTGAAACATTATTTTATATGCAAATTTTATGATAGTTCAAAGAATACTTATCTTTTGATGTAATGAAAAACAAACAGAAAAAGAAGAATGTGGGGTTAAAGATTGTATTGTCAGATATCAAAACTGGCAAAATTGGTATTATCTATTTGTTGCCGTATCAAATCTGAAAGATGTAAATACTTTTATTAGTCCCCTACTGACGAAGTCGAAGGGGACTTTAGGTTTGCACGCTGTCCGTCTGTCCATCCGTCAGTCCGGCAAATCAGTTTTCCAGACCTTTTTTCATCATGCTTGAAGATATTGATTTGATATTTGGTGTATTGTTTTATCATGACAAGTTACAGGTAAAGTTCGATTTTCACGATTTTAGCTTTTCTCCTTATTCAGTTAAAGCCCTTTCCCTAGAATTAAATTTTTGATGAAATACTTATTAATTACTAGATTTCTGTTCAAAGGGAAAGAACTCATTTTTTAACTTTCCCTAGAATTAAATTTTTGATGAAATACTTATTAGATTTCTGTTCAAAAGGAAATAACTCATTTTTAGTCCCCTACCGACAAAGTCGAAGGGGACTTTAGGTTTGCACTCCATCCGTCTGTCTGTCATTCTGTCAGTCCGGCAAATCAGCTTTCCACACTTTTTTTCTTCATGCTTGAAGATATTGATTTGATATTTGGTATATTGTTTTATCATGACAAGTTACAGATCAAGTTCGAATTTTGTTCCAGTCTGATAATTTAGTCCAGAGTTATGGACCATAACTCTGGACCATATCTAAAAATGTTAGAGTACTATGTTAAACCATATTTCTGTACAAAGGGAGATAACTCATTTTTTAAAAGACATTCATTGTTAAATTATTTGAAGAATTTTTTTGGGGGTTTGTTTGTTATTTAGTATAAACTAATTTTCTGAATGCTATATATATATATAAAGAAAAATTTATGAAGAGAAATCCTTTAATTAGATATTAATCTATTTTTATTAATGTATATATTTCAATACATTACATTGTGTAGATAAATGTTGTTGACATTTTATAGATAAGTTACAAATCTATATTAGTTTGTGACAAATGAAAGAAAAATATTTGGAACTATTAATTATATTTGATTATAATTTGAAAAAGATATACACTGTATTACATCATATCTAATTTTAGAGAACTATTAAACATATCTAATGTTTTTTTCACTCATATAATCAGTTTTCCCACACTGTTTTTAGTCATGCTTGAAGATATTGACATGATATTTACTTTTTGTTTACACCATGACAAGTTATAGAACAAGTTAGCATTTTGTTCCAGTAAAACGAATTTTTACCCGGTAGGGGACTATGTATTGCCATGCAATACTCTCAGAATGCTTGTTTTAAAAGATTTGTAAAAGACATTGTATTAAGATAAATGACATTTTGGATTTTTTTCCTTTTCTTTAGTAAATTGTTTATAGAATTTAGTGGTAGGTTTGTTTGTTATTTTATGTAGTTTACACCATGACAAGTTATAGATCAAGTTAGAATTTCATTCCATTACAATGAATTTTTAACCGGTAGGGGACTATGTATTGCCATGCAATACTCATGGAATGCTTGTTTACTGTGTCTTTGATTTTAAAAAAGTATTTAGAATATACAGTCATTCAATGTGCAGATTTCAAAGTCAATTCTCCCAAGAGATATGATTTTTCAAATTTTCAACATGTTTTGATTGATCGATTGCTGATGTTTAACTCCACTTTCAGCACTCTTGGCTATTTTAATGCGCCCAGTTTTTATTGATGGAGGAAGCAATAGAAATCATGAAGAACCACCAACCTTTTGCAGGAAAATTAGCGATCCTAGTCCATTAAGATTGAAGTCAAACGCACCTTGCCACAAGCAGGGTCTGAACTGACAACCTCAGTGTTGACAGGCTAGTGATTACTCTAGATAAAATACTAAGAGCACTCTGCCAAGTAATATAACTGTAAAAAAAAATATCTTGCTGTCATACCTACATGATAATTATTGAGGCGTTTGTTTTTAATTTCAGAGTCAGCCTAAAGCCCATTCTAAGGGAGTGACAGGAGTTTCAAACTTCGCCAGAGTCCAAGGAGTTACACAGATTAGTTCAGACTCAAATATTGCTTCACCTAGTAGCAGTGTACAAACTTTGAATGAAAAACCATGGAAAAAACACAACAACACCAAGAAGAGAGAAAAGTTACGCAGAGTTTACAAGGATCATGATGATGATTAAAATGATTTCTGTGATTACAAGAATAAATTTTGTGGAAAATACAAAAAATATTTTGATAGATTTAACACATAATAAATACATTTTGATAACTGATTAGGGAATATAAAAGCAGAAAACTTAAACAGAACTGAAAAATACATCTTTAGTCAGGATGTTGGAATAATTGTTATGGAAGAATATTCATTTTAATGTCTGTCAAAACAATGTACATATCTTTCAGTCTGTGCACTTTTTTCATTGGGATGAAGAATTAGACTTTCCTGAATCTCAAATTATATATGGTTAAAACTTGCATTGGGTTTTCCTACCGAAAGTTGGTGGATCTGTCTTGGCACTCCAGCTTCCTCCACCAATAAAAACTGACCGTCACTATATAGCCAATAGCGCTGAAAGTGGTGTAAAATACCAACAATCAATCTTAAAAATAATTGATCTGTGGATTGGTTAGGAGGAATTTGTCTTGGTCATACATCTCACATGACATTGATTGTCTATTGGTCACATTAGGGAATATCAAAGAGGTCAATATATGGTGCCTTCAATATAATAGTGTCTATATGCCAAGATTTTTCTTGCCGTGAGTCAAGAAAGAATTTGATAGAGACTATCAAAACTGAACCATCCAAACCAAATCCTTAAAAGAAACAAAACATTAGGACTTATCTTATAATAAGATAACAATTTGCGAGGTTCTTGACTTTTGAAAAACGAAAATATGGCGGAGTTAAAGTATTTTTCCTTAAAGTCACATGACACGAGTTTCTTTTAACTATAATGTTATCGAAATCATTGAACCAATGCATACATATATACTAAACTAATTCCTGTATGCCTGTTTTTATATTTATTATGAATCTATATCGTATAAGTAATGACGTCGATAACGTAAAATGTAATTTTTTGCGACGTCAAACTGTGACATATTGGAAAAGGATGCATTTTTCGACTGATTTTATTCATTACCTTGAAAACGAGTACATGGACCCTTCTTTTCAAAGACAGCATTTGACTTTAAGTCTTGAATTTGTGTGTGAAGATTACTTGTACCAATTTTTATGAAAAAATCACAGACGTATTTTCTTTAAATTAGATATACAACTAAAAATGCCTGAAAATTTAATAAAAGTTAATCATTTCCAAAGAATTGTTGCACAAATCTATAGCATAGTTATATAAAGGAGATATTCAAAACGATTTTACAAAAATTCGCCTTTGGTTATCTTTTGATACAAAAAAAGTTAGGTTTGTCTGTCCAAAGAATTTGAATGTCCAAGAAACCGAAATATGCCTAAAGAATCGACCCAATTTATCTCTTAAAGTAGCACATAAATAAAGGTATATTTTTTATTACATATTTGGATTGATTTGGTGAAAAATATCTCTTATGTAATTTTTTGAAGAAAATAACCGTAGGATCAAAACTGTATATATTGTATGCCCTTAAAGTGCACACATGAAGCTATCATACTAGACTTTTTTTTAAACTTTTTAAAACGGCACTTGTGTGGAATTAATTCAGAGGAAATTAGCCTCCATACTATTCATTTAATATTGAAACCTTTCGAAGCAGTAATGGTTTTCTATCCACAAATATAGACGGCCTTATCCCGATTTTGCCCAACTTTTAGAACTTTTGATTTACAATTCTCTTCATCTCCGTTATTGTTTTTGGCACTCCTATTATTCTAGATTGAGCGCCAATTGACGAGTCTTATAAAAACGAAACGCGCGTTTGTCGCATAAAGTTATGGTGATTTTTAGCCAACCTAGAAAATGATAAGATTATTTCTACATTTAATTGTAGTGCGAGTACTATTTAGCCACGTATTATTTTTTCAGGAGTTTTATTTGTTGAATTGTTGAATGTCTCAGTTGTATAATTTGGAATTATCATAAAGAATGCATAGGTATGAGCACTTTTGTTTATTAGGGTTTACAAAATGTGCAATGGGAATATGACCAATGTGGCTTACCAAACTTCTCCACATGTCTATTTGACACATCAATAGTTATGAACACAAATACATGTAGTTTTGATTCATCTATTAATTCATCCTTTTGTGAAGGTAATATAGGGAGTCTATCATCAGCATCTTCCCCTATTCAAAAATCATCTAAACAGTTATACAAGAAATAAAAGATCAGACTTAGCATTATGCATAATAGTGGTAAATTGTCAGTCCATTAGGAATAAAAAATGTGACTTTGATAATCTTATTGAGACAACTAAACCAGATATTATGATTGGTAATGAATCATGGTTGCACAAAGATATAGATTCTACTGAGGTTTTCCCACAAGGGTACATTGTATACAGAAAAGACCGTAAAACAGACGTTCATGGCGGGGTATTTATACTTATATCTGACAAATATCTCAGCTCAGAACCACCTGATTTAAAATCTGATGATACTAGTGAACAACTGTGGGTCAAGGTACAAATTATAGGGTCACCTGATTTATACATGGGGAGTTTTTATAAACCTCCAAATAAAACTGATGAGGACTATTTAACACACTTAGGAAAATCTATCTCAAGAATAAGGCATAGTGAAAATTGTCACCTTTGGTTAGGTGGTGATTTTAATCTGGGTGGAATCGATTGGAATAATTACTCCATAAAACAAAAGGCATACAATTCAAAACAATGTCAGCAATTAATAGACATATGCCAAGACAACTATCTAGAACAAGTTGTAACAACACCAACACACTATACAGAAACATCACAGTCCATACTTGATATCTTTCTTACTAATAACAGCTCTCTTGTAAATAAAACTGAAGTTATTCCTGGAATATCAGATCACGAAATTGTGTACATCGAATCCAACTTAAAACCTAGAAGAGCGAAAAAAAACATCTAGAAAAGTATTTCTATACAACAAAGCAATACTGAGCAAATTAAAGAAAAGATAAACAACATAAATCTTGACAATATTACAAACATAGAAGAACTTACAATGGATCAACTTCGGGTTAATTTCAAAACAATGGTATTGAAAACCATGGAAGAGTCAATTCCAACTAAAATGATAAATAACACAAAACAGAAACTACCATGGGTTAATAAAGAGATAAAATCACTTATTAGAAAAAGGAATAAATTGTCCAAAAAAATAAAAACGGACTCGCACAATAAAATTAGTAAACAGTACAGGGAAACAAAGAAACTACTTCAGAAAGAGACAAGAAAAGCCTACTGGACATATTTAGAAAACATCGTTTGCTATGACGAAAGCATAGAAACTTCACAAAAACAGAAAAAAATTTGGAATTACATCAGATCCACAAAAAAAAGACAGTTCGGGAGTTGCACCGTTAAGATCTGAGGGCATGCTGATAGATGACACAAAACAAAAAGCCGAAATACTAAATAAACAATACCACTCTGTTTTTACACTTGAAAATGACAAAGAACAAATACCAACTCTTTCAGACAACTATCCATCTATGTCAGAAATACATGTATCATCAAATGGTATAGAAAAACTTTTAAAAAATCTTGATCCATCCAAAGCCACAGGTCCAGATGAAATACCAGCGCGCATACTAAAACAATTTGCATCTGAGTTTGCACCATATCTCACTTTCATTTTTAATACATCTTTTTTGAAAGGAGATGTACCATCAGACTGGAGAAAGACAAATTTAATTCCTATTTTTAAGAAAGGCGAAAAATACCTAGCCAGTAACTACAGGCCTGTCTTCCTAACTTGTATATGCTGCAAACTGTTAGAACACATTGTAGTAAGTAACATCCTAAAACATCTGGACACACATAGCATACTAGTGGACAATCAGCATGGCTTCAGAGCAAAATGCAGCTGTGAAACACAACTTCTTACATTAAGTCATGAATTACCCAGTAATCTTCATAACAGAATACAAACAGATCTTATAATATTAGACTTCTCCAAGGCATTTGACAAGGTACCTCACAAAAAATTATTAAGGAAGATGGATAATTATGGCATAAGGGGAAATACCTGGAAATGGGTATCAGCCTTCCTTTATAATAGAACGCAACAGGTTGTCATTGATGGGGAGGTATCTAGTCAAATGCCTGTGGTCATTGGGGTGCCTCAAGATTCAGTCTTGGGACCTCTTCTTTTCCTGATTTTCATAAATGACCTTCCTGCAACAGTAACACAAAAAAACACGCTTGTTCACAGATGACTGTATTTTATACAGAACAATTAAAAGTCAGCAAGTTTGTACCATCCTACAAAATGACTTAAACTGCCTAGCCAAATGGGAACAAACTTGGAATATGCAATTCCACCCAGAAAAATGCAACTCCCTCACTGTAACAAGATCACAGTCACCATACAAACATAACTATGTACTTAAAGGCCACATTTTAGAATCCGTAAACACAGCAAAATATCTTGGTATCACCTTATCCAACAACATGTCATGGGATACCCATATTACCAACATCACAGCTAAAGCAAATAAGATATTAGGCTTTTTTAAGAAGAAACTTAAAAATAAATCAGGAAGAAACAAGAAGTTTGGCTTACAAATCTATGGTACGATCAAACCTAGAATACTGCTCTTCAGTTTGGTCTCCTAACACCCAAAAACAAAATAAAAAAATATTGAAAAAGTACAAAGAAGGGCGGCACGTTAAGTCACCAACAGGTACCATAACACCAGTAGTGTCACTTCCATGATTGACCATCTTAAATGGCAGTCACTTGAAACTCGCAGAAACATCAATCGAGTAACAATGATGTATAAAATCACACACCAACTTAAATCAGTAGATCAAAACCTTTACCTTTCACCACAGCTAGTCAACAACACCAGATTCACCAATCCACTACAATATCAAACATTCAGCACCAGAACAGATTACTTTAAGTACAGCTTTTTCCCATTCACAGTTGTACTCTGGAATTCACTTCCACAAAACATCATCAGCCTTAACTCTTTGGATCAGTTTAAAATACTGATCCAAGTCAGTATATTTAGATATCTACCCTGTTTGTAAATATATGTAAATGTGTAAATTTTTGCACAAAATTGTTTTTGATTATTGCACTCATAAAATTGTTATCTTTAATTTAATAAGTGTCTATTTGCGATGCGCCGACGTATAGTCATCAATGTGCTGATGGATCGTCGTACGATGTAGATGTAGAATTGTGCAACCTAACTAAAAAAATATAGATTATAAATCGCGGAAAATGACCGATTAATGGCTACGACTCCGTCTGGATTCGCATGGAAATGCATGCATAGCAGGAGACGCTGACCCTGCGCATGCCTACACACCAGTCTCGCTCTGTTTGATGTTCATGCGATTTTCCTGTGGTTTGTATATTCAACATTAATTAAGAGTTCTGCACAGGCATTTACAAATATCGTACTTTATTTGGCCTTTTAATTTTTTTGATTTGGGCGTCACTGATGAGTCTTTTGTAGACAAACCGCGCGTCTGACATATTAAAATTTATTCTTGGTATCTATGATGAGTGTATTGCCTATGAGCAGTTAATGCACCACAGTGTTACTGAACTTCCTGAGAAGTCAGATGTTATCAAAGTACAATTATTAAATCTTATCTTGAATTTACGAAATACCGGTAGGGACATACTATTTTGAAAATTTCTCAATTCAATTTTGACATTTTTACTTCAAACATGACATTTTTCACTTCCAACTAGACATTTTTCACTTTCAACTTAGAATTTTTCATTTCCAAGTTGACATTTCTTAGTTCCAACTAAAAGTTCAGATTTTGTACCATCATTGGTAGTACGTATCTGTTTGATTCCAGAGTCAGCATCGGCACGCGCTCTTTCTCCGATCGATAGTTCTGTTAACATGAGCTGGCTAGTTAAATCTTCGACTTTTTTGGCGAGCATTTCAAACTGATGATCACTCACAACTTGGAACTCAGAAAATATCAATTTGGAAGTGAAAATTTTAAATTTGGAATTGAGAAATGTCAAGTGGAAAGTAAGAAATGTCTAAATGTAAGCAAGGAAAGTCAACTTTGATGTATGTACTGTCAGCTTGGAAGTAAAAAATGTCAAGTTGAAACTTAGAAATGTCAACTTGGAGCTGATAAATGTCAATTTTGAACTGAAAAAATCACCGTTGAAACGAAAACTGTCAAGTTTCAAATGACCTTCCGATATTTCGTATGAATAGTAATGTATAATTTGTACTTTCATCTTTCACTTTAATGTGTGTGTGTGATGTTTAGTCGAGAGTCCTTGCCTATCAATTGGCTAATTGATCAAATATTTTTATTGGAAACAAAAAATAATTCTGTAATCTTTTTATTTTTATTTTAGATAGAATTGAGCACCTTCTTAATCCATAGAGTAAAGAACAGCTGAGTGACCATCCCAACAAGTAGCTTTGCCATCACACTTGTGTATTTTATATGTATGTGTGTTTGCGTCATAGCTTATCTCGAGTTGATGAGAATGTGAGTTGTCGGTTGTAGTTCCTACTGTTACTGTCAGGCCTTTAGCCAAATCCTGCATGTCATCATAGTCTATATATAACTCATGGAAATGATGGCCGGGTGGGTCTTGGTTGGTGACAGATGTTCGGAAGTGTGAATCAGCTTGTGTTAGTGCACTACCAGCAAGTGCACTCGGTTTTTGATCAAGATAGCCACCAAAATTTTTCAAGTGATTTAATACGTCCTTAACCGCATCAAGCTCCTTTCCAACCTGATTACCTTCCCGAGTGAGAGGCATAATGGGATATCTAAGTCGAAGCTTTCCAACGCCAGGAATATCTGGGAGTGTAATACGTTGACCGGACGAAACTACTTTCTTAAGAGCACCATGTCTGTCGAGTACACCCACTGCTCCTCTATCAGTATCGGCCTTATCCTTATCGACGTTTGTACCATGGAAGAATTCGACGGGTGTTTTATAGAACAATTTAAAACTTGTACCATTATATGCTTTATCTACTGTTGTACCGCCATTCCTTTTACCACCTTCAATTATTGCTTGTTGTCCTTTACGGTCTCTCCTGTCTACATACTTAAGGTTGTGAGGATTCCAACTAAATAAAGGAGTCAAATAAATAAGTTCTAGTGGAATAGCGTAGGTATACCTGACTGCTTCGGTTTTACATTCTTTGTGGTGAGTATGTTCATTTTTTGCACAGTAATGTATTTTCATGGGAGCAACCTTTGGGTTAGACGTCTGAGCAACGAACAAGTTACTATCAGAAAATCCACGATGGACATCTCTTATACCCATTGCTCCCTTTTTATCGTGTTTGAAACGTCGATGATAGTAGGCGGTATTGAGAAGAGTGGCATTTACTTTACGAGGATCTAATGTGTCCATTCCAAACGTATTATCGTGTAGGACAGCCCCATAGTTGTCTTTTCCTGGGATTTCATTCATAATTTTATCGAGAAGACCATTATGATAAGCAGAATCTTTAAAATTACCGAATCCATCTTCCCATTGGAAATGATTTTCTCTCCCAAATCTTCTAGCAAGTGTAAATCTTGCTGATCTTGTATGTGCATATCTTGTTAAGTTCATTTTGTGTGCAATCCTTCCTGCCATATCATCAACTGGTTTAATTGCGGATAAAGGTAGATCAAATGACAATGGATGGCATGATATCCTATAGTTCCATTGCGCATACTCGGGAGTACCATTGATCATATTCATGATTGTTGTTGGAAGGTATGAGAAGTTCTCCAGGTAGTGTTTTCCTCCAGTGTAAGATGTAAATCGGATCTTTTCTTGTAAGTCAAACCAGCTCTCAGCATCGATGGAATGACGATCGCTTTGAAATGGTTCGTCAATTGACTTTGTACTTGTTGTCCATGTACCCTCTAAATAACACAAAACCGGTTTGAAGTATGGTCTATAGTCTCTAAAATTATGATTTTGAAATGCAAAGGCACGGAAATAGTTTTGCATTTCATGAACTTGTTCTTGTAGATTGCGTTTGGCTAGTACGGATGGCGGTACAGGAGGGAAAGGAATATCGTCCTGTTGGTTATAATTTTTAGATGTTTTGCTGGGCATGCGCAATTTGTAATCATTATGTCTCGTTCTAAATTCTACACCATTCATCGTAGCAATAAATTCTCCCATTCCGACAGTTCTGTCGTAATTTGAATGTTCATGGATAGAGCAGACAGAATTATAACTGTGGGTTTGTGTGAAGTATGATTTTGTACCATCATTGGTAGTACGTATCTGTTTGATTCCAGAGTCAGCATCGGCACGCGCTCTTTCTCCGATCGATAGTTCTGTTAACATGAGCTGTCTAGTTAAATCTTCGACTTTTTTGGCGAGCATTTCAAACTGATGATCACTCACAACTGCCAGTGTTCCCGTGACCAGCAAGGAAATTGCTAGTAACAGCCTCATTATGACTTCTGAAAGAAAAACGAAGCACATTTAAATATGAAGGTAAATGGATTGATATTAAGTATCACGTACAGTTTGGTGTAGGATGACGAGTGCTGTCCCCTGGTTCGTTACTCGACAGATTTGAGACCGATTTATTAATCAAAGTTCGGTGTAGATTTTATTAATTGACTAAAATAAGGAATCAGTAAAGGCTTCAAAATCATACACATAGTATTTCGAATGCATAATATAGCATTTAAAATCTTTGAATAAAGCCCGTTTTTATACGCCCGTTTAGGGGACGTATTATGGTATACCGTTGTCAGTCCGTCCGTCGTTAACATGTCGGACAATAACTCAAAAAAGCTTAATCCTATTTGCATGAAACTTTGGTGAATTGTTTATATCTATTGATGTGAGCTCCCTTTCGATTTTTATGAATTTTAGATTTTACGTTTCCGAGTTATGGTTTTTTTCATTAAAAAAGGGGGATTTTCCAGTTTTCGGACAACTGAACTCAAAAACGCTTTGAGCAGTTTTCATGAAACTTTAGTGAATTGTTTATATCTATTGACATAAGCTCCCTTTCGATTTTTATAAATTTTCGATTTTACGTTTCCGAGTTATGGGATTTTATTCATAAAAAAAGGGGTGATTTTCCAGTTTTCGGACAATAACTCAAAAGTGCTTTGAGCAGTTTTCATGAAACTTTGGTGACTGGTTTATATCTATTAAAACAACCTCCCTTTAGTTTTTTATAAATTTTTGATATGACATTGAGGAGTTATTGAACTTTATTCTTTGAAAAAGAGACGGGCGTATCATGCGCTCATGGAGCAGCTGTTTATTTTATTATACCTTGATGGCATTGACATATAATTTAACCTGTTAGTACCAGTGGCGGATCCAGGGGAATGGTAGAGGGCATACGCCCCTTAATTTGATCGCCAAAAACAAATAAAAAATACCATGTTTTTCACGATATATATAAATTTTTAGTATAAAATCGTCCAAATCTTTTTTCTTCTATATCTTCAATTATCGGAATTACTCTTCTTTTTCGAAAATTCTGGATCCGCCCCTGCGTACATTGGGATCATCTTGTTATGAAAATATTCTTGCAATTTTATTTTAATCATGAGAGATAGAGAAGCGTTAAATGACGCCTGTCATTTTTTGCGTGGTTTAAACAGGACCTGACCGACTGAAGGCAGATAAACACTCTACCTGACATCTATGGGAGCCGCCATCTTTGATATGTTGCCTACATGAGGGTTTGGATGGGATTTACCTAAAAATTTTAAAAATACAGAAATGAAGCACCCTCCATTCAGACCCTCCTACAGTCTTAATTTGTATAATGTATTTAAAAATAAAGTTGTTAATAGAAACTTGTGATGGTTTTGTTGTAAATGCCACTGCTTACATCGAATATTTAGTATTTGGTTTTTTTACGTTGTTGGGTATTGATGTCCTTTTTTTAAATTCATGAATCGGAGAATTTGTAATTTTGTCTCATGCTGATGAATTAATTGTACCCAAATGTGTTCAATAATATATCCGCCATTAACAACCAATTCCAAAAAATAACGAAGAAATTAAATTTTGAATGCACAAACATTTTTTTGCCTCGACTGACAATACTAAACATAGAGATGCTAATCCGGCGTCGATGACGGGTTAAACTATTTGTAGAATGCTTTATATTTCATAAGGTAGAAGACCTAGAAAATTTATAATTATTTGTATGAAGACACATGCCGTATGTTCCCGATGAGGTATATGTCACATGTCTATGACCTCATTTTCGTGGTTCAATGACTGCGTTAAGCTATTTCCAGTCTATTTTATGTATTATTACGATTTACAGGTCAACTATATAATTATTTCAAGGTAAACATGTTTGTCGAAGGATTCACCGGACCTTGACTTCATTCAGAGATATACTGATCATGGAAAGTCTTCGTGACTAGGTCCTTTGCTCGGGTAATGTAAAATAGGTCAACCTTTTTTAGCGAATTGAATGATTGTAAGTTATAAAGTTCCATATCTAAACTTGACCTCAATAGAGTTTGTTAGTTAATGGCATTATATGTGCTTACTTCTTATCTTATTTTGAAAACGTTGTGTTGTATTGACTGTAAGACCACGTCATGCTCTTTATATTTTATTAGGATTTCTTCAGAGGTATATATGTATTATGTGAAAAAAGGTAAAAAAGGCGACCATGCTACAGTGATGACTCACGTATAAAAATACTGCATTTTTGCTGATCATTGAAAAAGAAAGATAGTTCGTTTCCTACATTAAACTCCTTAAATTTATTAGGGTAGCTGGCTTCATCAAAGTATCTTATGCGACACGATATCTCTCCACTGTCGGCAGCAGGTAAATGTTAAATAAATATCACTCGGCAAACCTCGCATTTTTAAAATTGAAAATCTAACTTGGAGGATGAATATCGTATCACACTGGAAGCAGTAGTAGACTGAAAATTCATTGAAATTAAGATAAAACTGGGTTGACCAATAGATAATTGTATTAGTTCCTGGGTAAAAGAATACATATCAAAAATGGAACCCAATAATACTAAGCATGTGCAAAAGATAACCAGACTAGTGTACACGAAACAAAAACAAATCAGAAGTGTATAGAGATTTTACCACTGTATGGAATGATTCATAACGATTGATATTGCTTGCTATCAATTCGAATTGTTTAATTTCAATGTAAAAATAAACGAGCCTTCGTCGAGTTTATCAGTGCTATTGAAATTAAATAACGATAGTTGATATCAAACGATATCCAACCCCAACGAGATGTTAAACCTATTTCTCTCATGGCAAATATGATCTTTTTTCCTGAGGAAATATTTCCAATTTTGCAACTTTTTATATAATTTAAGAAATAACAAATCTTCGTTTCCAAGTGGAAAACTGACTTTTAAAAGTCATGTTGTCTGCTCTTTGGTCGGGTTGTTGTCTCTTTGACATTTTCCCCATTTCCATTCTCAGTTTTATCAGTGACCTTACGAATAACCAATGAAAGTGTCGCAATTTTGTTATATATTGCAGGATAGGCCAACCAAATAAATGCATTTTTCGTGTCATTTATTCATATAACACTCCGTCCAGTGTGATACGACACATATCTCTTCATGCATGAAAAAGATAACCATAAGAAAAATATTTCTCCCATCAAGACAGTTCAATTTTCACAATTTTCAAGGTTGACCATTTAAAAAGTAACTGTCGAGTGTGTATCGATTATCTATGTCTGCATATTGATACTGTAAAATATCATATTCGAGTTACATAAAAAAAAATGTCGAATGATTGCAGCGAATGAGTTCAAAAATGCTTCATTTTGTGTCGAGAAGCTGATATTTACGATATCAATCTGATGAAAATCTGATAATCGATTTTGGGTATTGTATTTGTTTGTTTTTCATCACAGAACTGTTTTTTTTCTTTCCTCGGCAAACCGGGAGTTGACTTGATAAGCTCGGGCCAAACTTATCAACGTCGGTTCAAACATTATGACGTCGACGGATGATAAGTCTGTGCCGAAGTTGGTATATATATATATATATATATATAAGTCCGGGTCAACGTATTTGACGTGCAATGAATATCTGACTATGGCAGAGGGCAGATCAATAAAGGGAAATATAGCACTAGATACTGTTGTAAAATCTATTTATCTAATGATTTTTAGAGAAAGTGCAAGCAAACTTTAGGGTTATTTTTCAACGACCCGATGTCATCAGCCATGGTTGCAAAATCAGATGAAGGCCACAAAATTTTACGATAGGTCAAAACTAATTGTTGAGCAATAAAAAATATAACAACCAAATCACATGCTGATTATCAAAATATAATCAATCAGTCGGGGAAAGTATACATCGGATAAAAATAAGAGAGAATAAATTAGGATAATAGCTATGTACTTACAGAAACAAGATAAAATTCATTTTTCTGTTGTTATCAATCAATTAGAAATTTTGAAAAATAAACCGTTCTTTTATGCTGCATATTTTTTAGTTTAGTAGTAAATTGCTGGAAATCGACGATTAAGGGCTAAAATCACAGTGCATTATTTTAAAATCTACTTTGTCAAATATTAAAACCTTATTACTTTAATTTTCGCCAAAACAAATTTGAACAATTTTCATTAATATATTTCAATCATTGCATAATGTGACACTAGGTACATTGAATTTCTTTCTAAACAAGTCTTCTAACTGTATCATTTTTCGCATTTTAAAATTAAAAAAGAAACAGTAAAATACCGAAAAGGAATAGGACTGTTTCTACTGTAATCTAAAATAACAGTGGCAGCATTAATTTTTTTGTACCATTTAAACTGCATGACTAAGCACTAGTTGATCCTTTGACTTGTCCTTTTTTCTTGAGGAGCGCATAAAAAATTGTATTGCCTTAAGAAAATCATGCAACTGTTTTTAAGGAGGCTCGCGGGTCTAAATCAAATTTTTTATTTAATATAGGATTTCGCTATATTTTTCTATAAACGAACTTTATCTTATACTTAATAGAAAAATAAAATAAAATAATGAGGTCACCGTTCATTTACGCTCACAATCTGCCTTCGAAAGAAGCATACATTTTTGTAAAGGTACCTTTTTCCGTTGAACTAATAGGAGAAATAGAGGTAATATCGAAATTAAAAAAGAATTTAATTACAGAAATCGCTTAAATTTTACAATAGTTTAGTTTAAGTACAGTTTATTTGAAAATTATAATAAAAAATAAAGGTCACCGATGAGTCAAAAAAGATATTTCAATTTTAATGCCAAAAAATGGCATTTTTGCATCAAAGGGAGATAATTTGGCGCTTTTTCAATGATATCTACATTTTAAAAGTCATCTGGGGCCAACACGAATTGATTTTTTTAATGATTTTTGTACCATATGATAAAGTAACAACTACTTAAGGTAATAAATAAAATTTGTAATGAAAAATAAATGTTTAATTTTTTTTCTGAAATTTTTATACCCTCGAGCCTCCTTAAGTCAAAATAAAATTACACGTGAAGTAAGTTGTCCAAACTAATACAGTTGTATGCTCAAGGCGGCCAAACAGTTATAGTCAACCTACCTTACGTGTCGCCTATCTCGATTTACCGAAAGACTGAGTAGCAATGCGGGGTTACAGTGTCATTTATAAGATACGATATTCAGTCACGTGCTGCCAAGGCTCTTCTGGTCAATTTGTAGGATATTTCACCAGTTATTCAGTTTATTGAATTCTGGTTAGTTGAAATTGTTCAGGACATGACTATATTTCCACTAAAAAAAGAGAGAGATAAATTTGATATGAAGGCATACAAAAAATATCTGCAAATTTTCACATGTCGAAAATGTGCTTAGGATTCAATTGTTTTGATTGGCAGAGAACGTACAATCACGAGGGGTTATAGTGTCAGTGTTCATGACATTATAGCTAATTGTGTTCTCCATGACAACGTTGCACCAATACGAATTAATATTTAAAAAGCAAACATACAAGTTTGATTTAAATCTTTGTAGCATGGTTTTAGCTTTCAAATGTTATTATAAGAATTTAATATTCTTTTGTAGTTTTGCAGGGTGGTTATGTGCGTTTATCGTACGCACATTTTTAGTATCAGTAGCTTCCGCACTTCATAACAATGTGCTTTGGTCTACGAAGGGGAGTGACAAATCAAGAAAAAGGTGATTAATTTACGACATTAATTGAGTCGAAAATGAACTGCTACTGTTTATTCTTTCTTTAAAGGAGTAATTTCTCGCTTTTCACAATTCAGTTATTATTTTCACACTGTTTATAAATCAACACTAATGAAAAACTCAACTACTGAACTTTGAATTTTAAATAATTGCAACATTTTTCGCTTCAACGACCAGGCAGGTAGGGTGGTCCATTAAAGTTGAAAATTCGTTGGCTTGGTCACTCCACTAACGCTTTTACACCCAAATAAAACTACACATAAGCTTTTTAATTCTTTTCACAAATATTGATGTTGAAATTATATGAAATTAAAGCCACGTAAACGAAATGGATGGGGGTTCTTTATTTCTTTATTTCTTTTCTTTCTGTTTGGTATTTTTTCTCTATTCGTTGATTTTTGGCCCTTTATTCACTATCCTTTATTTTTTAGAGACCCATTTTCTCTATCCCTTCCATCATTTTAGAATTAAAAGCAAGTCATGAAGTAAAAAAAAAAAGAAAAATAGATTAAGATTTTCATAAATATTATAAGGATGGGACTAATATTGTGTGTCACGTTTTTTTTTTTTTTTGGGGGCCTTCAAATAGAAAATTACTATAAAGGATGTTCGCTTGTCATGTTTTGGAATTTTTTTCAGATTTTCGGAATCCTCTGGTTTTATCCATTTGAAAGCCTTAAAAAAATTTTGCCCACTAACCCCATTTTTCTTTTTATAAATCTTTTACATGTATAATTATAAGCCATCAGTAAAAGTCTTATAAAATCTTTGTTCTTTTTCAATAGTTTTTGATAACTTAAACTTGTAAATGTTAAAGCTATGAAAAATCAAGAGAGAACATTTTCCCGCCAAAATTTCAATGGCTAATATATCGGAAACAAGCAAACGGACCTATATATATATTTTTCGCGATTTTGGTTTCTTTATCAATCCCCTATCAATATATACTAGTGTTATGAAAAGCTTGTTATTTTGAAACTGAGTAGTGAACTTCCTTAATATCAAAAAAACAGTATTTGTCAGATGGTCACATGATATAAGTGTTAATATTTTTAAATTTTGGCTTCAATATTGGCTTTTGGCAATCAAATATATCGCAAATAAAGAAGGCATTACAATTGCATTATAATTGCTTCATTTTGAGATCTTCTCATTAATATTTAGTTTTGAACAATCTTTACCTAAAAGTAGTGCAAAATTTGACTAAGGCCGTGCATCTATATATAAATAAGATAACAGACTCAGCACTCGGTAAACCCAATGACAAGTATGTGATTCTTATAGTACAAAAGAAACACGATACGTCTTATGCAGTGTCAGCTAATAAATAAACCATGTTTTCTTAGATCAGTTCATATCCAACGGATTTAGTGTAAAGACGTCAAATGTTTATCTTTACTTTCGCATTTTCACAGCTTCATGTTTTCTAATAATTTTTATGTCGTTTTCTGAACTCTAATTACCAACAACGTAAATATTATGCTTTAATATTATAGAAAATAAGCCCGGAGGATATCTTATAAAACACATCGTCCTGAACATGCATGTAATATTTGCCACTGGACGTTAAGACACGACCAATCACTCAGTCAGGCAATAAAACACATGAATTCCATCAGATGTTAAGCAATCATTTTTGGGCAATGCTTAGCAGATACAATCGATTCATTTTTATTACGAATGTCTTTTAACGTAAAATTTAGCAAAAATCATATAAATTTGGCACCTTTATGTTTAAATTATCTTCATTACCATTATAAAGTCCTGAATAATAACCTCAATTTGAAAAATCTATGTAAAATGATTAAAAAATATTTCGAGAATAGTATTAAGGTACCTCAATATTCAAGGTCCACTGTTATTCGTCAGCTTTCCTAATGTATCCTTGTGGTTGAAACAAATGCATTGGTAATTGGTCATATCCCTTTTAAAATAATCAGAATGTATGTTGAGAAAAAGGACTAGAGAGAGGAAATATGACGGAAATGAAATCTTTAAAGCGGCGACAGCAATCACATCAAGATTCAGTAAGATTTAAGATATTTTCCGACCGTGCGAGACCCTAATGGGTTGTCAAGGTCGTTAAACACCTCTGTAGTAGATCTAAGATAAAGGTTTATTTATCAAGAACCAATTTAGTACGTTTCCTGATAAAATTGCCGAAATGGCTATCCGTCTCTGGGGATGATGTTAAAGCTTGTGTATCTGAAGACGGCGGTTTGTACTACAACACACGAACTTGTAATGTCAGGTTAGAAGCTACGTTACCAATATATGAGATATTGGGTTTGAGTTAGTGGACCGGAATTTAGCCCACATTTCATCCACATGCAAGTCGACATTCCAATACAATAAACATAAATGAAATTTAGCAAAAGTATCACATGATAATGAATTTCAATGTTATGTGCATAAGTTCAATAACTAAAGTGCTTTCCTCCTTTACACTTTTCCTTTTATTCATTTCTTTTGGTATCACGCAAACTCATCCAAATATGGGCAAATGTGTACATGTATATCGCTAGTGCACAACTTGACGTCAGAAATCGATCAGTCTAGACTGCACAGAACGAAGTCTTTTTCAAGATATTGTTCTAGAAACCTAGTTTCACATTTTTATCTGGAAGTCATTAGGCGGACAAATAACAGGTGATTTTATTTCACGAATTTTCTTGTTCGATATTATCAATAGATATAGCAAGACCTGATAAAAAATGACAGAAATGACAATATTTATAATGCTAGAAATTGGCTTAATGAGTATTCTGAAAAATAAGAAAAATATTTTGGAAGGAATCACATTGTATCAAAACGAAAAAGCACAGTAAGACGGGTCGTGTTTTAACTGATACCATTTTCTTTGACTTCTTTCTTTTCGAGTGGAACAAACTGTGCCTCACTCCTTCTGGTTTATTTTTTCTGCAATTTATCAGAATTTATTAAAGCTCTTACCAATTGACAATAAAATTAATACTTCATGAAGTAAAAAAAAGAAAAATAGATTAAGATTTTCATAAATATTATAAGGATGGGACTAATATTGTGTGTCACGTTTTTTTTTTTTTTTTTGGGGGGCCTTCAAATAGAAAATTACTATAAAGGATGTTCGCTTGTCATGTTTTGGAATTTTTTTCAGATTTTCGGAATCCTCTGGTTTTATCCATTTGAAAGCCTTAAAAAAATTTTGCCCACTAACCCCATTTTTCTTTTTATAAATCTTTTACATGTATAATTATAAGCCATCAGTAAAAGTCTTATAAAATCTTTGTTCTTTTCAATAGTTTTGATAACTTAAACTTGTAAATGTTAAAGCTATGAAAAATCAGAGAGAACATTTTCCGCCAAAATTTCAATGGCTAATATATCGGAAACAAGCAAACGGACCTATATATATATTTTTCGCGATTTTGGTTTCTTTATCAATCCCCTATCAATATATACTAGTGTTATGAAAAGCTTGTTATTTTGAAACTGAGTAGTGAACTTCCTTAATATCAAAAAAACAGTATTTGTCAGATGGTCACATGATATAAGTGTTAATATTTTAAATTTTGGCTTCAATATTGGCTTTTGGCAATCAAATATATCGCAAATAAAGAAGGCATTACAATTGCATTATAATTGCTTCATTTTGAGATCTTCTCATTAATATTTAGTTTTGAACAATCTTTACCTAAAAGTAGTGCAAAATTTGACTAAGGCCGTGCATCTATATATAAATAAGATAACAGACTCAGCACTCGGTAAACCCAATGACAAGTATGTGATTCTTATAGTACAAAAGAAACACGATACGTCTTATGCAGTGTCAGCTAATAAATAAACCATGTTTTCTTAGATCAGTTCATATCCAACGGATTTAGTGTAAAGACGTCAAATGTTTATCTTTACTTTCGCATTTTCACAGCTTCATGTTTTCTAATAATTTTTATGTCGTTTTCTGAACTCTAATTACCAACAACGTAAATATTATGCTTTAATATTATAGAAAATAAGCCCGGAGGATATCTTATAAAACACATCGTCCTGAACATGCATGTAATATTTGCCACTGGACGTTAAGACACGACCAATCACTCAGTCAGGCAATAAAACACATGAATTCCATCAGATGTTAAGCAATCATTTTTGGGCAATGCTTAGCAGATACAATCGATTCATTTTTATTACGAATGTCTTTTAACGTAAAATTTAGCAAAAATCATATAAATTTGGCACCTTTATGTTTAAATTATCTTCATTACCATTATAAAGTCCTGAATAATAACCTCAATTTGAAAAATCTATGTAAAATGATTAAAAAATATTTCGAGAATAGTATTAAGGTACCTCAATATTCAAGGTCCACTGTTATTCGTCAGCTTTCCTAATGTATCCTTGTGGTTGAAACAAATGCATTGGTAATTGGTCATATCCCTTTAAAATAATCAGAATGTATGTTGAGAAAAGGACTAGAGAGAGGAAATATGACGGAAATGAAATCTTTAAAGCGGCGACAGCAATCACATCAAGATTCAGTAAGATTTAAGATATTTTCCGACCGTGCGAGACCCTAATGGGTTGTCAAGGTCGTTAAACACCTCTGTAGTAGATCTAAGATAAAGGTATATTTATCAAGAACCAATTTAGTACGTTTCCTGATAAAAATTGCCGAAATGGCTATCCCGTCTCTGGGGATGATGTTAAAGCTTGTGTATCTGAAGACGGCGGTTTGTACTACAACACACGAACTTGTAATGTCAGGTTAGAAGCTACGTTACCAATATATGAGATATTGGGTTTGAGTTAGTGGACCGGAATTTAGCCCACATTTCATCCACATGCAAGTCGACATTCCAATACAATAAACATAAATGAAATTTAGCAAAAGTATCACATGATAATGAATTTCAATGTTATGTGCATAAGTTCAATAACTAAAGTGCTTTCCTCCTTTACACTTTTCCTTTTATTCATTTCTTTTGGTATCACGCAAACTCATCCAAATATGGGCAAATGTGTACATGTATATCGCTAGTGCACAACTTGACGTCAGAAATCGATCAGTCTAGACTGCACAGAACGAAGTCTTTTTCAAGATATTGTTCTAGAAACCTAGTTTCACATTTTTATCTGGAAGTCATTAGGCGGACAAATAACAGGTGATTTTATTTCACGAATTTTCTTGTTCGATATTATCAATAGATATAGCAAGACCTGATAAAAAATGACAGAAATGACAATATTTATAATGCTAGAAATTGGCTTAATGAGTATTCTGAAAAATAAGAAAAATATTTTGGAAGGAATCACATTGTATCAAAACGAAAAAGCACAGTAAGACGGGTCGTGTTTTAACTGATACCATTTTCTTTGACTTCTTTCTTTTTCGAGTGGAACAAACTGTGCCTCACTCCTTCTGGTTTATTTTTTTCTGCAATTTATCAGAATTTATTAAAGCTCTTACCAATTGACAATAAAATTAATACTTTTTTCAATTTCAAGGTTCAAACAATGTCAAACGTAAACGGATCACCACCATACAATGAGCCAGAAATAAAATGAATTTATTGAAACAACAGCAAGGCTTCGTTAACACTTTGACACCTAGCAATAGAATTAAAAGAACGTTCGAATACCGGTACTAGTTTTATTGTTTATAAGAGGTCATGATTTAAGTTTACAAAAATTTATATTCCTTTTCTTTGCAATAATATACCTAAACCACTTGCGCATGAATACGATCATCTCATATAGACTGCTCAACTAAAGTACATAGCTTTAGTACCAAGTAACCCAATAACCTCTTTGTATCAATAAACTTCTACCTTTACATCAGTTCAAGGAGGGGTTCAATGAGTTCTGAAAAAGGTGGCGTGAATAAAATATAAATTCTTTAAAATTCAGTCAAAAAAATATTTAATGGAACTGTTTTATTTGAACAAGATTGAAGAAATAGCAAGACTTTTTGTAATTGCGTTTTATACTTTATACTTCCATCTAAAATAAAAATTGAGGAAGAGGATGAATTTGTCTGGTTTGGGGAAGATAAAAGAATAACATCGTCACGAACCACATTGATTAAAACAAAATGTACTCGGAGAGGATATTGTGCAAATTCGGTGGACAGATTTTCCAACAGACTATTGGCGTTCTGATAGTCTCCAATTGTTTTGGTGTATTTCCACTTACAAATAGATTGCCCAAAGTCCCCGCCATTGTTACAATTTGATTTAAATATAGATCATGTGTCCGCTCTTTGCTTACAAACGACGCGAAGCGTAGACACAGGATAGTTATTTCAAGCCGATTGTCCCAAGTCTTTGAGATGAAACCATTAAACGATGCCTGGTTCAAAGTTAACATGGCCTGTCCACTGATAGAAAATAACATTATATTCTCTGATATCAGTCATCTCTTATGGTACAAAGGGTGAACTTAACAAATCTTGGAGGAATCTGGTCAGTGGTAGTCTTTCTGAATGTTTCTACCCCTCAAACACTATTTTAAAGGATTAAAAGAGCTTACTTATGATGTAAAAGTAATCAGATGTGGTATGATCGACATTGAGACAACTACCGACTAGTGACCATAAGTCGATGATGTAAACAACTATTGTTATGTCACCGTATAGCCTTACAAATGAGTAAAAGCAATACTGTATAGTCAGCTATCATGGATACTATTGTTTTGACATGTATATTATGTACTTTTATCTTATGCTGTATACCTTGTGTATATATTTGACATACTTTGAGGATCCCAATGTAGATAAGCTTTGGCTAATGAGGTCATCTTCTGAAATAAATACTATTTATTTATACTTAAAATAATCATACATATGGTGTTCTCGTGGTTGCGTGCTCGCCTCGAGTGCGCGAGGTTTTGGATTTGATCCCCGACTGGGTCAAATCAAATACTATAAATCTGCATTTGTTGCTTCACCACTAAGCACACGGCAAGGAGTAAGAGGAAAGACTCCATTGTCGGCTGGCAGTCAGGATAATGTTTCCGGATAGGGTGACATGCCTTCGTGCGGATAAATTATAATTGTGAACCTTGTGAACTAGCAAGTCGAAAATCCCCCTCAGCGTGACGGTTAAGTAAAAATAAAAGAAGGATTCATATTCATATCCCACTATGATATGCATGTAATAATTGCCACTGGACGTTGAACACATATCCACCATCATCGTCATATGAAATAACCACATTGTTGAGATTTTTTTAAACGAGGTTAAAAAAGGAAAATATTTTTTTTTTACATCGTTCTATCAATTCAATTATTTTTCACGTGCTCCACAATTCTGTGTTGATTTTTCATCAATTTCACGATTAGGTAAACTTCGGTTACAAACTCGACAGTTAATTAACTTGCGATCAACAATCGCTGAATGCAATATTATTTGTCGATAATACGTTATAGATTCGTAAAAATTGAGAAGAAAAACACGCATAGAGGACTTAGTTTAGTATATATGCATGCATTGGTTAAATGCTTTCCTAAACATTTGAATTACAAGAAACTCGTTTCATATGACTTGTAGTGCCAAGTTCAAATGACATATTTATTAAAGATTATACCGTATATTGGTATTCCATTTGTACTGAGACGACTTGAGTTATTAGGTTATATTATTACGAATTTTGGACATTAAACGGATAGCAAATATTCCGGTTAACATGTACTTCTTCACATAGTTTATAATTAATTCTTCGCAATCACATTAACACACTAACACACTAACCTCATAAACAATGTTGTATACAGTTAGTGACTTTATATTACAAATGTTTATACAGTAAATTCAAAGGCAAAGTTCAGATAAGTAAGAATACAGGACGATCAATCGGTCTAACGTCAACAAAGCTATATTACTTAGAATAACAATGTATGTAAGTGGACACATAAATAACAGCTGAAGTAAAAAAATCATTTAGATGTTTTTTTTTTAAATTTTATAACAGCTATACTACTAAAGGAAGAGGCCGATTTCATTGAGCCGCAACTCCTCTGAAACCATACAAAGTCGGAAATATTTGTGATATGACTTATAAATGTAGTGTTTTTTACTTCCTAAATTTGTCTTTGAAACAATGTTTTTTCCAAATTCGGAGACCGTTTCCGATCCGTGTCCTATTCGCTTTCGCGCATGCTCAGTTGAGGTACTGCGCGTGATGAAGTGTTTTAGGTTTTATTTTTCATCCGATTTAGATGGGATTTTTTCCATTGTGTTACTCATTATCCCTTTCGGTAATATCAACGGATTTTACGTAGCTCATACGGTTATTGAGTTAAAAGAGTACAAAACTACTTAAATCACACTTTGCCACACTTTTCTTAGGGTATTTAATATTTTTATTTTCCAACCGAGATGAATGGGGTCGTTTGCATTATGTTCCTCATTTTCATCTCTTTAAAGAAATATAATTAAATGCATTAACCGTGTCCGAATCCTTACTGTGTTCACTTTATTAGTGTGTCCACACTCTTTTGTTTCAACACTTGCCCAATTGTATCGCGATTTCGCGGGCATCTTCTTGTATCTTCAATGAGAGCAGTTGTAATAGCATTTCAAGGAATGCTCACTATATGACAGAAAATTTCCGCGCAATTTGGTTTTCGACATAAATGTGAAAATTTCTGTGGAAACGAAAGGCTAATCCACGTAACTGTGACGTGCAGTGAAATTGACGTGAAAAACTCGTGGCTCTTTCTCCTTTATGACAAGTGTCTAGCAGAGAAGAAGCAAATACCAATTTAAACATCTTAGGTTTGGCCCGACCGTCAATTATAGTCAAACCATTTAGGATATCTTTCTTTTGGCGGACACTTCGATATCAATATGAAAAATTATGATTTTTTGCAAAGCTGAATTCAAATCCTCTGTCAGTCTGAGAAAGGAGGATTTTTTTTCGGACGTAATGTTTATGTTCACCTTTAGCAAGTCTCGCTTATTTTTCGTGACGAAAAATTCCTTTTGAACACATTCATATCCTGCATTTTGTTAGACAAAGTATTCATTTTCATCCTGTTTTGGACAAGGTTATTATTTTCAGTTCCCAATAGGCCAGAATATTCACTTCCAAAATCCTTCTGTCTGACTTCATCAGCTCGCCCTAATGAGTTCTTGATATTCTAGTTGATAACAAATTTCCCGGATTTTCTTGATAGTCTTGTTCAAACATACAATGTATTGATTAAACCATACATTTTGCTTGAAAATATCGATGTTAACTGCGGGTGACTTAACGTGCTCCTTTATACAAGATTGTTTTATCTGCACTGGGTATCTCATAGATAATAACAAAAAAAAAAGACCAAATTAAACTTTACTTGATAGATATTTTCAACAATAATTGACTTGACAATATGGAGAAGATATATAACAAATAAATAATTTATTTTCATTTCCTAGATATGCCAATTTGAAATATCCACCCGAACTTACTCTTTAATAAAATTCAACTTTAGAAATGAATAAAAAAGAAATGCTGGCTTAACGTCAATGCGCAAGCTCCTCAACAACACAAATAACAAACATACGGGTCTCCAGCAAAACAGGTGTCTTTGTCAAGCTCTAAATCGTAACCAGTCTTCAAAAAATGTGAATCAACAACAAATTTACAACCTAAAAGACAAAATAAACCAAAAATATTTAGGTATAACGTAAGACCATCACTTATGCTTTTTATTTTTATTTTGAAAAGTAAAAAATGTAATATAACTAAACGGGAGGATTCGTTGTGATATATTGATACAATGATTCCATTTTTTGATATACATCCATGACAGTTAGTTTTAAAATAATTCAGATTTGCAAACATGACAAACATACATTTTCAATTTACATTTTATATCAAGGTATAGATGAAGTAATGCTTTGGCAGATTTTCATAAAAAAATCCATAAATATACATCCTTCAAATGGACAACCACTATTTCACATTAACGGGAAATGATGATGAATGGCTGCTTAACGTGCGGCAAATTAATATGCATATTCAGGACGAAAACGTGTTAATGTATTATGAATATTTACCCTGCTTTGTACTAGACCGACACGCTGATCCGTATTTTTAACGTACTAGTTCACAAGGTAATAGTCCGCAGGAAGACATGTCACCTTACCCGGACACATTATTCTGACTCCTAACTGCCCAGTCTTTGCTCTTAATCCTTACTGCCGCGTACTTAGCGGAGAAGAAGCAAATACCAATGTTAAAGTCATTGTGGCTGGGTTCGAACCCATGAGCTCCCGCACTAGAGCCGGAAAAAAAAACGGTAATTTAAACAGATTCTGTATGTATCAAAATAAGGAGATATGTTGAACTTGACAATTAGACAATTACTCTTTAAAGATTACTAAGGAACAACATATATAAACAAGAATGTGTCCCCAGTACACGGATGCCCCATCCGCACTATCATTTTCTATGTTCAGTGGACCGTGAAAATGGGGGAAATCTCTAATTTGGCATTAAAATTAGAAAGATCATATCATAGGAACATGTATTCTAAGTTTCAAGTTGATTGGACTTCAACTTCATCAAAAACTACCTCGACCAAAAACTTTAACCTGAAGCGAGACGAACGGACGAACGGACGGACGGACGAACAGACGAACGAACGAACGGACGGACGGACGCACAGACGAACGAACGGACGGACGCACAGACGAACGAACGAACGGACGGACGGACGCACAGACCAGAAAACATAATGCCCATGAATGGGGCATAAAAATAAGGATATGTGATATGATTGCCAATGCGACAACTATCCACCAAAGTTCAAATGAAGTGGATGTTCATGTATACATTTACCTTTTACTGAATGATAACAAACAAAAAACAATGGTCCTTATATGTGACTATTAAGACACCAAAATACATTGGAAAGAATGAAAAAAGAAACACTAAAAGGTGTTAATAACTAGTATATTATATAATAATCTTCGAGACAAAGAAATGATTGTTTCTTATGCATAAACGAATAATTTTATAATCGTGTAAATCGAAAGGCAGATGTACGTTATAAATCTTATAAACGGTATCAAAGTACGTAGTCCTATCATTGCATAAAGAGATATATGAAAGAGAGAGACATATAAAAATGTCATAGTTGTTACAATTAAAGTCCAAGAACTCTTGGCAAATAATCTGACAATCATTAAAGTTTAATAATTATTTGTTCCAAACAGTTTGTCTCGAGCGTATCTGATCAAGTTAAATATATAAAAAAAAAAACGTGTAATTCGGTGAACGCAGTAAGTTTTTTTACGATTAAAGACTCACAATTCTGTAGCGACGGATTAAATAAATCATAAAAAATTAAAGGTAGTAAATCTTCATAAAATCGCACGTCATGTAAAATTTTGGTAATGATTCATTAAAGCATACTTGATATTCCCGATATATATACGCGTCGCCAGTAAACTTAATTTGCGACCATCAAATCACCAATTGTTGCCGTTGGAGCTTAAAATACAATACAGTTATCTCCTAAGTCGCGTTTCAAACTAAACAATGTAACTTGTTATCAACGCAAAAATACAGAATGCATTTATATTCAGTGACCCTTCATCAACAAATTCGTAAAGCTCAGCCAAAAAATAAAAAGAAATGAAATAAAAAGATTAGCATAAAAAACTTTCAATCATGGAGAAATCCATGCAGCTAAAACCTCATCTGTCCCAGGTTAGTGGAGGGTTTCGCAACTACAAAACTGTTTAACCCCGCCATAATCTGTATGTGCATATCCCAAGTCAGGAGCCTGTGATTCAGTGGTTGTCGTTTGTTGCTGTATATCATTTTTTTTCGTCTATTGTTTTGTACATAAATCAAGCCGTTAGTTTTCTCATTTGAATTGTTTTAGATTTGTTATTTTGGAACCTTTTATAGCTTACTATGCGTTATAGGTTTTACTAATGGTTGAAGGCTATACGGTGACCTATGGTTGTTCATGCACTTCGATGTTATTTGGTCTCTGGTGGAGAGTTGTATCATTGGCAATTTTTATTTTCTTATTTTCATAAACGTTAAAAAAAACCTATAGATTTTACCGCTGCAGCGAGTGTGATACAATATTTCTCCTCTCAATACAGTTAAATTTTCAAATTTAAACCGAGAGGCTTGCCGAGTAATCATAATTAGTGTTCACTATGTACAATAAAAAACCCGTGAACACCACGACAAAGAAAACACGAAAAATTACAAAAGGTAACAACTATCTACAAAAAAAAAACACTACATAGAAAACCTATGAGTGAGCAACACGAGCCCCATAAAAATCGATGGTGATCTCAGATAAAAATAACTTAACAAAACAGACTTGCTTACATGCAAACTAACACAAAATAAATCGAAAAAAAATTCCTTTGCAATATCATTTACTTATAGCAGGCTAAAAAGAATTTGTTACCAATGTAGTGCACTGATTACGATGAATCATTCATGAGGCACGTGTTGCTCAGTCTTTAGTCATTCATGGGGTACGTGTTTCTCAGCCTTTAGTCATTCATTAGGTACGTGTTGCTCAGTCTTTAGTTTTCTATGTTGCGTTTTGTATGCTGTTGTTTGTCTTAATCAGACAAAACAAAGGATAAAATAAAACATTAAATGAAAGTGTTTAATAGGTCTATGCAAATTATATCCGCGTTTGTGAAATTATTTTTCAATTAGTTGATTATTGGCTATAAAGCGTGCAGCGTCAAATATTATATTTAGAAAGATAACATGTTGTAACATGAATGGTAATTTTTCCTTTGATCTTCGAGTGAGTTAAATTTTGCTATTTTTAGAGGAGTGCATTAACTGAATGATTTTTTAGTTATTTCACTTTTAAATACCGCCGTTGACCGCTTCTAATAGGAAAAGCTAAGAATGGGAGGAGTTTAAACCAGTGCTCTAACTTCCGTCTCAGAAGTTGTTATTGCACCGGCAGTCTGGCTCCGCCTCCTTGGCTTAGTAAACAGTGAATTCAATTACCTTAAAACTTCCAAATAAATTTGAATACAATGCATACACAACAAAACATGAATTCGAGAAGGGGGAGTGGGTTTACCCTAACGTTAGTCAAACTTGTAAACCTAGCCCTAAATTAAAATTGTTTCATAAACTAACTGCAAATGAATGCCGACTGAGAACTACAAAAAGGAATAACGTGTTCTATAAACGAAGAGGCGCTATTGATAAATTGGTGGATACTACATGTAGATTTTTTTTATCGTGTCAAAATAAATATTCGGTCAAGAATTTGTCAATTGATGTTCAGCCGTTTCATTTCCATTTTATTTCTTAAAGGAATATCATAGTCTCCGTGAATTGGTCATGCTTACAATATTTGTCCCTGGACTTCACAAAATCATCAACCCATCAATTAATCGATCTTTTTTTATGTTGGGAAAGGAAGAGTACCTTCGCAAAAAGTTTAAAAACGTATCCTTCTTATCACAACTTTTAACTCTTACAAAACTACACGTCATATTGGGTGTAAAGGCAGGCAACATGGTATACATCAAACATCTATCCCCTCAAGATTTGTTGTGGGAAACACTCCAATAACACATAAATTGCTCTCTTTTCTTTAAACCTTGATGCCTACATCCTATCGCGACAACAATTCTCTTACATTTACATGTATCATAAAATCAAATCCTACTAAACAATCTGATCCATGGGTTTATTTTATGAAAATAAGAGACTTTTTGGCATTGAAAGCGCCACTATTTGATTGACATATTTTATTCATGAAAAGTACAGTTAAGTTTAACCTTTGGCATGTGAACATATTTAATCCACCTAAAGTTACGCTTTTCGTGTATAAAATACGTTAATTCGTAAAAGGCGTGCTATATATATAACTTCATAAAACACACAAGTCACCAGGAAGCTTCATCATGACGAGCAAGACAACTGAATAGTTTGCTCCAATCGGCCGTCAATGTAGAATGCCATTGCACATTCTTATGCGTCTTTTATGACGTCTTCTTCCAGGTTTCAAATTTAGCGCAAATTTAGCGCTATCCCTTAGGACTCAACAGTATCCCACTCCCCCAAAAAGGGTTAAAACATTCAGGACCACCCTATTTCAAGTATTATGCTCATGCTTTGATATTAATTTAATTGTTTAATTTGTGTTTTTGTTTTTACAATTGTGTTGTGCTAATGAGACAATTCTTCCCAAGAAACCAAATGACACAGAATTCAGCAACTATAGATCACCGTACAGCCTTCAACAATGAGCAAAGTCCATACCTCATAGTCAGCTATAAACGGCCACGAAATGACAAATATAAAACAATTCAAACGAGGAAGCTAACGGCCTAATTTATGTACAAAATAATGAACGGAAAACAAATATGTAACACAGCAACAAAAAACAACCACTGAATTACAGGATCCTGAATTTGGACAGGCACATACAGAATGTGGCGGGGTTAAACTAGTTAGACGGCGCCAAACCCTCCCATAACCTGGGACAGTGGTGTAACAGTACCACATAAGAACAAATTATAGAAATCAGTTGAAAAGGGTCAACTCATCAGATGGATACAAATAGAAATACATCTAACAAAAACGCAGAGTGAACGTGGACGGGTACTTTTAATACATCCCCACAACAACAAAAATCATGCATCTAAGGCATGTCTTCTTTGACTGTCCATGGCGTTAAACACTAAATCCCGGGGATGGGCTTTGATTGATTTTAGTCTCTGATGCATGATGTTTTATTATTAATTGGTTTTGGCTTTTAACTAGCTTTCAATAACTGCGAGTACTCTCAAATCGTACTTTTATATTGATTTGACCTGTTGACACAGTTTGTAATGCATTTTTGTTATTCAATGTTTGCTTGTTTTTGTGTTATATATCGTCTCACTATTTTTTTATATGTACCACCTTTGATAAGTGTTTAGTATTACGATAAATTTTCACTTCTGTTCTCGTACTATGAACAACAAAACTATCTTGTAAAAAATATTTCCTTACTCTTAACAACAAAATTAATGTATTTCTAGTTACTTGTGTACGTTATTTTATTTAACGCCATTTTGTCCCAGGTTATAGTTGTCTTTTTGACATTGTTTTACATATTGTATTTATATTGTGTCATAGATCAAATTTGTTCGTTCAGTGTATGTTTATTTGTTTTGTTAATATTTCTTTTTGATCGAGTTAAGCCATTTCAATTGATATTTTATAGTTTGTCTTTCTAAGTTGTAATGTTATACTACTGTTTCAGGTTTGGGTGAAGGTTGGCGCCTGTTGAAAAGTTTAAACCCGCTGTATTTGTTTGCACCTGTCCTAAGTCATGAACCTGTTGTTCCGTGATTGTCGTTTGTTGATGTGGTTCATAAGTGTTTCTCGTTTCTCATTTTTTATATTGAATAGACCGTTGGTTTTCCTGTTTGAATGGTTTGACACTAGTCATTTTTTGGGGCCCTTTATAGTTTGCTGTTCAGTGTGATCCATGGCTCCGCGTTGAAGGTCGTACTTTGACCTATAATGGTTTACTTTTTACAAATTGTGATTTGGATTGAGAGTTGTCTCATTGGCACTCATACCTAACCTTCTTATATCTATCTAAGACTAAATTATAAGTCAGTACATATCTAACATCTAATGAATTTAGTGTAAAGACGTCATATACAGTCAGAAAAACATGACCTTGTGCAATGCCAAGATACAGGTATCGACAGGTTGTAGAGCCATGAATGTGTATGCAAAATTATTTTCATTTACCTGTGTTTAAAGTTATTGCAAATGGCTGATATTTTTGTTCGAGCATATTGTTTTTCTTAAATTGTTTAACATTTCATACCGATATAACATGTTACTTTTATTATTCTTCCCATAGTTTATTTATTTTGTATTTACATTGTATCATAGGTCAAATTTATTTGTTCAGTGTATCTTCACTGGTGTTAATATGTCCTTTGACTGAGTTAAGCTATTTCAGTTGATATTTCATAGTGTGTCTTTCTATGTTGTGATGTTACACTATTGTTTCAGAAAAAGGGTGAAGGTTTGGTACCATTGAAACGTTTAAACCCGCTGCATTTGTTTGCACCTGTCCTAAGTCAGGAATCTGATGTTCAATAGTTGTCGTTTGTTGATGTGGTTCATAAGTGTTTCTAGTTTCTTGTTTTTTATATAGATTAGACCGTTGGTTTTCCCGTTTGAATGGTTTTCCACTAGTAATTTTATGGGGCCCTTTATAGCTTACTGTTCGGTGTGAGCCAAGGCTCCGTGTTGAAGACCGTACTTTGACCTATAATGGTTTACTTTTATAAATTTTGACTTGGATGGAGAGTTGTCTCATTGGCACTCATACCACATCTTCTTATATCTATATGTATATAACAATACTATTTAGTTTGATTTTGATTTACTGATATCAAAATCAATATTAATACCAATAAAAACAATATTCAAAGATCTAATTACAGTGTTGAATTTGTAACCTTTTAGAATAAATTTATTGAAAGGATCGATTCTTAATTTCTGGACTCGGTAAACAATCTTTCCGAACAAATGAGGATGTGCTATCCCGTTTTAAATAAGTTTTCTACAGATAAACCAAACTTCAAAACCAAATCTTTATATCTATGGAAGAATTTAGTGAAGGCTTTAAGTAAATTGTGGTAACGATATCCCTGACTTGATAATTAAATAAAGGCAACAGTAGAATACCGCTGTTCAAAAGTCATAAATCGACTGAGAGAAAACAAATCCGGGTTACAAACTAAACCGAGGGAAACACATCAACTATAAGAGGAAAACAACGGAACAACAGAAACATTATAATTTACCAGAAATACAAAGATTACGTTCATTGAAATCCAAAACATCACCGTCCAGTAAAGGAAAATTAACAATAGGGAACATAAAATCGTCCCTTTTTTAGTGTAGAGTTTCCCGTGTAAAACTGAAATATCTAAATCTAGGAAAGGACAGTTATTACCGTTTATATTTGATTTATTTTAAGTAAGTTCCTTTGGGAAAATTTCGGCAGTATATTTAGAAAATTCTTGATTATTTAACGCAAAAATATCATCAAGATAACGGTAAGTGTTGTCGAATTTATCAATTAAATGCAATTTAGACGGGCCTTTACTGAGTTTGGTCATAAACTGTAATTCATAACAGTACAAGAACAAGTCTGCTATTCAAGGGGCGCAATTGGTGCCCAAAGGAATAAATACAACCTGTCAATAAACTTTATTGCCGAAACGTACATAAATATTATCAAGGAGAAATCAGTTCATCACACTTCCAGCAAGTATATATAGCATATTTACCTTTCTCATTAGAGAAGATGGCTTTAAATGAGTTGCAGCAAATATATTTGCATTCAGATTTACCAAACGACTATTTAATTAGATGGGAAAACTTTTGTTTGACAAGTTTGTGTGGAAGTGTAGAGCAGGAGTTGAAAAGTCAAAACTGTCAACAGAATCAAAAGGACCATCAAAAGCTCATAATTTTTCTAAAACATCCAAAGAATTTTTTACACTCCAAAACAGTTAGTTCCACTATTTTCATATATTTTATTACAAAAGTCAATGATAAATTTTTTTTTTTTGATAGTAGTTAAGAAACGTATGTTCCACTTCATGCGCTTTCGAAATTTAAAAATAACAACCTGAAATGGTATTTATATTGCTAATAAATTTTGATGTATCCAGTTCATAAAATCTTTAATATAAAATTTGCCCTAGAATTGCATATACAAGCCTACATAGTTCAGCAGTATTATCGGGTTTGTAATAACATGAGCAACTCAACGGGTGCCACATGTGGAGCAGGATCTGCTTACCCATCCGAAGCATCTGAAATCAACCCCAGTTTTTGGTGGGGTTCGTGTTGCTCAGTCTTTAGTTTTCTATGTTGTGTTTTGTGTACTATTGTTTGTCTATTGGTCTTTTTCTTTTTTAGCCATGGTGTTGTCTGTTTATTTTCGACATATGAGTTTGAATGTCCCTCTAGTATCTTTCGTCCATCTTTTAACAAAATCAAACGCTATCAACCAAAGGAACAAGTGAAAAACAACATTTATCCTGACCATCGCATTTATGGAAAGTGTACGTGTGTGTGCGTTGGTCAAAAGATACTTCACTACTATGGTCATATAAGTTGTCGGTTGTTGTCACAAAAGTGATTTTGAAACCTTTAGCTAAATAGGGATTTATTTTTATTGCAGTCTCATTTTCATGATGAGTTTATTTTGACTGGATATTTCTTTTCTTAAAGTGACACACGTAAATTTTATGGCCCCTTTTGTTTAATGAGCTAAGCAGCTGAATGGGACATTTTTTCTCTTCTCAATCTCAACGCTTCTGAATGTCTTCTATACGACGTGTCTCGGTATTTGTGCATCCAACGTTCATGTGTTCATTTATGATGTCTCTGTTGTGGTTTCGGTTAGATATTGTGTTATGTCTTTTCGTTTGTAATTTGAATCCTGTATTTTTGGTACATTTCAAATATGTCTTATTTGTCAGTATAGTCGAGTTAATTTCCATTTTCCATGGATAAAGTATTGTATTAGTCCAAATAATTATGACGTCGTCACAGCTTTTATTTAAACTATCCTTTCAATATCGTCATAATCATGATAATTTTTGGACTAGTATTGTGAAAATAATTGTATGAATTTCAAGATTATGTATTTGTTACAAAAATACGTCGCTGTCGTCATGTAACGATTATTATATTATTTATTTGTGCGTTTCTCTGTGCTGAGTGTTCTTGCGTTTGTTTGTGCTGTATTTCTGTCACGTAGTGATGTCATTTTAGCGATATTTTTTAACATTGCCATATAAACGGGAGGTTTGGCTAGCCATAAAACCAGGTTAAACCCACTATTTTTTCTTAAAATGTCCTGTACCAAGTCAGGAATATGGCAGTTGTTATCAAATAGTTCGTTTCTATGTATGTTGCATTGGCGTTTGATTTTGTTGCACTTCAGTGTTTCATTTGTTCCGTTGTTTTCCTCTTATAGTTACTGTGTTTCCCTCGGTTTTATTTTGTACCCCGGATTTGTTTTCTCTCAATCGGTTTATGACTTTTGAACAGCGGTATACTACTGTTGCCTTTACTTTCACCCACAGTTAAAAACGTCTATGACGCCATTTTTTGTCAATGTTGTAAACTTATGTTGCAAAGTTTTATTACATTTATCTTATAACTTAATTCGGATAGGGATTTCAAAGACGAGCTCAAAACAAAATTGTAACAGATGGACACCCTTAAAATGACTCTATATGCACCGGAGTGTTTTTTTAAATAATGTACAAAGCTTTAAATTACCTATTTTACTTATTTCTTGGATTAGTTTCTTTCGAATGATATGTATAACATGCATATTGGTTGTGTAGGGAAAGAGCTTGAATTGGAATAACTGTTCTTTATCTATTGCATACCAATATCGTTGGCAACGTCAAAGTTGTTGATCTAATGTTAATATAAATATCACAGACTGAACATTGAGTTTATCACAAGAATTTTGGGTGAAAAATTCCTAGCAACATTCTATAGATAACACTCTTTTGATTGAGTTAATAAATGGTTTAATTAATATCAAATTTGCATTAACATTATATAATGACCTATTCAAGTCTGAATAGTTCAGCAGTGTGGCCATCCCAACATTTATCCTGACCATCGCATTTATGAATAGTGTACTTGTGTGTATGTTGGTCATAAGATACTTCAATTTTATGGTCATGTGAGTTATCTGTTGTTGTCACAACGGTGATTTTGTGACCTTTACCTAGATCGAGCATGTCCTCGTTGGGAATAAACATTTCGTGAAAGTGATGGCCTGGTGGATCTTGGTTAGTAACGGATGTACGGAAATGTGCATCTGCTTTAGCATTACCGCCTCCAGACAATGAACTTGGTCTCTCTTGAAGATAAGCTCCCATTGTTTCCAAGTGGTTCAATACATCTTTAACTGCTTCTACCTCTTTTCCAATCTGATTTCCTTCGCTTGTTATTGGCATGATTGGGTATCTCATTCTGATTTTTCCAACGCCTGGGATATCAGGTAATGTTATACGAACTCCTGATGATAAGACCCTTTTAACGTTGCCATGTCTGTCAAGTACGCCAACTGTTCCCCTTGCAGTATCTGCAGCGTCTTTATCGACAGTGGTATGTGCGGTTTGGTAAAATTCGACAGGAGTTCTGTAGTACTTTTCATATGATGTCCCGTTGTAGGCTTTGGCGTGCGTAAGACCGCCATTTCTTCCATCTTTAGTCACTATATATTTTTTTCTACGATCGGAAATGTGCTCTAAATTGTAAGGATTCCAAGACATCAAAGGGTTCAAGTATATGATTTCTAGTGGAATGGCGTATGAATATCTTACTCCTTCTTCTTTACAGAAAGGTTTGTGGGTGTGTTCATCTCTACCACACCATTTAATTTTCATCTCGGCTACATTTGGATTTGATGTCTGAGCAACAAAGAGATTCCTGTCTGAATATCCTCTGTGGGCGTTGAATGTCCCCATGGCTCCTTTCCTTTCGTGTCTAAAGTACCTGTGATAATATCCAGTATTAAGTTCAGTTGCATTGCGTACTCTTGGGTCTAATATTCTCATTCCGAATGTTGTATCATGTAACTTTGCTGGATAGTTGTCTTTCCCTGGAATCTCTGACATGACCCAGTCAAGAACACTGTTTATTGAAGTTCTTCTATCTGGAAATGAACCATATCCATTTTGCCATTGATATTTGTTCCTGTTTCCATTAAAATCTGGGGCCAAAACAAATCTTGCTGCTCTCGAATGGGCAAATCTTGTTATATTCCATCTGTGTCCAATTCTAGCCGCCATATCGTCAACAGGCTTCAAAGCAGATAATGGCAAATCTTTCTTCAATGGATGACAAGCTATTCTGTAATTCCATTGTGCATACTCGGGTGTTCCATTTACCATGTTCATAATAGTGGTTGGCAGGTATGAAAAGTTTTCCAAGTAGTGTTTTCCACCAGTATACGATGTGAACCTAATCTTTTCTTGTAGGTCGAACCAGCTTGTTGCATCAATATGATGACGATCACTTTCAAATGGTTCGTTTAGTGTTTTTGTATCGGCGGTCCATGTTCCTTCCAAGTAACATAATACAGGTTTAAAATATGGACGATAGTCTCTGAAGTGAAAGTTTTGGAAAGAGAATGCCCTAAAATAATTGTGCAATTCTTTAATTTGTTCCGGTAATGTGCGCTTTTGAAGCACCGATGGTGGCACATGTGGGAAAGGAATATCTTCTTGCCAATGGTAGTTCTTCGATGTTCTATGGGGCATCCTTAGTCTATAGTCATTGTGTCTTGTTCTAAATTCTACACCATTAAGGGAGGCAGTGAATTCACCCATACCAACCGTTCTGTCATTGTTAGAGTGTTCATGAATTGAACAAACTGAGTTGAATGTATGTGTTTGATCAAAATACGATTTTGTACCATCAGCTGTATTTCGGATCTGTTTGATTCCAGAATCGTAGTCGGATCGGGTTCGTTCTCCCATCGCCAGTTCTGTTAACATAAGTTGCCTTGCCAAATCTTCAAACTTTCTTTCAATGAGTGAAATTCTATGTTCATCTATTGCCGCATAAGAAGCCGAGAAAACCAAACAGAATACCAATAGGTACTTCATTTTGGAGACCTGAAATTTAATTCAGAACAGTTAACTTTAAAATGGGATTGGTATAATAACAAGAAGAGTAAATTTATAAATGTAACAAGTTGCCTTTTATGAACAGACGTGCGGGTCATGTTGTTAATGTGTTTGTGTGGTGCATGTGAGATGAAAGCGTAATATGTCTAAACATATCTTATGTTCATTTACATTTACATCAACAGTACTTGTCAATAACAAATGCAGAAACCAAACAATTTTAGAGTCTCAACATATATAGTGAGGAAAAAATGAGGAAAAAATACTGAACTCCAAGACAAATTCAAAAATGGGAAGTCCATAAAAACTGACAAATCAAACGCTATCAATCAACGGAACTATCAAAGTAAAAAACAACGCAATTCTGTTTACTTTAAACTTAAAATGAAATGCAGAGAAATAAGAAATATGTAGCTGTGACTTTCGTTAGTGAAAGTTTTCCGCTTATATTAAGTAACAATATATAATGTTTTGATTAGCTTTATATAATTAAACACAGTAAAACACCAAACACAATAAAATGGAATAATTTCATATCATATAACCACAGCATTTGTGAAGTTGTTATACATGATAGGTATTTTCCCTTTAATTTGTATTGTTGAAAGAAAAACATTCTGCATTTAAATGCATTAAAAAGACTACATTAGTTAATTTGGAGTGTAATGGGAATATATAGATAAGATTAACACTTCGTTTACATTAATATGTTTAAAAATAGATAGTGTATATCAGATTAACCAAATCATTTTTATAATTCAATTCTACGAGAGACACATTCAGAACGGATCCAATTGTCATTCATTTTTTCTCAAAATTTATGACTGAAACAATAACAGAGCTTTCCAAAACATGCGTCATCCATTTCAGTCTATTTTAAAAATATTTCAATGTTTTATAACCCTTTGATACATTAATTTATAATGATATTAATAGTTATAAAATAAAATAATACAGGATGTGCCGTTTAAGTTATTTTGTTTTCCTAAAACCCCTATCCAAGAGCAAATTACAATATAGAAATTGTTCTGACAAACTGATTGAACGTAAAAATACCTAAACATTTACACGTCCCCGAGGGTATCATCAGCTCAGTAGTCAGTGCTTCGGTACTGACATGATTTATAACAAACGTTTCTAAAAATTGTCCGTTTATAAATTTTGAAATTATTAAGAACTAAGGTTTCAACTCCCTGTGGCAAAGTTGACTATAGATGGATTTGGCAATTTTTTTTATGTATTAGCCATATAGCTGTTCAACTGTTTCGGTTCTTATACTCCTCGGCTTTCAAACATTCGGCTTTGAGCGTCCCTGATGAAGGTAAATCCAGAAAAGCGCTTCGGACGAATTAAATTGTTTAACGTGTTGTTTCAATTTTTTACAATAATTTACAATCAAGAATAAAACTTACCGGAGTTGCTTGGCTCTTATTAGTTTGTGCCTACCTCGGATATCTTCCGAAGAAATGCATGTGGAAGTCTGAGGTGGTGAATATATTTATACAAATTAAAACTCGCACCTGTCGCTGTAAGTGATACCAATAAAAGATAGAGTTGATAAATTTTTATTTCAGCTGTATATGGTACTTGATTTGCACTCGTCAAAAGTACATTTCACCAACACTGAGAGTAAAGGTTATGTTCAGAATATCTAAAAGCATGAATATGTAATTTAAAATTTGTATTATATAGAAGAAGGATTACGATATTCATAATAACCAATATTTAATAATATTATATTTTATTGAATTATCATCTAGTCATTATATATATCATCATTTTATTGTTAATGCTTTCTGTTTTGTACCTAACTATTATTTATGATATTATAAAATCTACATTCTATTCGATATATGAATGAGACCGCTAGAAAGGATGGTCATTTAAAAAAAAAAAAAACAAGAATATGTGTCAATAAGACACCATAGGCTGCTCGCACTATCACATATGTTTAGTGAACTTCGAAAGCTTGGTCCAAACCCTCGTTTGGCATATATACCACGACTTATCTTATACTAAAACTTTAAGCTACTGTAAACCAAAACATTAACCTTAAACGGGATGGATGGATGGATGGATGCAAAGACCGGAAACATAATGTTCATCTACTACCGTAGGCGGGCCATAAAAATATGACAAGAGATGCTGTGGATTAGATATAATATGAGTCCTATATCAACCATAACAGCCATATATAAGGGCGGAAGAAAATATCAACGATATCAACCATACCCAAGGGCGGAAGGTGATATCACCCATGACAACTATGTTTAAGGGCGGAGGGTGATATCACCCATGACAGTTATGTTTAAGGGCGGAGGGTGATAACAACCATAACAGTCATATTCAACAATTGAGGGTGTTATGCTTATGTTGTAGTGAGAATGGTGTCGTAGTAGTTATAGCTATTTAAGATTCTATTAATTAAACTGCTGCTTGATTTTTTAACTGTGTTTTGTGTGTGAATTTTATAAAATTCTTTCTCTCGTATATTTTTTAAGACTCTGTTTAGCTATTTCGTTAAATTTTTTCTTGATCAATACTCTGATATTTTCCTTATCAAATGTATGAAAGCGGTTTCTCTAGGTTTTCTTTTGTGATAAAAAAAATAAAAAAGATAAGTGATTAGAGTGGAAATCTGCTTTACTTTAAACTTAAGAGCAAAGATAAAATGTAAGACATTAGAACGGTCGTCTGATCTCTAAATCTAACACGTGCGTCCTGTTCACAATGGTGACATTGAATTCGCATGACGGGTGGTGAATTCATAGCAGCAGACACATACCCTGTAGACACACCTGGATTTGCTCCCTTTGAAAATCACAGGACTCCCACAGTTGTCTTTCTCTTTGGTTTGTATGTTCAAAATAAATTACCGGATGTTTTTACTTGCTTGAGCAACACGACAGGTGCCACTTGTAAATGAATAAAATAAAATTGAGAATGGAAATGGGGAATATGTCAAAGAGACAACAACCAGACGAAAGATCAGTAAACAGCCTTATGCCACCAATGGGTCTTCAACACAGCGAGAAAATCCCGCATCCGGAGGCGGGTGTCAGCTGGCCCCTAAACAAAAATGTGTACTAGTTCAGTGAAAATGGACGTCACACTAAACTCCGAAACATATAATAGAACTAAAATTAAAAAAACATACAAGACAAACAAAGGCCAGAGGCTCCTGACTTGGGACAGGCGCAAAAATGCGGCGGGGTAAACATGTTTTGTGAGATCTCAGCCCTCCCCTATACCTCAAGCCAATGTAGAATAAACAAACACACAGCAATACGTACAGTAAAACCCAGTTCAAAAGAAGTCCGAGACCGATGTCAGAATAGGAAACAGAAGAAACAAAGCAAAATGACAATGATACATAAATTAACAAAGGACTACTTGCAGTTACTGACGTGCCAGCTCCAGACCTCAATCAAACTGATTGATAGATTATGTCTTCATCATATAAAAATCAAGCACAATCCCTCCCGTTAGGGGTTTAGTATCATACCGTCATAAAATATATGAGAAGAAAATAACCCGTATCATGCCATCAACTGGTTTTAGAATAAATGTGTTTATTTCCGATGCAAAGACCCTATGAGTGAATCAATATTAATTCTAAAATATGCCATCATTTATGACCTGACAACAGTATCGTAACTATATCCCTTCTGATTAAGTCTGTTTAAAGGTTTGGTAAGCTTTTTAGGTGAATGACGACATTTTTGTGCTTTGTATAGAATACTACCATAAAAGATTGGATGTAAAATACATGAACGTATAAGATGTCTGCATGTTGATTTATATTTACGAATGATGTCCTTGTACCGATGATAAAATTTAGTAAATGTTTTGACTAGTTTGTGATATCGAAAACATTGGTGTAATAATTTTTCAGTAATACAGAGATTTCTTTCGTTAAAATCAAATACATTGTTACATACACGAGCGAATCGAACAAGTTGAGATATATAAACACAATAAGATGGTGACAAGGAAACGTCACCATCTAAAAATGGATAATTAACAGTAGGAAATGACAAATCATCTCTTTTATCGTAAATTTTAGTATTAAGCTTCCCGTTAAAGATATAGATATCAAGATACAGGAAAGGGCAGTGTTCATTGTCAGTATTAGCTTTATTTAAAGTCAGTTCAGCAGGATAAATCTCTTTAGTGTACATACTGAAGTCGTCATTATTGAGAGCCAATATATCATCCAAATATCTAAAAGTGCTATTACATTTTTGTATCAGATGTTGTTTCGATGGGTCTTTGCTGATTTTAGTCATAAATTGTAACTCATAACAATACAGAAACAGGTCCGCAATAAGTAGTGCACAGTAAGTCCCCATTGGAATTCCGATAACTTGACGATATACGGAATCTCCATAGCGAACAAAAATGTTTTCTAGTAAAAATTCAAGTGCAGTTATCGTATCAAAGCAGGTCCAATTGACATAGTTCTTTTGTTTAATGTTACTAAAAAATGACCTAAAAGAGTTTGAACATATATATTCGCATTCTGACTTTTTAAATGCCCATTTAATTAGATGTGTGATTTTTTTCTTAATGAGATTATGGGGCAAAGTGGTATAGAGGGTAAACAAATCAAAACTTTGAACAGATTCGAAATCACCAATATAAGCATGCAATTTATCAAATACTTCCAACGAATTTTTAACACTCCAAAAGTAATTAATTCCACTATTTTCAAAGGCCTAATTTTGAACAATTTATTACCAGGTTTTTGATTGTACCAAGTGTACTAGTAAGTAAAATAGACAGTTTAATGGAACAATGGCTTGTAGACGAAATAAATCTATATTTGTAAGGTGTTTTGTGCAGCTTCGGAAGCCAGTACATAGTTGGAACTTTCATTGTATTTGGTTCTGCTTATAGGTTGCACTTCTGTAAATATAGACAATGCAATTTCCCATAGGAACTTCCTTTGCGGCTAAAGCTGTGCCACTTTAACTATGAAGTTTCGTAAAAAATTATATCCTAGAATGGAAAGTTGATATGCACTACTTTTTTATTCAAAGGTCAAAACATAGGGCTGTGCGGCATATTTTCAACGTTTATATGCCCCGAACTTATAAGTTATAACCTTCATTTTGGGTCTTTCTGAGAATTCAATTATCACCGCTTCAATGTGTTTTTATACTGGTAACATTCATAAGTTATTTCTCTATGAGATGAAACATAGAGATCATATCTGGGAACCAGTACGTAAACAAATCAAAATATCTATGAATATTATATATCTCCCCAAAAGAAGCGTGGCTTGTGAAACAGCTGTTTTAACAAAGTGCAACCTATACTAACATTTATTCAAATAGAAAACTCTTAAAAATCACCTTTTCTCACAACAACACTTATTTATCATAATTATAGCCTTAAAGAAATCACTGCATATACTGTAACTTTTATTTTACAGTACATTTTATACCCCCACCCCTGTTTCAATTTTTAAAGAATTTGAAAACAAAACTTTAAATATTGTCAGCTTACCCTATGTGCATGTTTGCTGGCATGACATTGCTAGAACCTGTTTGAAACTATTCTGATAACAAATTGAAATCATTTTAGAATACTATATATATAAAGTTTAGTAGTTAATCATTCCAACATTCAAGATTATATAAAGTATCCAATCCTGCCTCTGTCTCCAATCCACATCTTACTGTATGCCTATTTGTCAATAAAAGTTCACAATTTCTGCCTCAAATGGTCAGTTTAGAAATCTTGTCACAACAATATCATCTCTAACTATATATCTAACATAATTTAACTAATATATGAACTAGAAGTGTTTAAACAAAGCCATATTTGCAAAAGTTGTATGTATGAAGTTACCAGTTTGTTGCATGAATTCATTTAAAGTTTTATAGAACTGACTGCTAACAACTGTTTTTTGCATAACTTCTAAGTACAGTTATTATTTTCTATACAAAAGACCTTTAAAATGATAAAAGCATAGCATTTACAGGTTAAATTATCTGTTTTATGACCCAGGGGGTAGGCATTTTCTCTGTTTTTTTTCCACTGGGGCCTCACATTTGCTAAATTATTCTGCTGTTTCTATGAATATGGAATATATAGTACATATTAAGGATAGAACACACTATTGTTAGTTTTATAGGGGGTATTTTTGTATTTCTAGCTTTTATTTTTTTGCCGCGGTCACAAAAAAGCAAATTCAGGTGTTACGGCTTCCTTTTGGGTTATCTACATGACAAAAACACCCCAACAACAATATTTAACTAAGGATCTATGAGTTTGAATGACTGCGAAGAGTAAATATAAGCACTTCTTAACAATTTAAATTACAAATATGCATATATTGAGAATTTTTTTTGCATTCAGGGCTTTTAGTACACTATGCCTACTGTAAACTGTGAATTTATGCTGAGTCATCATAATTAAGGCCCAGGATTTTCTCAATCTTCATGAAATATTTATAAAACTTTATATTTGAGTTAATTTCATTAAACTTGATCTCTGAGATAAAACAGATTTGGTGAAATTGTATATGTTGTCTTTTTTCACCCAATATAGGTTGCACTTCTGTAAATATAGACAATGCAATTTCCTATAGGAACTCCCTTTGCGGCTAAAGCTGTGCCACTTTTACTATGAAGTTTCGTAAAAAATTATATCCTAGAATGGAAAGTTGATATGCACTACTTTTTTATTCAAAGATCAAAACATAGGGCTGTGCGGCATATTTTCAACGTTTATATGCCCCGAACTTATGAGAGTTTATACATAAATTAAAATTCTGTACTACCCCTACCTTCATTTTGGGTCTTTCTGAGAATTCAATTATCACCGCTTCAATGTGTTTTTATACTGGTAACATTCATAAGTTATTTCTCTATGAGATGAAACATAGAGATCATATCTGGGAACCAGTACGTAAACAAATCAAAATATCTATGAATATTATATATCTCCCCAAAAGAGGCGTGGCTTGTGAAACAGCTGTATTTACAAAGTGCAACCTGTAAAGAGGTAGCTAAAAGTTTATCTTTGTTACAGATGTCATTTTCCGAAAATGAAGTCAGTTTGAATGTTGGTGAATTCGTGAATCCCTTTTGCAGAACCTCAATGTAAAATTGACGTCAAAGAATAATGATATAATTGGCAGCCTTATCAGCCGGGACTAAAACAAATTCCTTGGCGAGTTCTTTTAGCTTATGTTTGATACGAGAAATAGGGCTATTTTATTCGGCTTTTTTTTTTTAACAGCAAGAGTTGTCCAGGCCTTCCGGAAGTAGAAAAACGAATAAAAAACAGGGTCTTGAGATGCTGCTATTTAATTTAGGATCTCATCGGGAGTTATTTTCAGGCATTGATACTTGTTCCACATGTGAACCGGATTCATTATGTTAGGGAAGGACTTTGGTTGTTAAAATTTCAGCATTTGTGTACATTTTATTTACATATTATGTAATAATCAATCGGCCTGAGAAACAAAGACTTAGCATAGTATATTGTTTTTGTTTGAAAGTTATTTATGACATTATTTCCAATATTTAATTATAAACATAATAAGCGATTTTTGTTTTTGACGAATAATACATATATCTTTCCTTTGATTCCGATTTAGGGCACTTGAAATACTACTGTATGAAAAAATATAAAAAAAATCATTAATATAATAGAAAAGAAAGGATATGAGGTATCCATTCATGACACAAAATCAGTACATGCACATCAAAACTCACAAAAAAGCAATGATGCTGAAGGTTGAAGTTACACCGTCAATGTGAAATATCGTCTTATAGAGACAAACCAACATGAGGATCAGTATAGGTTGTTGTACTGAAAATGGTGTCGTGTTAGTATAATACAAATATCTATTTCAGATGTTTCTATTATTTTGATCGCTGATTGGTCTATTACTTATTTGTGTGTTAATTTAAGTTGTTTTCTCATTCATTATGCTAGACTTTTTTTGCAATTTCCTTGAACTGTTTTCCAGATAAATAATCTGATATTCCCATTATGAAAGCTCTAGGTTTACCTTTGTTAATTTTTTTTACTCTCCTGACTCATTTATTTGTGCCAAGAAAACTCTAAAAAGATTAGTGATTCGATTAGTGGAAATCTGCAGTAGCGATCTGCTATGATAAACTCATCATAGATACCAGGATTGAAATTTGTACGCCAGACGCGCGTATCATCTACAAAAGACTCATCAATGACGCTCAAATAAAAAAAGTTAAAAAGGCCAAATAAAGTACGAAGTTGAAGAGCATTGAGGACCGAAAATTCCTAAACGTTATGCCAAATACAGCTAAGTTAATCTATTCCTTGGGGTAAAAAATCCTTAGTATATCGAAATATTCTTAGTTTTGTAAACAGTTAATTCATAATTATGACCATATCAATGATAATTCATGTCAACACAGAAGTGCGGACTACTGGGCTGGTGATACCCTCTGGGAGAAAAACTCCACCAGCAGTGGCATCGACCCAGTGGTTGTAAATAAACTCATCATAGATACCAGGATTGAAATTTGTAAGCCAGACGGGCGTTTCGTCTACAAAAGACTCATCAGTGACGCTCGAATCAAAAAAGTTAAAAAGGTCAAAGAAAGTACGAAGTTGATGGGCTATGAGGACCCAAAATTCCTATGAGTGTCTGGATGTGGTATCTTTAATTTCTGTATTTATCAATATTTGGACCATTTTTCTCTATTCTTTATTCTATTGACCGTTATTCTCTATTCTTTATATTTCAGCACCCCATTATTCTTTATTCTTTATTTTTTTTTGGCATTTTTTTCCTCTAATCTTTATATTTGCGCTTTATGCTGCACTGTGTGCCCATTATTCTCGATTTTGTTAACCTTATCAAGACCCTCTACTATCCTTTATACGTAAGAGCAAGCCACAATTTAAGACACTAGATTGTTAGTCTTATCGGTAAATCTACCGATTATGTCCTGTTTACAATAGTGACATTGAATTAGCACGGCGTGTGATTCGTGTATAGCAGAAGACGATTACCTTCTAGACGAACCCGTATTCGATCTGTTTGAAGTTCATGCGATTTCCTTAGTTTTTTTCTGTCTTGGTTTGTATGTCCAAAATAGATTATAAAATTGAGAATGCAAATGGGGAATGTGTCAAAGAGACAACAACCCGACCATAGAGCAGACAACAGCCGAAGGCCACCAATGGGTCTTCAATGCAGCGAGAAACTCCCGCACCCGGAGGCGTCCTTCAGCTGGCCCCTTAACAAATAAGTATACTAGTTCAGTGATAATGGACGTCATACTAAACTCCAAATTATACACAGGAAACTAAGATTTAAAAAGATACAAGACTAACATAGGCCAGAGGCTCCTGAATTGGGACAGGCGCAAAAATGCGGCGGGGTTAAACATGCTTTTTGAGATCTCAACCATCCCCCTATACCTCTAGCCAATGTAGAACAAACAAACGCACAACAGTACGCACAGTAAAACTCAGTATAAGAGAAGTCCGAGTCCGATGTCAGAAAAGGAGACAAAAGAAAATAAACAAAATGACAATAATACATAAATAACAACAGACTACTAGCAGTTACTGACATGCCAGCTCCAGACCTCAATTAAACTGATTGAAAGATTATGTCTTCATCATATGAATATCAGGCACAATCCCTCCTGTTAGGGGTTTAGTAGTATACCGTCATAAAATATATGAGAAGAACATAATCCGTGTCATGCCAACAACTGGTTTTAGAATAAATGTGTTAATTCCGATGCAAAGACCCTATAAGTGAATCAATATTAAAGCCAAAATATGCAATCTTTAATGACCTGACAACAGTATCGTAACTATATCCCTTCTTAATAAGTCTACCTATTAACAACAGTTTTCTTTTTCTTGTGACATATCAAAATTTGCAAGAAGAGGCTTCATTTTTTTTTATCAAAAGCAAACACGGTCCGGGCTTTTCAGCAGGGAAGTACATTATATTTTCATATTATGTCATAAATTGTATAATATATAACGATCTAAGTAACACAGACTGTGCATGGTATACTATTTTTGTTTGAAAATTCATTATTACATCAATTCCGGTTTCTTAACATTTATAAACAGTCCTTTTCAACTTATTTTATGTGTGTACTGATTGATATTTTACTTTTAGACACATGATTTTTTATTGGTTGTTATTGGCTTTGGACTAGCTTTTAGTAAATGAAAGTACGCTCAGATCTGTATTTTGTGTCTTTTGTGCTTTGTACCGATCTGATGGGTTAACCCCTTCTCAACTGATTTTAATAGTTTGTTCTTAATTATGTTGTTACACCCCTACCACTGGTTAGGGCAGGCTTGGCACGCCCGCAAACATGTTTAACCCCACAAGATTATGTATGTGCCTGTCTCAAGTCAGGAGCCTGTAATTCAGTGGAAGTCGTTTATTGCTGTATATCATATTTGTTTTTCGTTTATTGTTTTATACATAAATCAGGCCCTTAGTTTTCTTGCTTGAACTGTTTTAGATTTATTTGTTATTTCGGGTCTTTTATAAATTGCTATGCTGTATGGGTTTTGACAAAACTACATCCTGAATGCTTTATAATTCAAAATAATCATAAAAAATTAAATAATCAAAACCAATGAACTTTACGATTATTTAATACACCAATGACTGCAAGAATTTTAAGAGAAAAAAAGTACTGTAATAATATTTAAATTTGAATGAAAACAAGCAAGGAATGTAGGTATATAAATATAAATTATTTTTTTCTATCCAATTTATAATCTTTATTCTTTCAAATGTGAAAAATTTATATCTTCTCTCAATTGTCAAATGGAAAAGTAAAGCTATGAATATGTCGATGCATGCTGATTAAAGCGACAGATGATATTAGATAAAACAATTGAGTGTGTGAACATAGGAGAGATTATTACGTCCAGTTTCTAATAACCAATTGGAGAAGATATAAGTAATACCTTCCTATCGACCCAGCTGTTAAACATTAATATTTATTAATGTAAATAAACAAATTTAAAGAACGTATTCATTAATAGATAAGGAAATAAATAAATTCAACCTGAATACAAGTCTATAAACTAACAAAATCAAACGTTATCAACTAACGGAAACAGTGGAAAACAACTGTCGTATTCCTGACTTGTAGACCTTTTGTACGCGAAACAAAATCAAACAAAAACATAAATGAAACAAATACCGAACGTTATGTTTTGATGGAGGGAGTACCAAAAGTTCTTAAAAATATTACTGGAGAATTCTTGGAGAAAGGTCAAAGGCAAAGAATGGATTCTCTAATAAGCTTTCATAAAATAGTTTTATAACTAAAAGGAAAATAAAATCCGTTAACTTAAATGAATATTAAAACATCTAATTTCCAGTTATACCTTCCACTACCTAGTTTTCAACGTTGGTAATCATTGGAACAATCGCGTCTACCATTGTCATCGTCTTGACTTGGTATAGGTACCTATATTCATATATTAGTAGTATACGAAGCATGTTTGGTTACTATAATTGGGGAAAATTGGTTATCAAACTGTTCTGATCGATTAAGATAGCTGATCATTTTGCATAATTATTTTGACTATTTGAAAAAGCAGTTGAAGAAGGCAACTGCCTTTTCCGTATGTGTGTAATTAACCGTAATGGGTATATTGACAGTTCAGATCAATATGATTCTCAAACCAAAATTATATCGCCACTTTCACTTAAAAACTTTATTTCCAAGAAACACTAAAATCACAGCCTAGGGGCACTTGGAGATTAGAAATAAAAAAAAAAAATTGAAGGCCCCGTGATATTGCTAAAAATGTGAAAAAAGTTATATTCCAAGAAATTTCATCCACCCTTAAAATATATCGTAGTACTTCCTCGCTTTCTTTCTTATAACCACATGCAAACGTTTGATTAAATTTCCAATAAGGAAGCAGTCTTTGACTTTAACCTTTGACTTAATGACGTAAAATCAGATAAGTTCTTTTCCTCCCTTACATTTATATACGTTTCCTGTTAACTAACAGAGGAAACTCAAGTTAAACCAGAAAATGATTTGATTCTCATAAAAAGTATATCGTTATTAATAATGACCTTGAATCTTTTAACTATTGACCAGCGTAATCGATAGGCTTCTTTTCTTTCCCAATATAGTCCATCTGTTCAGATACCATCCGGAAACCATTTTGGGGGATCAGCAGACGAATGGGGTGCATGAAATGGATAAAACTATGCATTTCATCTACTGATTATACATATAGCACACAATTAAAGCATGGGCGTGTGATGATTTAGTGTTAATTATTTTCATTTTATAATTTATAATGTATACGATCTTTGCTTTTTTTCACCAGCCGAGCACTTTTACCGCTGCTGGTCAATAGTTCCCGAGGGTGTCATCCGGCTTATAGTCATTGCTCCTTCACTACATACCTTTTATGTTTTCCTTTAACAAATTCATTAATAGCTAAGGTATCAACTCCGTCAGGTAAAGGTAACTTATAAAAATAAAGAGATGTGGTAAGACAATATGACAACTATCCACCAGAGACTAAAGAACGTGGATGTAAGCAACTAAAGGACATACTATCAAGAAACTGAGGTTTCCAGTCCCTCAGCCAAAGTTAGATGGTCTCTTTTGTTCATATAGCTCCTTAAGTATTTTATCATCCCCTCCTTTCATTTTTGTGGTTAAGAGCGTTCCCGTTAATAAATCAATAAAAATTTCGGGCACTCCTTATCAATTAAGGTAGTACCTAACACTACAGGGAGATAACTCTGTAAAAATCAGCTAAACGTTTTAATCACGTTGGTTTGTTAAGGAAATATTAAGCTTCTCAATGATCAAAATTAGTGTTTGTCAAACTGCTATATAACCAACGAAATTTTTCTGATAAAGTGGTTGGTTCAAATTTTTTGAAATTTTTATATGTTTGTCAAAGGTTCAAAGTAAACATTTTGTCAAAATTCTATGAAAATTAAACGAGCCAAATTAATATTAGTCAAGGTGTTGGGTACCACCTTAAGTGTTTTTTTCCTTAATAATACTATGTCAATTAGTTGTTTTTACAATGACGTTTAACCCCACAACTTCATTTATTCATACAACGTCCTAGTAACTGATCGCTTTTAACATCGAGATTACAACTCATTACATTGTTAACATCAATGTAACAAGTCTGAAAAACAAATCTAATATGAATTCAAGTATTCTGAAATGATTGACTCAATTTGCTATCGTACTCCTTCTTTCACTTTATAATTGAAAGCAAGCTAATGAAATAAACAAAAGACATATAACTAATCAGTGGCACTCAAAACAAAACTATTGGAAGGTCAAATAAAATAAAAAGTTGGAGAGCATTAAAAACAGAAAATTCCGAAAAGCCAAATTAGCCTAAGGCAATACATGCCCGTAAGTGGAAAAACCTAAGTGTTTCGAATTATTCAATGTTTTATAAAAGGTTGATTTACAGAATGATCATTTAAATGATTTTGCATGTCAGCTCAGAAGTCAACACTTCTGTGCTGATGATACCATCGAGGACCTTAATTGAAAATCCAAAACCATGCTGCTTCGTGCAGATCTGATGAGTTAAGGCCTTTAAAACCGATTTTCACAGTTAACTTTGTTCTTTTGTTGTGTCGTTAAATAACTGTCCCGGTTTTAATTTTACAAGATCAAAAATTTTCCAAAGGCAATGTTAAATATATTATCCTTAATTTTACACTAAAGTGTAATTAATTTTGGAGTCTGTTGTAAACAAATTTAAGTTGATATTTGAAAGTGGCGATATGCGTATGACGTTATATAAACCTGAACTGGCGATATACATTTCCGTTAATTACATACAAGTTGGGGACACCTTCTGCAACTTTTGTACAATAAGTCATAAATAAGATATAGTATCATGAAATTATTCATGCATTACTAATATGTATTTAACTTTCTTGATAATTTATAAATTCACTGTTTACAAAGTACCCCGTCAAAATAGGTCGAGTTTCGATAGGCACGGTGACGGACAACTTACAGACAGAGAAAATGTAGGATTTTTGTTTTCTGTTTTTTTATTTGTTATTATTTATGAAATTTAAGAATATAAATACACGTATAGCTGTTTTCAATTGTGAAATGTAATATTTTCTAAAACGGTTTTAGATTAACTTTCTTTGTGATTTATAAATTTAACAACGGAATATATAATGGCAGTGACGAAGTTCCTAATTCCTTTTTTGTTGGCGTCTTTGTTTGATTTATTTGTATGTTTGTTTTAATACTGTAGTCAGTTGTGTTTTATGTCTGTGATGTATGTTTACACCGTTTTGGCTGCTGGATCCCAATTATTATCACATTGACCTGTTATGTCTGTTTGAGTTGCTCACTCAATTTTGTCATTCTATTACGTCATAACACCTCCGGTATTAGATGAGATAGTACTGCGCAACTGCAACCTCAATGTGTTGCTAACTTGGCTATCGAGCGGACGTGGTTTGTCTCGATGCGCAACCTCTAACTAAGATTTTCATAAAGTTATATTAAGTCAATGTGATTGACTTGTACATATATATGTTTTATAATAAATAAAAGTATATGTCTTTATAGAGAGAATTTTTACGCAAGTAAAGATTTTACAATTTCGTTTGTGAAACGAGATTATTGTTTGACAAAGATGGCGGACGCCATGCTGAACAAGGAGAAAGGAGAAAAAACTGCTAAATCTTCTTTTGAAGATGATTTACCTCGGTTGGATGAAGATGAAATAGCATATGAAGGAAAGGGTAAAGGTCCCGCTAAAAGAAAATGCTCAAAAACTAGTGTTGGTAAAAGTAGTACAGGTAGCGGTCCAAAGGTCAATAACAAGGACGCTAAAGGAAAGACCGTTGTAAACAAGTGCAACGAGGTGTCCACTAGTTCTTCAGACAGCAACAATAATGTGATTATTAATATGCTTACTGACATGAGAAATGAACAATCTTCAACTAATAAAAGGTTGGAAGATATGAACAAACGTATAGACGTTTTGTACAATGATGATTATGATGAAGAGTATGATAATGAAGGTGAGTTAGATGAAGATGTGGACGAGGTCCATGAAACTGATGACGGTCATGATACCGGTACAAATGAACCACCTTGTAAGAAACAGAAAACTGGCTCAAGTAGTGAAGAGTCTAGGTTTTCTAATATGAATAAAAGATTCAGATCTGGTAAGAGATGTAGTGAAAAACTAGATGAACATCTAGCAGACAATATCACAGATATTTTTAGAAATGGTATTTCTGAAGAAAAATACAAAGAACTCATGAAAGATGAAAAGAGTAATCGACCCGAGAATTGTGAAGGACTTGTATCAGTCCAAACTGATCAGTTAGTATGGGACCTTATATGGCCCAGAACTAGAACTAATGACAATAAAATGAGACAATGTCAAACTACTGTAGTCAGAGGGGCAACTTATCTGTCCAAAGTAGTTAATAGACTAGACACAATTCTAGGTAAAGAAGATACTCAAAACAAAGCTGAGTTGAAGGGTATACTTGATGATTGTATGGATTCTCTTGCTTTATTTTGTCATGCAAATAAAGAAATATGCTTAGCTAGAAGAGAACTAATGAAACCTGATGTAAAAGGTGAATATAGTCACCTGTTTAATAAAACACAACCTTTCAATAAGTGGTTTTTTGGTGGAGATGTCTCTAAAACAGTCAAAGACATTGGCGAATGTAGTAAGATTTCAAATCGCCTTGCAGTAGGTAATGGTTATAACCAGTTTAGAGGTGGTTTCCGTGGTGGATGGAGATCATCATGGAATAGACGCCGTGGTAGAGGCAGAGGCGGAGGCGGAAGAGGTCGTGGTAGTGCCTCAAGGTCAATTGACAAATCTGAGTCAAAAAACTCTCGTTGGACTCACAACAAGTACAGAAATTAGATGTTGTGAGTATAAACAAAAATGAATTTCAAGCAGGAAGATTGAAATTGTTTGTTAATGAATGGAGAAAATTAACATCTGATAAATATATTTTAGATGCTGTTCAGCATTGTTATATAGAGTTTATAGACAATAGTCTTCCTATACAAAATAAAATGTCAATTAGAAATTCTAAATTCAATTTAAAGGAAGAAAAAATTGTTGATATTGAAATTGAAAAACTATTAAAAATGAATGTAATACAAGAAGTTGAATCTGAAATAAACGAATTTATTTCCCCAATTTCTGTAAGACCGAAAAGGAATGGCGAATACAGAATGATACTTAATTTGAAGGAATTAAATAAACACATTGAATATCAACATTTCAAAATGGATTCTTTTGAAAGCGCTTTAAATTTGATTAAAGAAAACGCATACATGTCAAGTGTAGATCTTAGACATGCTTATTATTCTGTTAACATTGCTGAACAGCATAGAAAATATTTAAGATTTGTTTGGAAAGAGAAATATTTTCAATATCCCTGCTTACCAAATGGTATAGCTATGGCACCAAGGCTTTTTACCAAAATTATGAAAGTTGTATACGCAAGTTTGCGTAAAATGGGTTATGTTAATGTTGGGTACATTGACAATTCACTACTATTAGGTGATACTGAACTTGAATGCAAAAAATAATGTTACAGAAACTGTTAATTTGGTTTCAAGCCTTGGATTCATAGTACATAAAGATAAGTCAGTTTTTACTCCTAAAAAGTACATCAAGTTATTAGGTTTTTACATTGACTCAGAAACAATGATAGTTACTTTACCAGTTGAAAAACAAAATACTATTGCTAAAGAATGCAAACAATTACAAAATAAAAATAAATGTAAAATAAGAGAAGTAGCTAGAGTACTTGGGATACTCATATCTAGTCTCCCTGCTGTCGAATTTGGTAAACTCTATTACAGAAAAATAGAGAAAGAAAAAATTAAAGCATTAAAATTAGCTATGGGAGATTTTGATTCTGAAATGTTTGTAACATCAGAAATGAAACAAGACATGCAGTGGTGGTCAGAAAACATTTATACTCAAAAGAGGAAATTTGATAGAGGTAACCCACAGGTTATAATTCAGACAGACGCCTCAAATTTAGGTTGGGGAGCAGTCTTGAATGAACAAAAAATTGGTAGCAAATGGAGCAATGATGAAAAAGATAACCATATTAATTATTTAGAATTATTAGCTGTTTATTATGCTCTGAAATCATTTATGGATGATTTGAATACTGTTGAAAATCTAAAAATATTTACAGACAATACAACTGCTGTAAGTTATTTAAACAGTATAGGTGGTATAAAGTCTATTGAATGCAATAGAATTGCTAGAACAATTTGGATTTGGTGCATTGAACACCAAATATGGCTAACAGCTACTCGCATACCAGGAAAATTAAATACAAAAGCAGACTTTCAGTCAAGAAATTTTAATGATCAGATAGAATGGCAACTGAATAAAAACAATTTTGAAAAAAGTATGTTTATTATGGAATAAACCAGAAATAGATTTATTTCCTTCACATCTAAATATTCAGTTACCAATTTTTTGTTCATTGAAAGCTGATCCAGAATCATCTTTTGTTGATGCTTTTACTCTTGATTGGGGTAATTATTCATACAGTTATATGTTTCCTCCTTTCAGCATGATAGGACGCTGTGTAATGAAGATTATAAAAGACAAGGCAGACGTGTTATTTGTGGGACCACTTTGGCCAACCCAACCATGGTTTGATCAAGTAATGAAACTGTTAATAAACAATCCTTATGTGATCAAAGCAAACAAAAAGCTATTGACTCTACCATACAGGGACAAAGTTCATCCTTTAAAAAATCATTGAATTTGATGGTATGTCGTCTATCCGGAAACGATTACAAAACAGAGGAATGTCAGAGAAAACTTCCACTATTATCATGGCATCATGGAGATCAGGGACTCAAAAACAATACAAAACATATATCAAGAAATGGTTTATTTTCTGTCTTGAACGGAAAGAGGATAAATTTCACATGTCTGTAGAACTTGTGCTAGAATTTCTGACTTGTTTGTTTGAATGTGGATTGAGTTATTCAGCATGGAATAGTGCCAGGTCAGCACTATCTGCATTTGGTTTGACTTTTGACAATGTGCCTGTTGGAAAGCATCACTAATTCTGTGAAGACATAGAATAACACTGGATGTGTTAGATGCCACATCCCACCCAATCAGCTCTTATTATAGTGCTTGGTACATCTTTGTATATATGTGATGGGTAGATATACTTTGCCAACATTTTTTGTTTTTACTGTAAATATTGAGGTTGCAGTTGTGCAGTACTATCTCATCTAACACCTCCAGTGTTATTCTATGTCTTCATAGAATTACACTTTAACTTCAACTTAACCAAGGTAAGTATCGTTAAATTTGGTAATTATAACGGAACTATAAACAGCTGTCTTACAAGTGGGAGGTTTATCTAGCTATAAAAATCAAGTTTAATCCACCATATTTTTTTTCTGAAAATGACTGTACCAAGTTAGGAATATGACAGCTGTTTTCCACTCGTTCCGTTGGTTAATAATGTTTGATTTTCTCAGTTTTTTTATGGACTTCCTTTTTTTGAATTTACCTTGGAGTTTACAATAAAGTAAATGTTGAATTAATCATTCTATTTTGAATTTACTTCTTGTATTTTAAAGCAAGATTAAATAAACTCAAGAAAAGTCACAATTTGATCAATTTCTCTTGAATTTATTTTTCTCTAGGCTTATTTTGAAAAAAGTCTTTCATTCTTTGTTAAAATTCATTATCTTAGCCATGTGTTGTACTTTGCATTTTTAACAGAATTATGGCGGAATCTAATCATGTGACCAAATTTTACTGCAATTCTATATTTTTTCTAAGAGTGAATACAAAGAACAGACATGAAATATTTTAATTGGTGTAACGATTTTTTTTATTCCTAATTTTAAAAACACATGTGAAATTTGTAATTTTGTGTTAAAATTGCCTCAAACAATTTAGCATTGAATAAAAGTTTAATGTTATGAATGTATGAAAAGTATATATTATTTAGCGTCTTTCATTTTCAAATTCCAGAATGTTTTGAAAATTTTAAAACTGATTTTGTGAATGAAACAAAATTAATGCAGGGAAAACTGACACTAGTTCTTTGCTCTTATGACGAGCGTGGTTTCAAAATATCACATTGACTGTCTACGTTTATCACATTGACTGTCTACGTTTATAACAATATTGCCATGTCGTTCGATGTCTTATTTTCTTAATGTTCTCTATATCTATCTGCTTTTACAATTTCTTTTGCTGTTTCTGTATTTTCAGTTTCTTCTTTTTTTTTATCAATGCTGTCTTTGTCGCAAGACTTCTTGTGTAGTGACATTGTTAATATTTGTTTCTTGTCTATATCTCTTTTCTCTTTATACGTTACATTTTGTTTGTTGTTATTTGGCAATTTCTCTCCGTCAATTTTTCTTTTTTTTCAACTCACGTAAATATTCAAATGCTTCTTTTGATGATTTGAAAGATGTTGATTGTCTCTCTAAATCTCTTTTTATCAACATTTTATTTGTTATAGATCCGTTGCATTCATGTTTTCGTAACATGTGGCTTATACTAATGATATAATCTATATTTCACAAATTATCAAGGTTAAACTTGAACAAATAATCATCATCATATCCGTCTTATTCTGCGATCATGACATCAATCGCGACTTGTGGAAATTGTAAATAAAAAATAGCAATACATTTCTTCTGAAATTCATATTCCCTAACGATAAAATTTATCAATATGTATGTAGTTTGAAATAGAAATACATGTTCCCATACTACCATTGTCAATTTTAAATATTTTAAGAAGATCGGGGCTCTATTTTTTTTTTTTTTTTGTAGATAGCTGCAAATGATCGGTCTAAATTTTTACTATTATTAGCAAATTTGATGCATAAATGAAATTCATTTGTGAACGTTTCATTTAAATAAGAAAAAATAGTAAGAAGAAAATGAGTTTATTTTATGCTTACATCTTTTCATATGAAAAAAATACTTTCATGGATTAAAATTTTATAACATTGTTTTATCAGGAGATAACCCAGAACATTAATTTTTATAAAGGTATTTACATTAAAATTTACCTATTTTGTGATGAAGCAAGAAAACGTTTACAGGGATTTATTTTTTTTAGAACTTATACAAGCTATCTGTCTGTATATATTTTATTTAAAGCTCTATCTTTCAGTGTTCCTTCAATTCACATAAAAGTGTTTTTTCATGTATGATCATTACAACATCTGATAATTTCTCACAAATTTAAGCTAAAAAACAAGTGGACAAGTCATACTTTTTATCATGTTTTTGAAATAAGATTTTGGTAAAGTATGTCTTTACGTCGTTTTTTGTCATGGCATTGTCAATTTGTTTTCGACTTATGAGGTTTAATATCGTTTGGTATCTTTCTTATCTCTTTTATCGAAAGGGAGCTAGCTTAAATTAGGTTAAAATGTACTTGAATCAGGAATCTGAGGAATCTGATTACAATAGTTGTCGTCTGTTTATGTAGTTCATACGTGTTTCTCGTTTCTCGTTTTTATATAGATTAGACCGTTGGTTTTTCCGTTTGAATGGTTTTACACCAGTAATTTTTTGGGGCCCTTTATAGCTTGCTGTTCGGTGTGAGCCAATGCTCCGTGTTGAAGGCCGTACCTTGACCTATAATGGTTTACTTTTATAAATTGTAACTTGGATGGAGAGTTGTCTCATTGGCACTCATACCACATCTTCCTATATCTATTGGGCGTGTCTGTAAATTATGTATAGATTGGACTATTACATGGACGATCTTCCTTCACTCACAGTTGAAAACGTCTTTGTCGCCATTTTTCGTCAATGGTGTATAATACTGTTACAAAGTTTTATCACATTTAACTTACAAATTTAATTCGGACTGTGATTTCAAAGACGCGCAGAAAACAAAATGGTAACAGAGAGAATCCTTTAAATGACTCTATAGGCATCGGAATGTGAAATGTTTTTCTTTAAATAATATATAAAACACAACATCACCTATACATTTTACTGATTTCTTTGGTTTATTTTTTCTGTCGAATGATGTACAGAAATGGATTTTTATTGTGTAGGAAAAGAGTTTGAATTGAAATAACCCGCTATCTATCGCATTTTTTTTCAAAGAGACACCAATATCGTGTGCAACGTCAAATGTGTTGTTCTAATATGAATATGAATACCATAGACTGACTATAAATATTGAGTCGATCACACATACAAATTTTGTTGAAAATAGTATGTGTGCAAAAAGTTCAATTCATTCCTAGCAACATTCTATAGATAACACTCTTTGGATTGAGTTAATAAATTGTTTAATTAATATCAAATTGCCATTAACATTACAAACAGACCTATTCAAGCCTGAATAGTTCAGCAGTGTGTCCATCCCAACATTTATCCTGGCCATCGCATTTATGAATAGTGTACTTGTGTGTATGTTGGTCATAAGATACTTCAATTTTATGGTCATGTGAGTTATCTGTTGTTGTCACAACGGTGATTTTTTTACCTTTACCTAGATCGAGCATGTCCTCGTTGGGAATAAACATTTCGTGAAAGTGATGGCCTGGTGGATCTTGGTTAGTAACGGATGTACGGAAATGTGCATCTGCTCTAGCATTACCGCCTCCAGACAATGAACTTGGTCTCTCCTGAAGATAAGCTCCCATTGTTTCCAAGTGGTTCAATACATCTTTGACTGCTTCTACCTCTTTTCCAATCTGATTTCCTTCGCTTGTTATTGGCATGATTGGGTATCTCATTCTAATTTTTCCAACGCCTGGGATTTCAGGTAATGTAATACGAACTCCTGCTGATAAGACCCTTTTAACGTTGCCATGTCTGTCAAGTACACCAACTCCTCCTCTTGAAGTATCTGCTGCGTCTTTGTCGACAGTTGTTTGTGTGGTATGGTAAAACTCGACCGGAGTTCTGTAGTACTTGTCGTGACATGTACCATTGTATGCTTTGTCGTGCGTAAAAGCACCATTTCTTCCATCTTTAGTTACTATATATTTTTTTCTATGATCGGAAATGTACTCTAAATTGTAAGGATTCCAAGACATCAAAGGGTTCAAGTATATGATTTCCAGTGGAATGGCGTATGAATATCTTACTCCTTCTTCTTTACAGAAAGGTTTGTGGGTGTGTTCATCTCTACCACACCATTTAATTTTCATCTCGGCTACCTTTGGATTTGATGTCTGAGCAACAAAGAGATTTCTGTCTGAATATCCTCTGTGGGCGTTGAATGTACCCATGGCTCCTTTCCTTTCGTGTCTAAAGTACCTGTGATAATATCCAGTATTCAGTTCAGTTGCATTTCGTATTCTTGGGTCTAATATTCTCATTCCGAATGTTGTATCATGTAATTTTGCTGGATAGTTGTCTTTCCCTGGAATTTCTGACATGACCGAGTCAAGAACACTGTTGACTGCAGTTCGCCTATCTGGAAATGAGCCATATCCATCTTGCCAATGATATTTGTTCCTGTTTCCATTGAAATCTGGTGCCAAAACAAATCTTGCTGCTCTCGAATGGGAATATCTTGTCATATTCCATCTGTGTCCAATTCTAGCCGCCATATCATCAACAGGCTTCAAAGCAGATAATGGCAAATCTTTTTTCAATGGATGACAAGCTATTCTGTAATTCCATTGTGCATACTCGGGTGTTCCATTTACCATGTTCATAATAGTGGTTGGCAGGTATGAAAAGTTTTCCAAGTAGTGTTTTCCACCAGTATACGATGTGAACCTTATCTTTTCTTGTAGGTCGAACCAGCTTGCTGCATCAATATGATGACGATCGCTTTCAAATGGTTCATTCAGTGTTTTTGTATTTACGGTCCATGTTCCTTCCAAATAACATAATACAGGTTTGAAATATGGACGATAGTCTCTGAAGTGAAAGTTTTGGAAAGAGAATGCTCTAAAATAATTGTGCATTTCTTTAATTTGTTCCTGCAATGTAGGCTTATGAAGTACTGACGGCGGAACCGCTGGGAAAGGAACATTTTCTTGTAAATGGAAGTCCTTCTTTGTTCTATGAGGCATACTTAGTTTATAGTCATTGTGTCGTGTTCTAAATTCTATACCATTAAGGGAGGCAGTAAATTCACCCATACCAACAGTTCTGTCATAGTTGGAGTGTTCATGGATAGAACAAACTGAGTTGAATGTATGGGTGGGATCGAAGTACGATTTTGTACCGTCAGCTGTATTTCGGATCTGTTTGATTCCAGAATCATAGTCGGATCGTGCCCGTTCTCCCATCGCCAGTTCAGTCAACATTAGTTGCCTTGCCAAATCTTCAAATTTTCTTTCTATGAGTTTAATCCTGTTTTCATCTATTGCCGCCATGGTGGCAGAGACAACCAAAGTGAATACCAATAGGTACTTCATTTTTGATACCTGAAATTTAGATAAAACATTTTATTTTATACAAACGCATATTAGTGCTAGCTTACAAATTTAAATACCATATATATAATTATACCATTACGCAGAATTTCAATAAGGCGAGGCACTGTTCGATAACAACAACGCCTAATAGTAATAATAAATCTTTAATCAAAATGAATAGATTTATATGTTAGACATATAAGTTTACATACAAAACAATTTTGGTTTTAATAAAGAATGTCATTCATATAATATGTTGTTTCAATTACTACTAAAATCTATAAAAAAATTATAGTTTTGAGCTATTTTTAGATTTTCATAAATTGGACATGTGGTCAGATTTTACAATCATATAAAGCAGAGATACAGTTGAATTTAGTATGTATTCTAACATGTTTTGATAATAATGTGAAATAAATCTTGTATATATGTTACAACCCTAGATAAAGCCGACGAGGGAAGGAATTACTCGACTAAATAAAGCTATATTTTATATATTCTATTTGGTCGTGAGGTCTAGGTGGTAGACCAGTGCAAGTGATGTTGCCACGATGTCACAGAAGCAAGGCTTCGAATCCCGCTGATTAAGAACAAAAATTTGCTAACTCAAGTTTGCAGATCTAAAATTGTTGGGCTAAATACGTCACATCTCGTCAGGTTTATAGATTAAACAGTGAGTACCGTTTATACTTTTGATTTCCTAAACCCCTAAAAATTCAGTTTTGAACTATCTAGTCCATCAGTTATAACATTTATATTGTTATGAAATTTTTGTTTTACTCGTTTGGGGGCATGTTATATCCCCCTTCAAATAATCAGAATTCAAAACTTACCAGGGATCTCTGATCGCTTGTCGGTGTCGGCCTACTTCGAATGTCTTCCGAAGAAAGGCTTGTTGTGGTCTGAGGAGCAATTACATTTATACAGACATTTCTTGCACCTGTCGCTGTCAGATATGCTACATGAAGATAGAAAGTTAAACTTAAATGATAAATCTAAGATTCAGTTGTACAGATGGATCAAATGGTGGGTCAGTTTTTATCATAATTTTGTACAAAACTGACCAATTGATAAATACTTAGCTTATGTCCTTATTTTTGAATAAGCACTAAGACTTAGTGCGCCATAAGTACTTTGCTACTGAGCTTACTAGTACATCAACTCCTTATTGTGTACTCATAGACAGGAATGCCAGAGAAAAGACGGAAAGATGTGGACCTTAATGAGACAAAAAACGTAAAAGATAATAAGAGAACCTAGCATCAATTGTTAGTTACTTCTCCTAATCTCTGATTTAAGTTTCCCACAATTTGTAAAATATAGATAACACAGAATATGCTGAAGACGGGTGTTTGATTATGAATAAAAAGAGGTGTGAGTATACATCAACGATACAACATTAACGTGTTCTTTGGAGGGCAACTATTAATTGTAGCTTTTTAACAAATGGTACGAAAAAACAAGCTGTAAAAAAAGAACAAGATTTATAGAATTTCACATCAGTAAGAACAAATTCATACTATTTGATTACAGACGACCGCAAAGGGTTAATATATCGTCTGTGTTTTTCATTTTCAGGTAGAAACCACCACGGGGTCCTCTGTCATGCATTGGCTAATAAGTTAGGGGCACCTGGTTTTGTGTTAGATCAATTGATTAATTCGCTTAACGTCCATTTGGAAATGAATCTTCATATTTAAGACGAAAACAAACGTATCAATAGGTTCTGCAGATTTGAGTTGATGGGAAGAAAAGCATGGTACTTTTGCTGTAAAAATTAAATATTATAGGCCATCACAGTAAATGTTTGATGGGAAAAAACAGGGTACTGTCGCTGAAAAAAATGATGTATTATAGGCCTTCACAGTAATTGTTTATTGTAATAGGCAAACTAAGGAACTTTCATGATTTTATTTATTTTTTTTTTCATTTTTGGTGAAAACTGTGAAGAGCAAAAGGGGTCAACATTGTGAGTCGACCCCATATAGGAGTTATATCCTTTAAATGACAATTTTACCCTTTTTAACTCACCTGGCCCAGAGGGCCAAGTGAGCTTTTCTCATCACTTGGCGTCCGCCGTCCGTCGTCGTCTATTGTCGTCCTTCGTCGTCCGTCGTCGATAACTTTTACAAAAATCTTCTCCTCTGAAACAACTGGACCAAATTTAACAAAACTTGGCCACAACCATCATTAGGGTATCTAGTTTAAAAAAATGTGTCCAATGATGACCGACATGGCTAGAAATAGAACATAGGGGTATTATCTTGAAAACCACTATAGATGAAGAAAATCTTACATTTACAAAAATGTTCAGAATAATGATATCTACTTATTGTCTTGAAAATCATAATAGATAGAGAGAAATTTTAATCAGCAAGATTAATCAGCATGGCAAAATCTACAAAGAAGTCAACACGTAGAAATCATCAGACGACTCCTTATTGGAGTTATTGCCCTTTCATGACAATTTTTACAATTTTTTTGCGATTTTTGCCTTATATCTGAAAAAACTATGATTGATAGATAGAAACGTAAAAAAGCAAAAATGATCAGCAAGACAAGATCTACAAATAAGTCTACTGGCCGAAATTCCATGTTCACTTCTTATGGGAGTTATTGCTCTTTAATGACGATTTTTACCAATATATTATGTGTTTATTTTAAAAACTATAAAAGATAGATAAACATTTTAAGTAGCACAAAATGATTAGCAAGACAAGACCTACAAATTAGTCAAGTTTTTACAGAAATCGTTAATAGACTCTTTATAGGAGTGATTGCCCTTCAGGCAGCAACCATTTGATTTTCTAGGGGGGGGCTATGGAATTTTTTGGAAAAAAAAGTTTGTTTCCAGTTTTTTGAGAAAAAAATAATTTGTTTTTGACCCTGAGAAAAAAAAATTGTTTGTTTCACCCTCAGCTGCCACTATATGTAATGCTAAAATTGAAAGAAAAAAATTGTTTTCGACTTGTCGCCAAAAAAATAGATTGTTTTTCGCCCAAGGCGAAAAAAAAATCCATAGCCCCCCCCCCAGAAAATCAAATGGTTGCTGCCTAAATGACATTTTTTCCCTTTCTTGTGTTTGGGGCAAAAATTAAAGAAATAGAGAAAAACTGTAAACAGAAAAAAAATCATCATTAATACAAGATCAACAAAAAAGATATTTTTGTCTTGAATTCTCTTTTAGTCCACAATGTTGGAGAGTGTCCATTGTTGAATATGCACATACACCTAGGTGAGCTCTTTAGAGCCTCTAGTTTTTCATTAGGCAAAAATTATAGAAGACAGAGAGAAGTGTAAACAGTAATGATAATCAGCAGAACACGATCAACCAAAACGAAATATTAATCATGAAATATATTCTAGTCTACAATGTTAGAGAGTGGTCATTGTTGAAGTAGGGGCATGACCCGTTTTTGGGCCCAAATGCACATTTTTAGATCTACTTCAAAATTGCACACAACATAAGGAAATACTTGAAATCAAGAGATTTAAATAAATTTGTGAAGTAAACTCGTCATAGATACCAGGATTAAAATTTTGTACACCAGACGCGCGTTTCGTCTACAAAAGACTCATTAGTGACGCTCGATTTTAAATGTTTTTACGTCATAATAACGTCATAATATTCGACTTTTCATGGAAAAATGAAGAATGCTGATTTCATGCAGTGTTCTATCTATATTTCTTTATGGAAATATTATGCACAGCCAAGAACATAAATACTTATAAAGAAGCTTGTTCATAGCTATTTAAATAATCATACGAAATATCAAGTGGATTAAATTTTGGGTGTGCACATATTTCTTTCAATCCTACATTTGTCGTCACCATAATCCCGTCCTTCTTTTCCTCGAATGAGACCAACCGAATTAGACTTATCACACTCAGGTTTGTCTTTCATGAGCAATACGACGAATGCCACATGTGGATCAGGATTTGCTTACCCTTCCGTAGCACCTGAAATCACATCCGGTGTTTTGGAGGGCTACGTGTTGCTCAGTCTTTAGTTTTCTATGTTGTGTTTTGAGTACTGTTGTTTGTGTTTTTGTCGTTTTTATTTTTGCCATGGCGTTGTCTCAGTTTGTTTTCGACTTAGGGAGCTACCATTTGATTTTTATGGGGGCTAGGATGAAAAATGTTGTCCTGCATTTTTTTCTACTTGTAATCTCTGTCCTGCCTTTTTATTTTTCACTCTATTCGGTCCTGCCTTTTTTTTTTAAAGTTTATCCTGACTTTTTTTTACCTAAATTGTCATCCTGACTTTTTTTTTTGCAAGTGTCTCATCCTGCCTTTTTTTTACTCAAAACTCCTGTCCTGCCTATTTTTTTTCAAATTTCATCCTAGTCCCCCCCCCCTCCCCCCCAATAAAAATCAAATGGTAGCTCCCTTATGAGTTGGGATGTTTCTTTGGTATCTTTCGCCTCTCCTTAAATAATAAAAAGTTTGAACAAAACAAGGAGATAATACACAATAAAGGATAACAGGAATCTAAAAAAATGTTGGACAATAGAACAGACCATGTATACCGCCTACTACCTGACTTCCCGGAAAAAAATACATTCAAACAAACGCTAACAACAACGATTGGTACATTATATGGAAACAGGATCGAAATGGGTAAAAAATCAAGAAATTTATAAAAATTATGAAATTTACACATTATGATATGGTCTGTTGACATGATAACTCGTTCTATTTTCTTTCCTTATTATTTAGCTTTCGATGTCACTAAATTTTATAGCTAAATGAGTGCCCTACTCTATCAATCACTCAGTTAGTGCGATATAGTGGTATAGTTTCAAATTTTCCTTATATGTTCTTCATATCTTAAACAGTATTAAATATCGATTGGCAATCATCAAATTAGCGAAGAGTTGACATGGGCATAGAAATATGATCGCTGTGACTTCTCCCGCCCGGAAGTAAAACCCATGTTGAAGGATCGTCCGTTTCACTGTGCGGGATGTACAAATACGCAGTCACATTCAGTCAGAATGTTTACCTTGACTCCAATTCTTCGTGTAGGGAGAATGACAAGCTCTCGGGACGTTAAAGAACACTTGCAACAACTCTTTAAGGGGTCCGTTAGAAGTATGTTACAAGGCAAACTTTTCCTCTATCCAACATAACCACAAGTGGCAGTGCACATTTCCCGTCCTTTATCTCGGACGACCCACTTTTGCAGAAATTACCAATTAGGTTGATTATTAATTTGTTCTCTGCCTGAATATAAATGGACTATTATCATATAAACGAGGCAATCAATCATTCAATAAAACTACCGTCTTGTAGAGTAATAGGATTAATAGAATGCATAGTAATCATACTGTGAAATTTAAAAGTTGCACAACCAGATTGAAAAGCTGTGAAATTTTCGTGTTTTGTATTTGTACCAATTTTCAAATAAAAGTTTGATACTTGTGATTTATGATTAAGAAATCTCCTTACGTTTGCTGCTGATGAGGAAATTACTGAACCCCAATCATTTAAATCTGAGGTCGAAAACATCAATGGTTGCTATCATAAGTTGTTGACATAAGTACGTATAAATAAGAAGACGTGGCATGAGTGCCAATGGACAACTCTTTATCCAAGTCACAATGTATAAAAAGTAAACAATTATAGGTCAAAGTACAATCTTTGACACGGAGCCTTACGTGTCTGTTTCATAATATGGCGATCAATCTATCTCGTTTAATTGCCTTTACTTTTACCATTCTATCCGCATTTTAAAACATGTAAGTATTTACATAAAGAAAATCAACAGGAAAGTTATTATCGCTTTTTTACAAACTTTTCCTTTAATCTTGCTGACTGATAATTTCCTTTATCCTGCAACCAACCTTTCTACTATACTAATACAGGTGTACAGAGAACACGAAGCGATATACGTACACAAGACGTACACAGTCTCCTGGTATCCTGCTTTCTGTTGCGAACGAACGGTAATGTCAAATTACTGTTTACGTCACAGTTCAATTTGGGGTCCTCATTGCGGTCCGCGTTTAAGTCATGTCGATTTCTTTCAAAAACAAATTCAACGATTGGGATGGAAAAAAATGTACAAAATTAATTGCAGGATAAAAACAATAACTGTTTATAATTAATGTCTTTAAATATCAGCTGTATTTGTACTCGGCTCGAAACAGGAGTAATAGCTCGCCGAAGCTCGCATTACACCTGCTTCTTAGCCTCGTACAAATACAGCTGATATTTAAAGACTAATTCTCAGCGGAGTCGACTGAAACTATGTCAATGAAATTAAAAATTATCGCTAGAAACTCGATTGCTTTTCTCACTTTCGCCACGTGAAAATCCCGTTGTCTATAAATAATGAAATTAACCCTCGTTTCAGGCTCCAACTTAGAAAAAAATATAATCTGTTGATCATCAAAGGGGGGTCATGAAAACCAGAGCGGACGTATGTTCTTTCCCTAAGATGAATTTAAATAGAAACAAAGTTAGAACTTAGTCTTCAGTTTGTTCTTAAATAAACAAATTTACATGAAGAACATATGTGTCCTTGCTTTATATGAAAAACATGTTTTCCTTCAACCTGGTATGTTGCGTTTCCGCTAGGCATGCTGTATTAAGGGATAACGACAAAGACTGGTTTTTATTGGTTGGTAATTAAAAAACAAATATCCCTTCCCCTCTTAACGAAAATCCTGGATCTACCAATAATCTTATAGATGGCGACCAGGACCAGAGTAAAAAGTAAAATCACAAAAATACTGAACTCCGAGGAAAATTCAAAAAGGAAAGTCCCTAATCAAATGGCAAAATCAAAAGATCAAACGAATGGATAACAACTGTCATATTCCTGACTTGGTACAGGCATTTTCTTGTGTAGAAAATGGTGGATTGAACCTTGTTTTATAGCTAGCTAAACCTCTCACTTGTATGACAGTCGCATCAAATTTCATTATATTGACAACGATGCGTGAACAAAACAAACAGACAATCGATTTTGTCATCAGCAAATTATAACATAAATAAATTTGTATTCTTTTCAAACGGGATGTATAAAGACACACCCACGTTCATTTTGATCTATAAAGAGGTTAACTCCTAATTATCCTACTGCCTGTCGATACATTTAATTTTGGCATTGCACAAGTCATGTATTCTTTGACTGTCCATGACGTTAAAATACTAAATCCCTGGGATGTGTTTTAGTTGATTTTAGTCTCTGATGCATGATTTTTTATTATTAATTTTTTTGGCTTTTAACTAGCTGTCAGTAACTGCGAGTACTCTCAAATCGTACTTTCTTGTTTATTTGACCTGTTGATACTAATTGTAATGCTTTTTTGTTATTTAATGTTATTCAGGGTTATATCTGGTCTATATACCAGCTTTGGTAAGTGTTTGGTATTACTCACTTCTTCGTACTATGAACATCAAAATTATTTATTTTGTGAAAATATTTCCTTTCTCTATTTGAACTGTACACGTATAAATAACAACAAAATTATTTTCATTTACCTGTTTTTGACGAAATTGCAAATGGCTGATATTTTTGTTCAAGCATATTGTTTTTCTTATATTGTTTAACATTTCACAGCGGTATAACATGTTACTTTTATTATTCTTCCCTTAATTTATTTATTTTGTATTAACATTGTATCATAGATCAAATTTATTTGTTCAGTGTATGTTCACTGGTGTTAATATGTCTTTTGATTGAGTTAAGCCATTTCAATTGATATTTTATAGTGTGTCTTTCTATGTTGTGATGTTACACTATTGTTTCAGATAAGGGTAAAGGTTTGGTACCATTAAAACGTTTAAACCCGCTGCAATTGTTTGCACCTGTCCTAAGTCAGGAATCTGATCTTCAGTAGTTGTCGTTTGTTGATGTGGTTCATAAGTGTTTCTCGTTTCTCGTTTTTTATATAGATTAGACCGTTGGTTTTCCCGTTTGAATGGTTTTACACTAGTAATTTTTGGGGCCCTTTATAGCTTGCTGTTCGGTGTGAGCCAAGGCTCCGTGATGAAGACCGTACTTTGACCTATAATAGTTTAATTTTATAAATGTTTACTTAGATGGAGAGTTGTCTCATTGGCACACATACCACATCTTCTTATATCTATAGACACAATAGGTAAAAATGTCAAAAATAGGGGTACAACAGTCAACATTGTGTTATCATCTCAATCACTGTAAAGGCAAACAAAAGGATTTAATAAGGGAATCATCTATAAAGCCATTTTATCTATATTGTTTTCCCTTGACCTGGTAATTTTAGTGAAGACACACAAATGATTCGACAAAGAAAAATGTCTAATGGTTATCTTAGATGAAAAACGGTTTATTTTAGGATTTTGTAAAAGGTCTATCCAAATTTAAGACAATTTTACCTTACTAAAGGTTTATTCACTTTTCAAAGCGGTTTCAGAATAATTTAAAAAATACATCAGAGACTCTAACATCTTGGATAATAGGCGATATGCAATCTGCTTCAATTTTTAAAGAGTCGCACATAAAAACCTTTACATCAAAGTTTCATGATTGGTATTAGATGAGAGGATGAAAGTTAAAATTCTATCGATATTTGAATGACGAAGCATGGACGACGGACGCATCGTGATGTTTATAGCCTACACTGACCCTCGGAACCGGCGAGTTTGGAATTTTCTTATACACTCATATCTTACAGATAAAATGTTGAATATAAATTTTGAAGTTTGCAACTTCTTTTATCATATACAAAAAAAAAGAAAAATATAATCTTTAGTACAGTAAAAAATAAATTAATGTATATCTGTTTTTTTTTTCTATAAAATATTGAGTTCGTGTACTTTTAGAAATCACACATTTTGAACATGAAAGTTAAAATATGTGGTTGATCCAGTTTCATGTATCTCTTAGGCAGGTGGTTTTAATCAATTTTCTTATGTATATCTTTGTGACTTTAGTATATGTGTACTTCAAATGTACTTCAATTGTTTGCATCGGATACGGGATTGGAGTTACTTTTAATCAAAAGCTTATCCATTTATTTAGGTTTAAAAAAAATCCAGAAAGTCAAATTAATATTATTCAAAGTATATTAAGTCAACGTTTTCCACATGACCATATATATTTTTTTTTGGCTCTTATGCAACGCTAATATTTCTAGTAACAGGAACTGCTACCCATTTTTTTCTAGTTTGTGTATAGTCTCCGAGAAATAAAATATGGAAAATGCATTACGAATAATTGCGCTCTTGTTACCATAATATATAACAACTCTATAGATGTTTTTTTAAAATAAACTCTCACTGCAAGCAATCAAAACAAAGCTAAAAAGATATGTACAATTTAGAAAGTATGATAAACATAGCAGAATTTGACAATGTATGGAATACGTTTTAATCATTATCAGATAATTCATTTTAGAGAATATATTATTTTTATGGTTCTTTACCTGATTTGCTGGTTTTAATGAAAGAAAATGTATATTTTATTTTTTTTTTAGATTTTATTTACCATGGATATGTTTCACTTTAAAATTCTGTTTTCTTCTTTTTTCTTCTTCATTTTTCACTCTTATACAAACTGTTAATTATTTTTTCTGTACCTTTTTCTTTCGATCTGTTCTATATAAAATGTCTAATATTTCCACTAAAACATATTTATGATTATGATAGTTTAAATCTTACATGTTGTCATGTAAATATACTTACACCAAGATGTCGTTAAATGGAATTGGATACCCTGCATTTATCATGCTTTTCAATAACATATGGTCAAATCGCTGAAAGACCCCCTCCTAAATTATTGAGAACTATCATTCTGCATTGACAATGGTATCTTGGTGTATCATTGCTATAACGCACTCAAGGTGTATCTAACACATACAAAATACCAGCTTTATATCTAAAGGCGCTGGAAAGGTAGCAGATACGTGCAATGTCAAGTGGAAGTCTTTGAATGGCGTCAAAATTAATCTAACCGAGGGAAACTCAACATCATTAAACAGCATACCTAAAACATCAGTCCAATGTATGCAGACATTATAAATATTGAGGAGAGGAATAACTAAATTTAGACAAAGGTTAAAAATTATTACCTGACCACTTAACGTCTGAAGAATAAGTAACTTTACGATGCTTTGTGAATATAAGGCTAGCGTTTTAATATCAATGCACTGCTAGAGCAATATCTTCACCCAACCAAGATTTGTTGATTGGTTGTTACTTGTTCGACGTCAAGTGATAAATACACGTAGTTCATACATATTCAGGACGAGAAAAGACTTACAGTTAATACGATAGGTGGGGTCTACAGGGTATGTCGACCGGGATAAGAGCGAGAAATTTGGACTGCCACTAGAAAAAATAAAAATGTTGGACAAACGCTGGTTATGTTGACATGAATTATCATTGATATGGTAATATTTATAAATTAACTTTTACAAAACTTTGATTTTTTGTTCCAAATACAAAGGATTTAGTGCCCCAGATATAGATTACCTAAGCTGTATCCAATGTTCTTCAACTTCCTACTTTATATGGCCTTTTTAACTTTTTTGATTCGAGCGTCACTGATGAGTCTTATGTAGATGAAACGCGTGTCTGGCGTACACACATTTTAATATTGGTATATATGATGAGTTTAGTTATACAACCACTGGGTCGATGCTACTGCTGGTGGAGGTTTCTATCACTAGCCCAGTAGTCAGCACGTTTGTGATGACATGAATAATGATTAATATGGTCATAATTGTATACTAAATGTTAATATTATTTGAATTACTAAGGATTTTCTACCCCAGGAATAGATAACCTTAGCTGTACTTGGAAAAACCTTTCGGAATTTTAGGTCCTCAATGCTCTTTAAATTCGTACTTTATTTGGCCTTTTTAACCTTTCTGAATCGAGCGTCACTGATTAATCTTTTGTTGACGATACGCTCGTCTGGCATACGCGAATTAAAACCCTGGTATCTATGATTAGTTTAGTTATACAACCACTGGGTCGATGCTACTGTTGGTAGAGGTTTCCTCCCAGAGGGTATCACCAGCCCAGTAGTCAGCACGTTTGTGATGACATGAATAATGATTGATATAGTCATAATTATATACTAAATGTTGATATTATTTGAAATACTAAGGATTTTCTACCCCATGAATAAATAACCTTAACTGTACTTGGAAAAACCTCTCAGAATTTTAGGTCCTCGATGCTCTTTAAATTCGTACTTTATTTGGCCTTTTTAACCTTTCTGAATCGAGCGTCACTGATTAATCTTTTGTTGACGATACGCGCGTCTGGCATACGCGAATTTAAGCCCTGGTATCTATGATTAGTTTAGTTAGAAAGATACACTCTAGGAAATGCTGTCTTGCAACAGATCACAAACAGGCCCCAGAATGAGTTGTTGTAGGAGTTCTTTAACTTGAAGAGAGCGTGGCACTCGCCCTGCATGAAGTATCGACTCTAACGTTCCCGTTCGTACCTGACGTTGCTGCGTATTTATACATAAAAAAAGAGGCAAACGGACACCCGGGATTAACTGCCGAACGGGAAAAGTATAGAAATTGCCATATTTCTATACCCAAGTCAACTCTTTGCTTCACCCAAACAAGAAAGTTTGCTGCAAAATGTATTTGATAAATATTGTTGGTATACATATAGCTAGATAAATGTTGGTGGTATATAGCTAGATAAAGGTTGTTGGTATATAGATAGATGACTGTTGTTGGTATGTAGCTAGATAAATGTTGTTGGTATATAGCTAGATAAATGTTGTTGGTATATTGTTGGTATATAGCTAGATAAATGTTGTTGGTTAATAGCTAGAAAAATGTTTATAGTTTTGAACTTCCTGTCTTGTAATAATAAAGCTGATAAAAACTGTTGTTGTGAAGGATTTTGGCCAATTTCTTTTTTATTTTAATAAAAACATGAATGAGAAAGCTATCTGAACAAAAAACACTCACTGCGTCCCCTTTAGCCCTCGTCGACTATTATAAGTATGACCATTATAAAAACCAGATTACGAGTTAGCATCAGTAAAATATATAGAAGAAATTATTTTTATTGAAATTCTTTGAAACACAATCATATAATACATTCCTTTTATAGCTGACTATACGATAATCATATGAGTTTTGATCATTGTTAAAGTCCGTACGCTGACATATAGCTGAAATCCGCTTCATTTGGATTCTGTTGGATGGTTGTCTCATTGGCAATCATATTACATCTCCTTATTTTATATCACAACACCATGAGCGTGACAATATTTAAACCTATATATTGGCATATATGATTCACAAGTTTGCAGATTTAAATGCTATATATAGACCAGGTATTTCTTAATCTATGTCATATGATAAAAAATGTATACAAATATCACAGTCTCGTGATTAGGGTATTAAGTCATCTATTTTGGTATATAAACAACACATATGCTTTAATTTTCATATTTCTAAAAAGCACGAAATAACAATATGTCTGAAGATTCACAGGTCCTTCGAAAAAGAGGAAAAGAGCAGGATATATACGGCGAACAGCCTCCACGTAAGCGTTTATTTTACATAATTACATATTAATATAATTTGATATAGACAACGATGTGTCTCACCTCACTAGCGGCATGTTTTTACGGTCTAAGCTCTTTAGTTACCAATTCGGAATGTGCATTTTTTTCCTTTATTTATTTACATTTTACAATGCCATCTATACATAGACATAGAAAACTTCATTTTGTTCATCACAGTGAAAAACATATAAATATAAGCTCTGTTGAGCTTTTCGTCGAATATAAAAACGTGTACAAAACAAATACACAAAGCATCATGCACATATACAACATACAACTGAATAAAGCCATTCAACAACCAAAATTACAGATTTCTAGCAAGCTTAAATAAAATCTAAAAAAAAAATAAATTATAAAATTTAGATAAAACTGTCTGACAAAAACAATCAGAACCTCGTGTGACAAGCGCCTCTCTGGCGAAAAGTTTAAAAATAAGTACTAGCTAGCAAAGCAATTCATATAAGCTAAAATGTGAGTTAATAAATATATTAAGAATTCAGTAAAATACAAATTAAATAAAAGAGTTGCAGAGCTGACTGTATAACAGCAAGCACTAAGAATCCGAATGCATGTGGTAAAGTGACATTTCGAACCATTCCAAGACTGAATCAAGTTTTAAAATTGAGAAAAAACTGTCTTCCGTCCTGAAGTGGTTCAGAAAACTGTTCCACAGTGTAGCTTCGGCATATCTAAACGATTTTTTTACCATAATTATATGTTCAAACACTGGGAACATCTAACATATTACTGTATCTATAAGATTACGCGGTGGTTTTAATTTTTAGAAGACTGTTCAAACATGAGGGATTTATATTATTTATAATCCTTAAAGTTTCTAAAGCCATAGTCCTGATTCTGCGCACCAGAAGAAAGTTGACACCTTAGCCTTATCTACAAGTTGTATCCTAAATACATGATAAAATATTGAGATAGACATATTTTTTGTGTATCTCCAGTTAGTTGCCAAATTTAGATGAGTGTGGATTTTTGAAGATTGTCATAAACCACGACTGACCCACTGTATCATCCTTCAAATTATAATGCCTTATTATATACAAATGTCTTCAACGGTATTTTTATTATTTTTCAGCTTATTCAGAAACATTTAATCAAATAACACCCAATGGAAACCAGGTTATCATTTTGCAACAAATGTTTTATGAGGAGCCAGTCCGAGTTATCTGTCCACATTGTGGAGCGGATATAGTAACATCTACCCGGTATAAAAATGGCACAGCTACATGGTTAGCTGCAGCAGTCATGTGTTTTATTGGGTAAGTTTGCAAAATTATTATAGAAAATTCTTTATGCATCTTGTAAAATATAGTAATACAAATCAAAATATATAATAAAAAGGTCTATATTTAATACGGATTTTCTAACCCAGGAATAGATTACCTTAGCTGTATTTGGTAAAACCTTTCGGAGTTTTTGGTCCTCAATACTTTTTAACTTCGTACTTTATTTGTCCTTTTTAATCTTTTTGATTCGAGCGTCACTGATGAGTCTTCTGTAGACGAAATGTGCGTCTGGCGTTCAAAATTGTAAATAGATATAGGAAGATGTGGTATGAGTGCCAATGAGACAACTCTCCATCCAAGTAACAATTTATAAAAGTAAACCATTATAGGTCAAGGTACGGCCTTCAACACGGAGCATTGGCTCACACCGAAGCCTGGTATCTATGATGAGTTTTATTTAATATAAAGCTGTACAGTACTATATTGATTTTCAAATCTAGCTTCGTATTGAAAATTCGGTCAAATTTTGTTTTAATCTATATGTATATTTCAATAAATAAGTCTCCTCTTATGCTTTTTGCATTTTCTCTATTTTTTGGCCCATAACTATTTTGTTTTGCATTGTAAACCCCATCCAGACCCTCTTTCAAGTCATTAATATGTTTAAGTCCGATTTGCATCAATTATCATTTTCTTTTTTTTAATTTCAGTTTAGGTTTCGGTTGTTGTTTAATTCCATTTTGTGTAAAAGGAGCTAAAGATGTCATACATTCATGTCCAAAATGTAGGAAAGTTGTTGGAAAGTATTCTAGAATCGGAGAATAGAGCATAATTGGATTTACAAAATAAATTATAACAAACGCTCCAAATGCAGTCAGTCATACTGGATCAACTGAGCATAAGATCCGTCTAGAGTTATCTAGGTGATGTAAAGATCAGTATGGTATTGCTACTGGCACACTACGAGACAGAAGATGAGAAATATTTCTGATTTAATCTCAAAATGAATACTCTAGTCTTGAATTTTACAAAAAATTAAGAATACCTATTCAATCATGTCAAATATAGATGATATGGATATCTTTGATAAATTGGTTTTAAGACATCCACGTCCATCAGTTATGCAGTATGCTGCTCCATTTAGTAAAAGGTCATGGTCACTGAGGAAAGTGGACTCAACAACTGCATGATATGTACATATATATATGTATTATGTCTTGTACTTTTATTATTCTTGTGCTGTTTTATGTACTGTTATTTTGTTCATTTCATCATGTTCATGTATGCCATCAACCTCATTAGGGATAAAACTGTGCATTTGAATAAATAAATTAACTATACAAGCTGTAGTACCTAGACTGGATGGAGTTGGTTTTCTTTTACACATAAATATCTAATAAATATCAATTTTGACTTTATAACCAAGAACCTGTTTAATTTAGATATGTATAAGATAATGTCAAGGTACATGTATAGATTTATGGAATAAATAAATTAAAACACCTTTCTGAACTCTTTCTTTGTTCGTGATGAGGTTGATCAGAAAATCTAGTTGTATCTTGGTTCACTTCATGATGAGCATGTGTACTAAGTTTCAATTTGATGTGACCACAAACTAACTTAAACCAAAACTTTAACCCAATAAAAGACAGATGGACACACAGACTACTATGACAGGCAGGGCATAAAAATGTATAATGCACAATAACCCAATACAAGACAGATGGACACACAGACTACTATGATAGGCAGGGCATAAAAATGTATAATGCACAATAACCCAATACAAGACAGATGGACACACAGACTACTATGATAGGCAGGGCATAAAAATGTATAATGCACAATAACCCAATACAAGACAGATGGACACACAGACTACTATGACAGGCAGGGCATAAAAATGTATAATGCACAATAACCCAATACAAGACAGATGGACACACAGACTACTATGACAGGCAGGGCATAAAAATGTATAATGCACAATAACCCAATACAAGACAGATGGACACACAGACTACTATGACAGGCAGGGCATAAAAATGTATAATGCACAATAACCCAATACAAGACAGATGGACACAGACTACTATGACAGGCAGGGCATAAAAATGTATAATGCACAATAACCCAATACAAGACAGATGGACACAGACTACTATGACAGGCAGGGCATAAAAATGTATAATGCACAATAACCCAATACAAGACAGATGGACACACAGACTACTATGACAGGCAGGGCATAAAAATGTATAATGCACAATAACCCAATACAAGACAGATGGACACACAGACTACTATGATAGGCAGGGCATAAAAATGTATAATGCACAATAACCCAATACAAGACAGATGGACACACAGACTACTATGACAGGCAGGGCATAAAAATGTATAATGCACAATAACCCAATACAAGACAGATGGACACACAGACTACTATGACAGGCAGGGCATAAAAATGTATAATGCACAATAACCCAATACAAGACAGATGGACACACAGACTACTATGACAGGCAGGGCATAAAAATCTATAATGCACAATAACCCAATACAAGACAGATGGACACACAGACTACTATGACAGGCAGGGCATAAAAATGTATAATGCACAATATAATAACAATACATATGATATTTGGACCTTTCCCATAATCAACTAATAAAACAAATAAATACATTCGTGTATAAATTATTTATTTCAAATAAGTCAACTGAATGAAGATTATACAAGAATAAATGAAGATAATTGCAGTTTAAAGGAGAAATATGTTACAAGAGCTTTTCTACAAAATAATATCAGATAATTTATACAGCATTATCGATTGATCAAAAGCAAACTATTTCACACTAAGAAGCATCTAAAAATACTATTAGGTAATTTTTTGTGTTTACCATAACACTACCCCCTCTTGTCTATTTCTATTTCAAAGCAATGCAAGAAATAAAAAATGCCAAACAAATTTTAGGTTTTATTTTAGCAGAAGTAGAGCTTTCTTGGAGTATATATCATTAAAAAATGATGAAAATTGGCCCCAAATATTTTTTATTGTTGGACCGTGCATAGATGGTATCATGATATTTTTAGTTTAAACAATATAAACTATATTATTTTTAACTCATTAGATATTTCCATTTAAAACGTTGATAAAAATACAATACAAATAGCTTTGACTCTTTACTTTTAGATTACAGTTCAGGCTTATTTGGCTATTTTCTCCACCCATCAAAAGAGTTCCTTAATTGATTTACATATTTGATGTTCTTCTACTTGATGGCAGATGAGAGCAATATTTCTCTAGTCTAGTTAAACATTTTATTGATATTTTTGGGAAAAAGGATCATGCATGACTCCAAAGACTCCATAGCCAAGTTCCCTCCTTAACTAAGGTGGTTTTGCCATCCTTGACGCCTATCAACATGGAACTGATTTTGTCATTAACTGATTTACAAAATTTCCTTTCTTTTGAATGAATATGAGGTATTTTGCTTCAAGCTATGAAATAAGGCTGATCTTTAAATTGGTTTAAACAAAATGTAAATTGAACAAAAAATTAGGAAATGTTTATAATATAAATCACAAACAGTAGTAGTTCACCTATTTCAGTTTTAATTCTCTTGTTTTACATGATATACTTAGCAAAATACAAAAAGCTCCTTAAAAATGTAAAATCCTACAGCAAAGAACTTTGAGACTATAATTTTATTTACAGCTAGATGTTACATTTCTATGTTCTTACCAAATATAAAAATATATGCCTGCTAAATACAAGTCATTATTTTTAAGCATTTCTAGACATTTTAAGCATGTCCTTTTATAATTTTTCTATTCATGCAAAGTATACAATGAAAACGCTCAAAATATATCTTTGTTACTTTATGAATGACCAAACTCACAGGTAATTAAAAAAAAAAAAGAAAGACCGTATATAATCAATTAAAGGCTGAGGATTACATAAAACAAAATTTGCAAGTGTTATTTGCCAACACAATGAATTAGACATTTTTTTTAAATTTTGGATGAATTTTAACATATTATATTTCTTTATTCCATATATATTTTACTGGAATAACCTTTAACATAACTGCAAGTATTTATATTGTGCTTTCTAAAATATTAAGTTTGGTTTTATTGGTAAAATACATGAATCATAAAAGATACAATCAACTCTTGAAGTCTTACATAAATAATTATTTAAATTTTACTTTTACTCTAATATTGAACACACTTTCAGTGATGGTTTCAATTTTTTTAACAATGTCACAAAATGATAGTATAATCCTTCCTCCCTTCAGTTAAGTGCAAATAAATTTGCACACTGAAAATACAAATGCTTGAGCATTTCCAAATTTTTGGTGAAAAAAGAGGCTGATGATACCAAAAGGACAAAGAAAAATCTTAAGTAAAAAGAAATTACAATACCATGGCAAAAAAGGAAAAACAGAAGAAAAGACATACAAAAGTAGACATAACGCTACATAGAAAGCTAAAGACTGAGCAGCAAGAATCACACATAAACCAGGGACAATCTCAGGTTTCCAAGAAAGGTAAACAGATTCTGCTCTGCATGTGACACCTTTCATGTTCCTCAGGGCAAGTATAAATTTGGTGACAAGTCTAATGTGACTTATAAACAGAGAACAAGGGTTGATTGTACCTTATTTATATATTGATATATATTTTGGTTATAGATTTACCAACATGCATGGTAAAATACACAACAAATACTTGGCACATTGATTTAAAAAAGTATAGCGCTACTTTTATGGAACTGTACTTATTGAATTCAATAGGCTGAAATTAAACACAATTCTATTATAAAGAAATATATAAGGCAACTCTCTCTCATAGTAAGATTAATACAATAAAAAATCCCTTATATGGTCCATTATTGTGGTTTATAAACAGTCTAAAATCTTTTAAATGTTTAAATACCAGATTATTTATACTTTTTTTTATAAAACAAATCTAAGTCTACAATATAAGCTTCATATAAATGCATTTTATGAACAAGTAAATGACCAGAGAAAAACAGCTATATACAGTGACTATATATGTACAATTTTAACATCACAAAGCAATCACATTCACAACATAAAGAAAACATCCAAACGCAAATAATGGCTACATTTATCCATAGACCTGAATGTCTAGAATACGCATGTTCATGTAAAATTAACCTAGTTATTAAATAATCTTAGACAGTCCAAAAATATAAAATATTTTCTTGCTTTTCTCAATAACATCTTTAAAATTTCCAGCAGTACAAATCCATAATATTTATTATGTATTTCTTTGTTTTTGTTTGCTTTTTAAAAAAGATTTTTTTGGCTCATAAAAAGTATATGATGAACTATAAATGAGATTACCCATGAAAGAGATGAAGAGATGAGATAAAGTGAACAAACAAATTTAAGACATGGCCTCAGGCTCTCAATGCCTTAAGGCAAGGTGGTTGAAAAAGGTTTTTTTTTTTTGTTGTAATCAATAAATAAAAAATTAAGTTTCAGAATACAATATTTAAAGAAATTATAAACAAGTTTATGGTTTCTGCTTTAAAAGTGCATTCTCTATAACGATAAATAAGTTTATAATAGAAAAGCCAAATAAAATTATAATTTTGTCTACAATTAAAGAAGACTTTCATAAATTACAGCTACTCAAAAAAGAAGGAAACACTATTTGTTCAGTTGAGAATGACATTTTTGTAATAGTTATTATTCATTTTATGAAATACTTCTGAGAGCAACAAATTTCCAGAATCATATATTAAAATTATTTACAGAAAAAGAATAAATATCAAATTTATGCAACTTCATTTACTTCCTCTTCATTACTTGTTAAATACATGGGACATGGACGTTTTCAATTATCTACTTTCTAACAAATAAATTGCCTTGCAACTGGCTCCTTGTCCTCGTATAGCTAAAGGAACAAGGGTACTACATTTTTGGTATGAACCAGTTGAGCCTTCAAGGAAGGCACCCAGTTTAATAAACCACTGTTTTTTCCCCTAATATAAATAACTTTGTGTTATCATTTGAAATCAACTTAAAGAGATTCTATGATGCTTTTTTTAATTACTAAAATAGAAATAAAATGATTCTATATATTTTTTCTTTTAAAATTCAACACTGTATTTTAACAAATACAATTTTTTTTAATCAATGATCAATTTGAGTGCTAAAAAATGAAACTTCATAAAATTCCAATCCTTTTAAATAAATGAACCTACACAAAAAGTTTTATGACTTCAAAACAGCAGAGTAACATTAAAAAATCTTTCTAAATATTGGCTTTCTTATAACAACAGTCCTCATCTGTTATGGTAAACATGGTAAAATCTAACAATTTTACTTCAAATAAATAAGTCAATACATTTATGTTACAAAGCCACATGAGATGGCTTTTGAAGAGCACTGTTTTGTATAGTAAAAACTTGTTACAAAAATGTTCTAGAATTGGCAAAGTTTTACAATAAAACACATTTCTTCTTTTTAGGTGGTTCTGGTGGTTCTAAGGCAGCTAGTATTGCTTCATCAAATACATTCTTTAATCCTTTCTGTAAATACATAAAGCACATTATGAAAACTACAATGTAGTTCTACACAAGTAGAAAATATTTTTTTCCTTTCTGTAAATATACATAAAGCACATTTTGAAAACTCTTGATTTGTAGTTGACTAAATTTTATATATGGCCATTATGTGTATTTAAAGAATAAACAAGTTTTCAGTAAACAGGAAGTTGATGAGCAGTGAATCTGATGATGAATCACACAGCATTCACACAGGAAATCTGATACTAGATTTCAAGAAGCTCTGACTTTTAGTTCCTGTGAAAATGAACCAAAATTTATACATTTGTACATGGCAAATGTGTAAGAATATGTACATGTTGTAAGAATTCTGTAAACAGGAAGTGGATGAGTGATGAATCTGAAAATGCATCACACATTATAGCATGCTTACATGTTCATAAAGCTTGATATAAAATTTCAGAAAGCTCTAATTTGTGCTTCCTGAGAAAAATAAGACCAAAATTCTATACATGGCCATTATGTGCAAGTATATTATATAAGTATTCGGTAAACAGGAAGTGGATGAGTGATGAATCTGAAAATGCATCACACAGTTTAGCATGCTCACATGTAGCTGATACCAAATTTGTAGAAAAGTGTGACCAAAATTTGATGAAACAGACAGACACAAACTGCTATACTTTCCCTTTTGAGAATGGGAGTATAATTACTTTCTTCCTTGCTTCTTTAAAACAAATCTTATGAATTCAACAACTTAGCTAATTTATTTGACAATAAATGGAGAAAGTGCCCAAAGCTTTATAGAAATCTTTATTAACGCAGACAGAAGACTTTCTATCATAGCATATAAAACACAAACATTTTAATTCAATACTTTGGTATCTATGAATCTGATTGGATAATAACAAGCATAAAATTCTTGTTCTACCTTTGGATTATAAAGCAGAGCTGCCATTTTCAATTCTGTTTTTTTTTTATTGATATGTGATGTCTTATAAAGATTTATCTTTTCTACAGTCATGAAAGTACATGAAATGATAAATCCTGATCTCTGAGGAAGAATGCACATAAGTAATAACAGACTTATAATAGTGTAAAACTCCTACTAACCTGTGTCAATGCTGAGCATTCTACATATTTTACTGCCCTTAGTTCTCTTGCAAGTTTCTCTCCTTGTTCACTTGTGATTGGTTTTTGTTTATTTTTGGCTAATTTCTCTATTGTGGTTGCATCATCTCTCAAATCTACTTGTGTGCCAACTAGTAAAAATGGTGTCTTTTGACAATGATGAGTAATTTCTGGTACCCACTACAATACGAAAGTATCAATAAATAAACTTACAAAAAAAAAAAAAAAATCCTGTATTCAAAGTAAAAGTTACAGAAAGAATTTTTATATTATACTGTTACCTACTAAAGATCTCATATGAAAAAAGATGGACATAAATTGTTACAATATCAAAGTATCAATATTAGGGAGCTACCATTTGATTTTTATGGGAGGGGGCTAGGATGAAATCTGAAAAAAATAGACAGGACAGGAGTTTTGAGTAAAAAAAAAAAGGCAGGATGAGACACTTGCAAAAAAAAAGTCAGGATGACAATTTAGGTAAAAAAAAGTCAGGATAAACTTTTAATAAAAAAAGGCAGGACCGAATCGAGTGCAAAATAAAAAGGCAGGACAGAGATTACAACTAAAAAAAAATGCAGGACAAAATTTTTCATTGTAGCACCCCCATAAAAATCAAATGGTAGCTCCCTAATATAACTTTTAAAAAAATCAATACAGTATTCAAACTGAGTTACAGCTTATTTGATACTGAAGGAATTTTAAAATTATACTGGTTACCTGCTGTAGACCATGTAGAGCTCATAAAAAAGTAGATGGACACAATTCAAAAGTGTCCACGATTAAGCTTTCTAAAAATTAATACATGTACTATATATATATTCAAATTAAAGAGCTGAATTTCTTCTGAAGGAATTTGAAAATTATACTGTTTACCTATTGTAGAGCATGAAGAGCTCATATAAAAACTGGTAACCTATTGTAGAGCATGAGGAGCTCATATAAAAGTAAACAAGACACAACTTTTTACACAACAAATTATTTCTTTTTTTCCTCCGGAAGTTGAATGTGTATGCATTTAAAAATTTCATTTCTAAACATACAATGCCTTTTTTTTTTTTTTTTAACTCACAGAACTTTCAATGACTTATTTTAACATGTTTAAAGAAATATTAGGGTTTCAAAAAGTAATACATGTAATATTTTCAATACATGTTCACATGTATAAAAAGAATAAAAAATTTTAAAATCCAGTAAATATGCAGTTTTGAAGAGTAGATTTAATATTTGTATCAAATACTTCCAGGATGTGAAACAAATAATGAGAAGTACCATTCTTTGTTTCTTTAAATTTTACACTAGAACTAGAAAGTGACGCTACCAAAATTCAAACTCGATCTGAGTTTTGCGGTAATAAGCATTGTGGATAAGTATCATAACATTTGGTTGACTCAAACTTAAGTTAGAGAACGAAAACCAATTTTGGGACGTACGGACGGACGGACGTACGTACAGACGGACAAGGGTAAAACTTAATGCCCACTCCGCTACGGTGGGGGCATAAAAATAGTGTAAATATAGGTAGATTTGTAGTTATCCAATTGAATTATCTTCCCTTGACCAGAAATAATAATTGCCGATGTTAGTCCTTTGTAACAATCAACTTGTAGTGCATTTCTTTACAACAATAAATGCAAATTAATAAAATCCAACAATTTTGGGATTCTTTTTAAATATTTAATCATGAACAATTTCCTTCGCTTCTGTTTTATGTCAAATCAATGTACCTTCCCCATATCATTATTTCGCTATCTCTGTTGTCAAGTTTATATATATATATATATATATTACCTTTTCTTTAACATTTTCAAATGATGCTGGTGAGACTACAGAAAAACAAACAAGGAAGACATCTGTTTGTGGATAACTCAATGGACGTAACCTATCGTAATCTTCTTGTCCGGCTGTATCAAATAAACCTAAGGTATAGGGTTCTCCACCTATCATAACAGTTACTGCATAATTATCAAATACCTGCAAAAAATACAAGTGTGTTAGCAATAGAAATTTCATTGTTACAGCAGCCACTTGAGCTTAGAGTGCATTAATGCTTTTATGGGTGATCTCATGGAAATTTTGAAAGCGAATAAATCATGTGAAACAGAATATGAATATACATTGTATGTAACTATCTGAGTAATGTTTTATTAATTTGCTGATACAGAAATTTAAATATTTGACAAATAGCAGAGATTAGCAGTACAAATATATTATATCTATAGAATAGGTTTTCAATAATTTCAATTTTCAATAACATGACTTCAGCCTTTCCTCAGATTGTTGTACATTCGATCATCCTTATTACATGTATTAAACTCTGACCGACCAAATATCAGTTTGACAAACAAATTTTTGGGGTAAAATTAAGAAAACAACCAGTTTTCCACAAAACTGTTTATGATTTATGATTATGGCATACTCAGCAGAAATAAACACAGAATTGCAATGGTTTTGAATTTTGACAGTATAAATCTTGAATTTTAGCCTCATAGTTTATTGATGTAAAACTTTAAGGGGGCAACAAATTCATTTTTTCTTTTATCATGTTAATAAATCATTTAATGCCTAAAAATAAGATGTTGATTTTTTTGCATTATGATCACATTGTACACAAGATTTAACTATTTGTACATAAAAAGGAAATTTTGTGACCCCAAATGCTACACATTTAAGGTTAAGCAGAAACTTTTTGCCCTGCAATGCGAAATAAAATGTATCAAAACTTACTGTTGGTACATATTCTGAAGGGAATTTATTAGTTGTATATGATATTAATAAACATGTCTTTCCTACAGCACCATCTCCCACAACCACACACTTGATTGTCTGCATGGTGGAAATATCTGAAAAAAACAACATAAACTTGAGCAAAGTTTTCTATATATAGATTTCATACAAAAATTGTATACTTTAAGGAATGATTAGGTTTCAAACCCTGCTTAAGCATGGTAATTCTTACAAATTTAAGTTCTTCAATATTCATAGCAATTAAATAGAGGCAATGGTTGAGTTGTAGTAATTGTCAAGATTAACATTGGTTACCCTGGAATTTACTTCCTTATTCTACATATTGAAACCCATGTGTAAACATAAGTCATATTTTACCATGTTTGGTTTATATGACTTTAAATTAATCATAATTCTTCCTTAGAATTATTTTTGTACACTATTTCCTCTTATTTCCTGACAAAAAGCAGAAATATACAAGTGAATCTGTGAGCATCTGTGAGCTACTGCTCACTAATGATAACCCAGCCCCGCTAAAGTATACGTTAAACAGAAAGTTGTTGAGTGATGAATCTGAAAACGCATCACACAGTATAGCTGACTCATATAAACCCTGAAACCAAATTTCAGAAATCCTTGTATTGTAGTTCCTGAGAAAAATGTGACGAAAATTTTCAACTTGGCTATCATGTGTAAAATGATACAAGTGTTCGGTAAACAGGAAGTTGTTGAGTGATGAATCTGAAAACGCATCACACGGTATAGCTGACTTATATACATGAAACACTGAAACCAAATTTCAGAAATCCTTGTAATGTAGTTCCTGAGAAAGATGCAACGAAAAGTATTCATGGGACGGAAGGACGGACAGAGGTAAAACAGTATACCCCCACTTTTTTAAAGCGGGGGTATAATAAATAACTGAAGCATGCCTGTAGCCTCTAGGGACCTGGGTTTTACAAATGTATTTGGCTTGTCAAGTTAGTAAATATTCAATATTTTGATGTACTTCTTTCATCTGAAAATGATGTATCCAGGAATTTTGTATGTAACTCATAAGGATTCTCGTGTATTAACTGAAGTTTAAATTTTCAATTTGTAATCATTTGTCTTGAATCAATTACATGTACATGATGTAAGGCCTTATACAATGCTTTACTACCTTTCTGTACATGTGCCAGCCCCCACTGTGGAAATGACAATACAATGTATGTTTGATTTCAAATACATGTATTCATAATGATAAAAGTAATTTGGAAAAAAATGTAATGAATTCAATGATTGATGTTAAAACAGTTATGGCTAGTTAAGCTGAGTTTTTTCCAATTTACTTTTATCATTATGAATATTTGAAATTAAACATCCATATTGAAATCAAGTTAACCTTATCCAAAATCAATATACATTGTATTGTCATTTCCACACTGGGGGCTGGCACATGTACAGAATGAGCAAAACTTCTAAAAAGCCCCATGCGGCAACGTTTTGAAGTACACACATCATTTCATTTCTTTCAACATAAGAATTGAACATACAAAAAACTGTGGCAAAATAAGATAAATTTTTCTAATTATTCAATATTTCTAAAACATCTGAGATTAAATATGAGTGTGTAAAAGTGGATTGTCCACTGTGGACAGGTAAAAATGACAAATTCAATGTCTTTTTTTGTACTCATTTAAAAAGGGGGATGCTGATTGCGTACATTTTGTAAGTTAATATAAATGCACTTTTTTCTTTGTAACCATGGTAACTGGATTTAAAATTTATTTTTTAATCTAAATTTTCATTAGCATTTGCTGAAACATAATTAAATAATGCAATTAATCGTCTATCTTGATAAAGTGTTCTCCTGTCAGGTGTGTTGATCTACCTGTACAAGTGATTAGTGATCTTTAGCCAGATATCTTAGGGCTTTACAATTGTAATCAGGAGGGCCCTTTGGATTATAACACAACAAGGGTTATGCAATTACATGCAATTGATTATAATTGTGGTATAATTTCAGAGAGATCCATACACTTAAACACAAGTTATTGTCTGGAAACAAGAAAAATGCCTTTTTGGGCCTCTTTTTGGCCCCTAATTCCTAAACTGTTAGGACCATAACCCCGAAAATCAATCCCAACCTTCCTTTAGTGGTTATAAACCTTGTGTTTAAATTTCATAGATTTCTATTTACTTTTACTAAAGTTATTGTCTGGAAACCAACTGTCTTTGGACAACAACGACATGATACCAATATACAATGATATACGATCACAAAATTTTTTTGCGGTCGTATAAAAAGATAAAGACAAAAACACAAACAAAGTTGTACAAAACACACCATAGACTACTAAAGAATGAGCAACACAAACCTATGAGCCTTTTTTTTTGGAAAATTAACTGGCCTGGCAAAATTTTACTGGCCTTGTGATTAACAGTGTAAACAGCTTCCATAAATGAAATGATCTTTTATCACAATTCTGTTATCCGAACATATGGGCATTTTTAAATCAGTGATCCCAGGGACCGCTGTGCGTCGCCAATGTCGCAATTTGCGATTTTTTATTTCATCTGGCGACAAAAAACGGCTGCTGGCGATATTTCTGGCGCCAACATTTTCCTATGTAAAAATTTTCATTTCTTGACAATATCGATCTTCATGTTAATTGGTAAAAGTTAAAAAAAATAAATTGTACAAAATTTTACCTGACGACAAGTTTATGACTTTGTTTACAACCCCAAGCTAATCAACGTTACAACAGGTGTCATAATCTGTTGTTACAGGTAATCCATTTATCGGATGGGTCATTTATGATCATCAACATTAATTAATTCAAATAGAATTGGTCAGTCTGCATTTGTCTATTTCATTTGAAGAAATGTTCATACGACAAGACAATTTTCAATGTTTACCGTAGTTAAATGAAGAAAAACATAATTGACAGGAAGTTGAAAACCATAATCAAATTGTTAAAAACATTGTTTTACTTGTTTTCTGTAAAAAAATAGCAAATTCAAACGAAATTTGTCTTTGACTGCCCTCAGTTATGATACGAAAATAACAAAACGACCGCCATTGTTGGTCATGTTTACTTCTTCTACATACTGTGTATAATCCTCCAAAGAGGGAGCACACCGAATAAAGAAAGATAACTCTCTTTACTTTTCCTAGCATTGAGATACCTACTTAAGACATGTCTTAGATATGGCTACATACTTCTGGCTTTAGAATTTATATGTTTGGGTCTTTTGAGTTATGGGAAGAGTTAAAGAGGGGTTTAGTAGCAGGGTTGGTAGGGTGCCTTGGTCATCTTTTTCTGTATTCTTTATTTCTAATACAATTTTTCACTATTCTGTAAATCTAAACACCTCTTATTCTGTTTTCTTCATACAATTACCCATTTTTTCTATTTTTTATTTTTAGTTTAAAAATTCTCTATTCTGTAGCATTTACAGACCATAAGCTAATGTATATTCTTCTACATACTGACAAAGAAAATAAAGTACACATGTCAGTTTTGTTGTATGTATAGAAACCCTATGCAATAACTTACTTAGTGTAACATGTTAAATGATGTAAAGTGCAGGTTGAGTGCATAAGAAATTTAAATTGAACATAGTTTAAATTTTGATAGAAGAATTAAAGACTCTAGCTGGCTCTAAAGTTTGCTCCAAGTTTTCAAAACTAGCGACAAAATATAGGAGCTGGCTATTTTTCTGGCTCCAACTTTTGGGAGCCAGAGCAGCCCTGGATCCCCTTTCTTAGTAACGCCGATTCCGTTGGTAAGGCGGTGAAACATTGTTAGTTTATCGTGTTAAGAGAAAAGTCTTGATTGTTAACTTTTGATAGAGTTTCACCTTGAATGAATCGGTGTATGCTTTTTTTCATGTAAATATCCTGGTATGATGTAGGATGTAAAAATCATAACTTGCCAGTTAAAAGATTATAAATCATTTACGCTAAAAATGAAGCCACGACGCATATTTCTGACAAAGTCTATCACTTTCCTCTGTATAATCTTCAGGAAAATAAATTAGAATTATTCTTATTATTTCATTTATTTTTGTCTTTCTACTGTAGTACATACGAAGTCGGCTTGCCACGTGAGAACAAAAAAAAAAATCACAAAAATATATCATACAGAATATTAGGTGCGATATTTTAATTTGATTACAACTGTTTGGCAAATAAATGCAGTGAAAACAAAATACTGACTGGTCTTATGCCTTGTTTGATTTTTCGTAATCTGGGTCATGTGCAAATTTATCTGGGTGATAAAAATGTCGACATCAAAGAAACATTGAGAAAGTAAATTAACCTTGTCATCTGGTCATTGTAGATTTTGGTTTCTTATTACAAGGTGCATACGAAGTTAATAACAGTGATTAAGACTACTAAAATTTCTTTTAACTAAACAATTAACAACAAAGTGTTGATGTTAAGAGCTAGATTAAGAAAATAATTCAGAAACACAAACGAAGACATTACCTAAAGAGTATATATGAATATTCATTGATTGATGAAAGAAACATTTTAGGACAAAAAATATCTTTAATTTTAAACGCACCACGGGTAAATTAAAAAAAATAGTTGTATTTAGTACATATTAATAAAAGATTTGAAAAATGAACTCACAGAGCAAATTTCTTTTAACATATATTTAGATAATTTGGTTACTGTCAAAAGAAAACAAATTACACTCAAACGGAGAATTGAAATATTTTTTCACACAGATTGATGATTTTTAGATTAAAAAATGATTCTACATGACATATACATCTTATTATTTAATCAACTAGCATGTCTACATGATGTACATGCATGTCTGTCTTGAGCAGAAGCTACCTAACTTCTTTTTTTCTCCATTGCTTAGCATCACAAAGAGTAAAACAATAAATGATGCATTGTGAATGTGAGTAAAAAATATCAACTTCACATCACCAAATCTAGCAGTAAAAAGCATGAAATTGGTATGGTATCGCGATGTAGTGAAGGAACAAAGAAAAGAAAATATATAGCAATTTTTCCTGTGTCACCTATGCCTGTTACAATTTTTTTTTTCACCTGCTACATGCAGCACACCGGAACACCCATTTTCCCGGGCAATGGACATCGATCGATCGATCGATCGAGAGAGAATTTCTATAATGTTTTAAAGTGGTACGTTTTTCTGTTGTTTGTTGTTAAAAAATTGAGAATAGAAACGGGAATGTGTCAAAGAGACAACAACCTGACCAAAGAGCAGAAAACAGAACAAGGCCACCAATGTTGTTTTTTGTTGTTGTCAGTTAATTTTTTTCTCTGCGTATTTATAACATAACTGTAAAGTTTATTTCAAGCTTGGCTTACGAACAAAGGTTTGAGTTTATTTTATGCAGCGACGTGTAAAACAATCATATATCTCTTGTATTTTCATAATCAGCTATTCATGACATTGACTATATGCCTTTTGAGTATGTGCCAGAACAATGTAGAATTCTTACTTCATCTCTTCATGACAGTCATGTTCTGGAAGTTAATAGACGTAATGACGCCAGCAAACATGTTTATCCCCGCCTGATTCTGTAATTGTCTGGTCCAAATCAGGAGCCTGCAATTCAGGGGTTGTCGTTTGCTGCTGTATATCATATGTGTTTTTCTTTATTGTTTTATACTTAACTCAGGCTGTTAGTTTTCTCGTTTGAATTGTTTTACATTTTTCATTTCTGGGCCTTTTATAGGTAACTATGAGTTATGTATTTTGCTCATTGTTGAAGGCCCTACGATGACCTACGTATAGATATAAACTTCTATGTCATATGGTCTCTGGTGGATACTGTTGTCCATTGGCAATCATACCACATCTTCTTTTTTTTAACTAATGAATACAGAACTTGACATTTTCATGAACTGATCTAGTATCGAAACTACTAAATGCACCTACTTGTCGAATGTCTTTAAAGCAAAGAAAACTGGACTTTCATGCATGAAAGACTTCTTCGAGATATTTCTAGATCGATAAAAAAAAAATTGACAGCCAAAGCAAGTTGTTTCTCAGACCATAAAAAGCACAGTATTGTTCAAGTTTTCATTAGTTGTGCCCTTTCAATACCTTCAATATTTTTTGGACTTTTATATTTGGTGGTAGGGTGTCTGAAAGTGAACTTATGAGATCATCCAGAATCAATAGTACCACATATCCCCTACCATGTAAACAAATTCCTGCAGTTTGAGAATTCGCCAGACAGGTACATGTACCGTTGACTCTGTCATTATTTTATGTGTAGCATACTTCTGGCACATAAGGGCATGCATTGAAATCAATAGAGAAACTAGATACATCTTGTAAAACGAGTATCGTCCTTTTAGCGTGTGTACATTTAAGCATGCAGGAGTTATATTTCATTTAGTGTGTGCAGGTGCGGGAATTCTTGTTTTCCAACATAACTGTTTAGTCAGTAATTCTAGCGTTACATGACTTTCGTGGAACTCTTTCGGTTTTCTATAATTTCTGTATTAAATCTATCTAACGGTCAAAATATGATATCTATTAAAACATAACTGAAAATTTATTACTTGTATATGTTTTGTAAGGTTCACTCTAGATGTACAATATACTTTTAAGTGATTGTTTAAACAATCAGCTTTTACCGAATGTTTGAAAGACATTACCAAATTTTCAAATGTTTTTGTTTTTTAAATGACATATTAATAATCAATAAATAAAAGAGATATTTTTAAATGTTAACGTTTAATACAATTCTGATTTCATCAAAAGCATCACATTTTCTCAATATATATATAGATATCAGTATATGTATTCATCATCTAAAAATATTGTATTAAACAATTATTAATTAATAATTTTAAATAGTTACGGTAATTCAGATTAACATTTTACAAAGATCAACGATTTTATCTTTTACACACCGTTGTCACCTGATAAGAAATGTTTATTGCCAATGATTAACAGGTTCTATAATTACAAGTTCCCCATCAGCATATTGATGGAAAAGCTTCACCTACAGTGATGCCCGGATGCTGTATCTAAGGAGCTGCTACGTCACCGGATAAGAGAATAGGACTTAAACCTGTTAAATAGGTACACACGTGCGAATATAAACAAAGTTTGATCTCCTCTGATTTTATCCCATTAGCACAAGTCAATTAAGTGATCAATGAATGACATGTTGTTTTTTACTCTTTCAGGATCTACAGGGGTCAATATTAACTTTTTAAGGCCAGTAGCCAGCTGGGCTACTAGACTTGAAAATCAGTTAGCCCAGACAAAAGTTAGTAGCCCACTTTATATCACTATCACCGTGTGAAGCCCACAAAGCAAGCTGAACTTGCTAGGGGGGTTTTGGGGCATGCCCATTGATGAATATATGTTAACACATCACAAATAAAATACAATATCATGAATATTGAAAATAAATTCCTGTCATGCTTGCAAAAATATTTAAGAATAGCCTTTTACTTGCGTGATGGGTCTTAGACACTTTGCATTTCAACGATGTAGATGCTAAGGATAATTTTTGACAGCTGAAGGACAATCATGCTTACGACAAGACTAAGCTAGTATATACAGGACATGTCTTGTCAACACTCAGGTTTATGAAATGACGTCAAAGACATGAGAATGCCTATTACAATAATGAGAATTCTGATGATTGATACCTCTTTTGTTTTGGTTTACAGACGGAAGATGTTAAGTTGATTTAAGTTAAAGTCTTCACATATTTAAAACAGCAAATAAGATGAACTTAAACAGGCCTTAGCAACCGATTTAACATACAGACACAGTACACTGTGTCTGTAATGACTGTACAGACAATAAATGATAAAGAAGACACTCCCAAGCCCCCTTTTTGTTTTTAAAAAGTTACGTTTTCTTGTATTATTTTGCCAAAAAAAATACACAGTTTGTTTTGATAACAGTTCAAGGAATATACCTCCTTCAAAAGAAAGGTTTAAATTGAGAATGACGAGGATAAAAGAGGAGAACATTAACATTTACTGGCACCGGAAGCCATGCCGCCATTATTTTTGACAAGACTCCGAACATGAATTCAATGGATAAAGAATCTCAGTGGTAGAAAGGAAAGCTAAATCCCAAATAAGTACTTTGACTGGATGCCTTATAATCTATCTAGGTTCATACTTAGATCTTATGTTGATAATCATTCAAACAATACCTACAACACTAATTTCCGGGGTGTTCAGTTAATCCAATTTTAACCGGAAAAACTTACAGCGCATGCGTGTATGACGTGATTTTCCTCTTTAAATAGCTCCAATAAATACACCAGTAACGTAGCACCTGTCAACATTCAAATGATCGGCAATACACAAATTCAGGAGTTATATGTCCGAAGTTTAAATCCAAATATATCAACGAATCAAATTTCTGGCCTATTTTTATGGTTCTATTCTTGGATAAAACTGGGACTATTAGAGAAAGAAAATAGAACAAGCCTGAGATATAGATCTAGTCAATTATTAATCAGTCTTTAATTCAAACCTTTTTATGATTTTTATAGGTCAATTGTTCTGTAATTAATTATTTACTAATTAATCAGAAATTCATATGGACTCAGTTAGCTTATTTGTTTGGTAAGCAGATATATTTTTTAATCATTCATTGACTAGTTTTGACAGAGTCATTTTCCCGTATTTTCTGTCTAATTATTTGTATTAAATTATCAACAATTGGCCTCAAGACTTTTGCCTGTTCACAAGCAATGTGCAGTATCACAATCCATATCCAAACACTGGAAAATCTATCAGCCGGGAATGCATCTTATACCAGCCATGTTACAGGTTGGATCGATGGACTTGTGTCAGGAATCTGATTTTCAGTAGTTGTCGTTTGTTGATGTGGTTCATAGGTGTTTCTCGTTTCTCGTTTTTTATATAGATTAGACCCAGTGGCGGATCCAGAAGGGGGTCCGGGGTTGGAACCCCTTTTTGGACGATCAATGCTTTTGAATGGGGACATAAAGTTGGAACCCCCTTTATCCTGGGTTGGGACCCCCCTTTTAAAATGGCTGGATCCGCCCCTGTGACCGTTAGTTTTCCCGTTTGAATGGTTTTACGCTAGTAATTTTTTGGGGCCCTTTATAGCTTACTTTTCTGTGTGAGCCAAGGCTCCGTGTTGAAGACCGTACTTTGACCTATAATGGTTTACTTTTATAAAGAGGAAGGGCCAATTTCCCCTGAAATTTTTTCACAGAAGGGCCAATTTCAAAAGTGCCGAAACTGAGACTACTATAACACATGCCGAAAGAATAAAATTTACGATAAAAACATGAAATAAAAATGTTTTTTGGTCAATATCTCGATTTTTATGTATTATGTTATGTCTGGAAAATAGTTACTTTAACCTCCAAAAAAGGATGAAAGTCAAATATGCGGAATGTACGTACCGTGTTTTTAGGTTGGAAAACAGGAATCCCGTAGAAGGATATTTCCAACCAAAAAAAAAAGTTATGTTTTTGATGTTGTTGTAATTTATACAACTTTTCCCTCAAAATGAAATTGGTTTAGTGTGTCCTTAATACCTAAAAACAACTTTTTAATAAAAGTGGAACATCACTTAATTTTACCTACATAGCTGCTTAATATCGACGATGTTTCCAAGAGTCGACGTGGCTCTATCGGTAGCGCTTAAAACTGTAAATAATGGATTGTTTTTAAGATGGGGTTCAAATCTCACGCTAATTTTTCTCATTTTTTATGTCGAAATATTAAAATGTTATGTTTCTATCTCATTTTTTCGGATGTTTGTTTAATTCAAATAGTCACACTGAAGTAGGTGCTTGTACATAACCAATAACACGAGGATTGATTATATAGCAATGAAGCCCAAATGTTGTGTGTGTTATACACATAACGAAAAAAGGACATAGCAGAAAAATTTCAAAACAACAAAAATATTTTTTCTAAATCTTGAACAAGAACATTTTAGAAAATGGTATGATATGTAACAAATGCAGACAATAATTTTATCGCCAATCCACCAACTGTGTACTGGCATTGTTACATTGTCCCTATACCGGAACCTAAGTCATCAGAAAATGAAACAACATCACAGAAAAAATCAATTACACTACCAATCGTGACTGTAGGTAAAACATCAAGAAAGTGTTGAATCTGTATCACAACATCCATTTGGTACAATACCATGCAGAAAAGACCAGATTACATGTGTTTGTTACGCAAGCCATTCTAGTACCAACTGGTGTAAGCTGTTGTCCGGTTCATATAGACGGTAAACCTTAAAAGCTGGAACAGTATATAGATATAGATACATCCAGATTGAGGAAAACAACGTCCCAGTTAAATGCATCCGATATTTTTTGGCTTCTTGACATTAAAACAGAGACCGATCTTGAATCAGATTAGCTGATTTATATCAGATAATTAGATTATTAAATGTTTCTTGTATTTATATTTAACCCCGTTTTTAGACGCCACTTAGGGGCATTCAGTTTTCGGTCTGTGCGTCCGTCCGTCCGTCCGTCCCGTCGTTCATCCGTCTGTCCCGTTTCAGGTTAAAGTTTTTGGTCAAGGTAGTTTTGATGAAGTGGAAGTCCAACCAACTTGAAACTTAGTGCACATGATCCCTATGATATGAGCTTTCTCATGTTAATGCTAAATTACAGTTTTATCCCAATTTCATGGTTCACTGAACATAGAAAATGATAGTACGAGTGGGGCATCCGTGTACTATGGACACATTCTTGTTTATAATATTTTGTTAATTTTAAGTTAAACAAAACTGTGAAATATTCGACGCTACAAATCACCTACCAACATTAACACGCTAACTGAAGCACCATGTTTTTTTTAATACAAAACTAATTTTTAATATCTATCAGTTGATAATTCATATTTTAATGCTCCTCACCTCAGGACATTTATAAACAAAATCAATATTGGTTTTGATAAAAAAAAAAAAAATCAGTAGTCTTGGCCTTGATTATTGTAGTTATACCTGTTCAAGGTATGAAAATAGATGATGTGACGTGTTTTCATATACTATAATTAGTATCCTTAGGGCTATTTAAAACATGATTTACCTAGCTAATCAAATGAAAAAACTCACGGGAAAATGGCCCTACCTCTTTTGACTTGGATGGAGAGTTGTCTCATTGGCACTCATACCACATCTTCTTATATCTATTATGAACAAGTTTCCGAGCCTTGAATAAAATAATAGACCATATATTCTGTCAATACTCGCTTATATTTTGGCATATGACAAGGTCATGCATGCTTTCCACATATTGCTTAATGATGCCTTTTATACTAAATCCATTGGGTGTACTGATTGACATCAGAGACATGTATTATATGTCTCTGTTGACATGTTAGTCTCTCGAGGTTAGTCTGGGAAAATATGGTACATTTATTAATTGAAATAGCTAGGGATTTGAACTAGCTTTGCGTAACTGCGAGTACTTTTTTGTATATTTGCTAATGTTTACAACTTATTTTTAGTTTGTTCTAGTAATGTTGTGCTGTTTGTTACACCACAGTGGCACTGGTCAATGTTAAGGAGGGTCCCAAGTTTAGGAGGAGTTCGAGCTCTCATATATAAATGCATTTGTCTTGATATAATCGGCATCAGTGAAACACCAACCCAATAACACGGGTAAACCAAAGGAGACATTTGAAGGTCATCATACCATTTTCAATAATAAACGGGCGCAAACACTGAATATGTACAATGCAAGCTCAGAATCTCTTCGAGTCTTTACAAGTTAAAAGTTAGACTATGAAGAATACCATAAAGGAAATCCTTCTTTGTACCCTTTGATCATTCATATAACCCCCAGATTATTCATGGTATGCATTTTAGTGCATAGGAAATTGCCAGATGAGCGACCAAGCAGGATCTTTGGAGTCGTTATAGGTATACATAATTAGCCCACTCGGATGAAAAATATGATTGCTTCAAATCAAGTTAAAAAATGTCTCGGGAAATATTATGGTGTGCAGAACCAAAATTACCAGCGTAAAAAGTTATGCGTGCTTCATAGCATATATGTACATTGTACAGCGATTTTTTTTATCAAATTTGAAAATATTCTGAATCATTTTCATTGCACCAAACGCTCCATCTATTACAGCGTGTTGTCTGACTTAATATCACATCCGTTACTTTTTGTTTTATTTTTCAATTAATCTTCCATTGGACTTTCGAAATGAAGTTAAGTGAATCGGTTCACCGTTAGGTAAACCAGTCGTATTTTAAGTAAATTTTATATTGATTTATTTGAGTTATCTCCCATTGAACGCAAGACAAGTGCATATCAATCTATTTATGGTTGGAATATAGATAAATATGAATAAAAGAAAATGTAAGCCAATTAAAAAAAAAAACAAAAAACAAAACAACAACCCCAAAACAGTAGGTATAAGCCAATTAAAAAACAAAAACACAACAATTTACGCAGTAACAGAAAAGATAACCAGATAATTAACAATTGAAGTGAATGATTAATTGACAGTTCTTGTTCTGTATCTTGCAGAAATCTGACCACTTTGAAAATACAGTAAATTTTACACGTAAAAGGAAAATGGTCTGATTATTGATTGATTGTTGCTTGGTTAGCGTCCAGTGGCAATTATTTCATGCATATTCAGATATTTACAAATAAAAAAATAATACAAAAAGATAGGTCGATCGGGATGAAGGGCGGGATATATTTGGACTGCCACTTGGAAATGAGGTTATGTTGGATAAGTCAAACATTTTGCTTTGCAACAGACCACCTACGGACACCTCGTATTATTATTGCCAGGGTTTTTCAAAGTACAGAGAGCGTGGCAACCACCCTTTACCAGGCATCGGATTAAACATCCGCATTCCGACCGGACGTGACTGCGCTTTACTAAACCCCACACAGTAAAAAGGATGCACCACTTTAGGAAGGGTTTAACTACCAGACGGGTGAAGGGATGATCATGTTTCTATTTATAATGCTTTATCATGCATTATATTAACTTGTATTCCTTGTTTTGTAGATTGATGTATATTTGTATGTGACTGGATGGCTGTGATTGAGCCCATTGGCGGATCCAGCCATTTTAAAAGGGGTTCCCAACCCAGGATAAAGGGGGTTCCAACTATATGTCCCCATTCAAATGCATTGACTTCCAAAAAGGGGTTCCAACCCCGGAACCCCCTCTGGATCCGCCACTGGAGCCTTATATTTGTATGACTGTTTTGATACCTTAGCAATGACTGAGAATGAGCCGTAGTGTGCTTGAAAAGAAAATGAATTTTTTTTAGTTATATTATACATTGGATAATAAAAGTATGCTACTCTCACAAGGAGATACACGTGTTGAGTTTAATTGTATAAATAATGTATGTTCGTTTAAGTCTGGCGAACTAGATAAATGAAATAATATTGATGCATATTCGTATTTTTTTATAAATCTTCAGTGTAAAATATCGTATACATGGTTGATCGACAAAAATATCAATCATGAATATCGTTCAAGCCTTATTTTTAGTCACCTGCATGGCACAAAGGCGTCCGTTTTCCGTCCTCTAAGCCCAGTTGATCCAAACTTGGCCACAATAGAACTTGGGGTATCTAGTGAACAAACAGTGTCTTATGATACCGCTGGCCTGCCAACAAAAGCCACCAAGTTTAAAGACAGAACATAGGGCGGTAAATGCAAGTATTGTCTATTATTTTGAAAACCATTATAAATAGAGAAAATCACACAGCTAGGTCAAAAATTGTCAAACAAGGCAGAGATTGTCAGTAAATATCTTATAGGAGTAATGGTCCTTGAATTATGATTTTTACCCATTTTTTACAACTTTGGTAAAACTTTAGAAGATAAATAGATAAAAACTGTAAACAGCAAAAATAATCAGCAAGACAAGATCTCATATAGGTGAATATAGCCGAAATTGTGAGTCGACCCTTTAAAGGAGTTACTACCATTTAATGATGATTTTTACCCATCTTTTGCGAAACTATAGAAAAAAAAAACATACTGTGAACAATGAAAAAGATGAGCAAGACAAGATCTAAAGAAAAGTCAGCATAGCCTAAATTGTCAGTTGCATGATTCCTTATAGGAGGTATTTCCCTTTAATAACGATTTTTTTACCCTTTTTATGTTTTGGACAAATCTATAGATGATAGAGAGAAATTGTAAATGATCTGCAAGACATGACCTAAAAACTGGTCAACAAGGTCGAAATTATCAGTAAACTTCATTTAGGAGTTATTGCCCTTGAATGATGATATTAACCCATATTTTGGGTTTTGGGCAAAAACAGGAAACGAAAGTGATGGAATTAAAATATAGTTCAAGTTTGAAAACACAAATCCTATTAGTAATTCTCTACAGGGGTGTAGACATATGTACAACTAGAAAACCTCCGTCAGAACGTGAATAACAAGATCCATGATTAAAGGCGTCCGTTTGGTTGTTCGGGATGTATAAATACACAGTCACGGCAAGTCAGAATGAGGACTATAAATCAATCCGTTGAAATAACTATTTAAGGGGAATATGTATGACCTACTGCAAGGCAAAATTTCTAACCATATCCAACATATACTTCCTTTTTAATGACATCCTATTGCCCCGCCATTTATCCCAGTCAACCAATTTCGAGACCTACAACTTTTATTTATTGAACCACAAAATTTGATTTATTATTTAATGTATCCTCGTTAAGACTATGCATGCTTTTAGATCGGTACTTGGTGTCTCAGTTTGTTTTTTTTTGTTAGTGTTTATTAACGCTTCATACTGATCTGATGAGTCAAACCCTTTCAACTGCCTTTACAGTTTGTTCTTATGTTGTGCTGTTACAGCAATGTCCCAGGTTAGAAGAGGGTTGAGCGCTCGCAAATATGTTTAACCCCTCCTCATTCTGTATGCGCCTGTCCCAAGTCAGAAGCCTGTAAATCAGCCGTTGTCGTTGGTTGCTGTCTGTAATTTTCGTTTTTCATTTATTGTTTTAATATGATAAATCAGGCCGATTATTTTCTCTTTTGAATTGTTTTACTTTTGCCATGTCGGGGCCTTTTATAGCTTACTATTTGGTATGGGTTTTGCGTATTGTTGAAAGAGCACGGTGACCTATAATTGCTTACACCCACGTCATTTGGTCTCTGGTGAATAGTCGTATTTATGCAAACAACTTTCTACAGAACTCTACGTACATTCTTTAAAGTCAACAAAATCAAAAGACATAAGATTATATATATATACTATAAAAATAACAGCTCTGAAATAATAATAATATATAATATCATACATTTCGACAGATCATAAAGTATTTATTACACCTGCAAGCAAGACATCGATCTCAACCAAGAAAGTGACCTGTTTCTGAACATGCAGTCTACATCACGTCTAAATTCAACTTTATATATTGTCACTTCATGGTGCCGGAGCTGAAAGAGAGAAACAAGAGTAAGATAAGAATAGTTTATTTTACTACATGTAGGACAGACACGATAAATAAATTGAAAAAAAAAATCATCTGCAGAGAAGAGGAATAAAAGCAGATGAAGGGGAAACTTCAATGATACTGCAACCTAACGACACGTTAAACTAGAAAACATCTAGGGGTCAGCATATGTGGTCTTTAACAATAGACATACATATCTGCACAAAATGTCAAGCACTCTATCATTAGAATCTATATAAGTTTTGATTAAATTAGATTTAAAGTAACACTATAGTGATATACAATGGACAACATTCATATACTTAGACAATCATTGACGAGGATTGTGACCACTGGGATTGAAAAAAATATAGGATGTACATTTGTCTTATTAAAAAGAGTACAGTTAAAGTGGATTGTTATTAACTGATGTCCTTTCCTATATAGTGCTATAAAAAATTGTGACATAACACATATAATTGCAAATAAAGATTTGCATTAGTGCTATACTGGTGTGTAATACATGAACCATGAGCACATGTAAACAGGAATATGTTTGTTTTTTTAAAGAATATTCGTCCAGAATATGCATGAAATATTTGCTACTGGACATTTATAAAAAAATAAATCGAACACCAAAAAGTTACAAATTCAGTAGCAATTACAATAAGTATTATTTATAAACCAAGCATACGCTTGTGGTTTCTTATATCTTCGTCATTTGGTCTCATTTGCAATAATACCACATCTTCTTATTTTCATATTTCTTATCACAGAATATTGACTTGAAACTTACTGAGAAAATGTCCGTTCCCACTATCTTTGTTAGAAGAAAACTTCTTAATTGTAGCTTTCGTTACAGGAAATTCCCGATTTGGTAAAATCTTAGTTTGGTTTTCCTTACCAGGCATGGATGTGGTTGTGGTCGGGTATTCCCGATCTAGTAAATGTGGTGTTGTAAAAGGATATTCTCGGTCTGGTAAATATTTTGTTGTAACAAGATATTCTCGATCAGGTTCCGGTGTTGTTGATATAGGATATTCTCGATCAGGTAACTGTGTTGTAATAGGATATTCTCGCTCGGGTAAATATGTCGTTGGAATAGGATATTTTGTTGTTGGAATAGGATATTGTGTCGTTGTTATAGGATATTGTGTTGTTGTAATAGGATATTCTCTCTCGGGTAAATATGCTGTTGTAACAGGATATTCTTTCTCGGGTAAATCTGTTGTTGTAATAGGATATTCTTGTTTTGGTAATTGTGTTGTTGAGGTATATTGGCGAAATATTGTAGTTTGAGAAGGGTATTCTGTTTCAGGTTTTGACGTTGTGGTGGTAGAACGTGTTGTTGTAGGTGGAAGTGTTGTGGTAGAAAATGTTGTTGTAGGCGGAAGTGTTGTGGTAGAAAGTGTTGTTGTAGGCGGAAGTGTCGATGATTTCGTCGTAATCGTCATTATCGTTGGGACAGTAGTTGATCGTGTTGTGGATGTTGTTGTCGTTGGTATTTTGGGTTTGACAGTGTGCACAGTTTCTACCGTAGCTAAATGAAAAATGAAAAATGTGAATACTAGTAATCAGTATACATTGTATTTGCCATCGAATCTAAATATACGTATCAGGTTAAAATAATGAGCATCCGATGTGACGAAATTCAAAAACATATGAATAAAAGGAGGATACGAGACAGCGACCCGACGATGCAAATAAATTGAAAAGTTTCATTTTCCCTTGATTTCGTAGCTGAAAGCAAAAACTGACAGTATTTTCTTTCTGTGTTCACTTTGTAAATGAAAAACACTGCTAGTTTTCAAAATAATAAAAACAAGTAAAATGAAAACGTAACTTTTAATCGTTTTTCAGTTTGAAAAGCTAATATAAAAAAAATAACACAAAAGTCACGTAGAATGAATAAATTAGAATTATGGTATGCAGCAATATGACAGCGACTCAGCGACATGAATAACCAAAATACATATGGTCTAAGTCATCTAAACATATTAAACTTGTATGTTTGTTGGTTCTTGTTTCGTAAAACAGAAAAACGAATGGAAGAAAACTGACGTCCTCGAATCTTGAATATTGGCATTATAACTACATATAAAGCTATGAAATTGTGCATAGCATTCATTTTAAATAAGAGGCTAAATAAATAATGTACATTGATGAAGAAAGTACTATACATTTAACATAATACTTACGAAACTGACAAATGTAAGAAAATTTATTTGGCCACAAGTGGCATTCCCTATCGTGCCACAAGCCATGGTCTCCCATATGTATTTGTGCACAATCTTGTGTAAGACGTAAGAAACCGTTGCCCTCATGTACTGCCCAATGACTGTAGGTTAAGGGCGATCCTAAAATAAATCATACACATATTATTTGCAATGATTTGTATATATTTGCACGTTAAGATGAAATAGCTATTTTCGTACAACCGATTTCTGATTTTTTACAGATAATTTAAGTAAAACTATCATTGATACATATTAATTTTTAAAATCCCATGCCATGCTACCTTTAGATAAATACGTTTTATCGTATCTCTGGATTTAATTTTTTGACTTTTTTTCCCTTGAAAATGCTAGATCCATCACAAAAACGTATTAAAATTTCATAAAATTGTACAACTAACCAAACTTTTGTTTCTTTATTTACCATGCAGATACAGAAGTTTTATTTCTTTTCTATTTTTCTATTTGTTTTTTTGGGGATTCGCGATCCTAATTGTTACGCAACATATTTAATCTTTGACCTTTGAGACTACATATTTGTCTTCTTAAGGGTGGTGTAATTAAATGTTTAATTTTGATTTAAAACATCAATTGGTATGTATTAAGAAAAATACGACTAGACAATTGTTTATTCAATTTTGCCATCCTAGATTTTTTGTTCAAAATTTCTTCCTTGTCTCCCCATTAAATTCTGTGGTAACGCCCTGTGCTTATTCCGATTTTGAAGTCTATAAATATCACAACATACCATCTACCCATACAAAGTGTCCTTCATGATGTCTATCGTTTAGTCCAATCCAAACTGCCTGCTTACCAACATTCAATTTCTGTAGTGTTGTTTGAAGATAATATTGGACATCGTAACTTTTTACAAGAGCCAGATCACCACCTCTGTTATTACAGTCATGTCTCGCGCCATCCCAATATTCCTTCCGGTTCAAAACAAACTCGTAGCAAACTTTCTCAAATACTAAATGTCTATTACCATTGTTGTTACTCGCAGGGCAGTTGTATGTCGAATATGCCAAAGGCATACTCCATGATAACTTGAAAATTCCTGCAACTATAGAAAATAATGAAAAAGAACCATTATATAACTAGTTGTCCATGCATGCATTTAGCAAAGTGGTAAGGTCACTATGATTTTAATTTATTACGCAATAGTTATCTTTTTTAAACGTCTTTAAGTCTTTTTTAAATATTAACAATACCATGCTTCATGTGAGAGTTATAAACAACTTTATGGCGTGTTTTTGATCATGTAACAAAATGATAAATATCTAAACATGGCTCAATCAACAAATTTGATGGAGTTCGACAAATGTTTATTGTTTCCCCGAAAGATATCGAAGATGGATCTTCTTAAATAACACAAAAGTCTTATTGGAAATACAGGCATGATATTATTTCATTTTGATTAACGATGTCCTTCAATGCAAAATTTTACCAGAACGCGTAAACATGATTTACAATATTGTATCTAAATGGTCTACAACCAATAAAAGTCAGAACAGAACAAAATTTTGATGGAGTTGATTTATGTGAAATAATTCTTTATAATCAAATGCTAGTTTCCAATTTTGAACCTATTTTTAGTGAAACAAAGTAGGCATTCGAATAGAAAATTGTATCCAACTATTTTACCGATGTGCGTGTGTTTGTTTAAAGTGAGTTTTCCATTTCAGCTCGCAAAGAAAAGCACCGTTCAAGATAAATGGTGTATCTTATATTTTCACACTCTTATAAGTTTTGGAAAGATATGTTGAGGCGACGAAAATTTAAAAATTGTGTGTTTTTCCATATTTAGTCAGTTTTAGTCGTTTAAGTGACATTCGTCGGACAAAGCGGCATAACTCAATTATATATCGGTAAAAACTGTATCTTAACTGGGTACCCAATTCAGCAAAAATGAAATAAAAATAAGAAATTGGATGCCTTTATGATATCTTCAAAACCTGTTTAAAGGAACAGAATGATTTATTTTGAATACTTGAAATGTATTTTTGATTCAGAATGCTTATTATTAACACTATTTTGCTAATCTATTTTTAACCTTTTATAATTTAGTTGGATGCCTGAATTAGCTGTACTTTTTTTTATAAAAGTTCATGTACCACAAATTATATTTGGAAGATTCAATAAAGATGTGCGATTCTATCTATCCAGGAACGGTAAATACTTCTGCATACAGCAGTAACATAGTACATCATATGAAACAAGCTTGTTTTCGCAGCGGGAGTTATTTTCGAAGAATACACTTGAATGAATGTACACACAAATCCATTTACAGACACATCGTAATTGATTTTGCAAAATGATAAATTTATTATTGCTTCAGAATAATGATTTACGATTTGAAATGCCCTTTGACCTTTCTTTATAAATATTTTGGTGACATCAGTAGTAACAGAGAATTCACCATGTTAGGTCTACTTTCCACTATTTTGCATCATCGGAGTTTAATTATAAATGCAATATATCAATGAGAATGAATACAGAGAAAGCAAGTATCTGAGATTATCATTTCATAAAATTCGGGTTATATTTTTTGGCCGTTGAGAGGAATACATTGACATGTATATCTACTATATATTAATTAATCTTTATATTGTTTATGTATATATAAGTGAGAGAACTGCACTGCTAATTAAATAAGAAAAATAGTAATTTCTTACCACAAAGACAAATAACATTAGCAATGCAAAATATAGAAAATTCCATGTCTCGGTTATTATGGTCAGTATAGAAATTAACAATTACAATAAAGGTTATCACTATATGTATGTATCTAATCTAACCCATTAAATCATACGATGTTTCATACTGCAACAACGATTTACCTCACCTGATTCATTTTGGCCTTGTGGACTTTTGCTATATTAAGTGAAACAAAGGCGTCCGTCGTCTGTCGTGTTATTTTCTTTTAAACATATTCCTCTTTAAAACAATTTTGAGATTTAAACCAAACTTGGTCACGACCAACAAGTTATTAGATGTCTGAATATCATGCTATGCTAGTAAATATGTAGCTGATTTTAAGTTTATATTTGTGGAATAAGTAGATAATTACAGATTTTATGTAAAGCTGCTATTAGTCTAATTAAAGATCTTAGAGAAAAAACAATCAACAAAAAAAAAACTTTTCAGTTCTCCATTAAGATATTTTGTAAACAAAAGAAAATTTAGCTTTTGATAATGCATGCTTTTATTTCGTTTCATGTGACACATTTGATTTAATGCAGTCCTTGAACTATCATGAACATTTACTCCTTTACTTTGTATGATAAGGTACATGTCGCCAAACGTGTATTGCCAATTCATTTACTTTTGTTAGTCTTGATACCGTGAAACCTGTCCAATATATCTGAATTGTCATAAATGAAAGTGTTTTGTTGGATTATGGAGCTGAAATAGATGTAAAAGACATATAAAATTCATGTTACAAATTAAAAAGTTTTCAACAGTGATAAATGGAAAATTCACTATCCCTCATACATAGGGATCGCTTGTCTATTTTGTTCTATTGAGTAACCAAAAAGGCTTTGTTTCTATTGAGGGGCTTAAATTGTTGCCAAATACTTTAATTTGCATGCAACATATTTCTATCAGTATTTATTTTGAATGCATATCTCCAAACCAGATGGTTTAACTGAAAACCTTTGCCACTTTCAGAAGTACCACGTCCAGACATGGTGTAGACTCTCGAGTTGAACATTCTTTATTTTTTGTGTAATATTATATTGATGGCTAGTAAAAATCCGACAAGCGGTCATTCTAAAGTACAGAGCAGGTTATCTTCATATGACTTTAACACGTTAACGTCCTAAATATGATTGTGATGTTTGCCACTGGACGTTAAACACATAGCCACCAGACAATCATTATTATATATAGATGTTCGGCATGTACGCGATAGAAAATAACCATAGTCTACAATTTGTTTAGATTCCTTGTGCTTCAAATGCTAAAAAATCATAACCAAACAATATATCACAAAAGTAAGGTGATATTATAAACTGACCATCTCATATGCCGTACGAATACATTTATCAATGAATTTATTTAATCTTCGGTGATCCAATGATAGTGTGATTCGATAGTTGTCCAGTTACTAGATCATAAAAATCATACATGTAGTATTCCATAAGGGACTTACGAGTATTAACCCAGGGTGTGGACAGCGACGTTTATGACTACTGCATGGGTTCATATTCCTGTCAGCCTTTTTTCTACTGATAAAATGTTTGGGGTATTTAAAAATTTCTGAAGGTAGCGTTACAATCTTTTATTAGTAAAACATCTCCTAGCAATCTTCTAGTCATTCAAAACTTTCGTAACGTTAATAACACATACGTCAAATTTCACCTTTTCACCCTACAATTTTGGTACTCTTTGGTTCTAGCTTTCCCTGTGAACGGCCTTTGTTGATAACAAATAAATTCGTTTCTAGTGAACGACCTTTGAAGATAACAAATAATTTGTCATCAAGAGTAGGAATCCTTAAAAGATTTTATTGTAGAAGTTTACTTTCAGAAGGGAAGTGAAAAAAAAAATATATTTGTTTCTATCGTAATTAAGATGGGGAAAGTCAATGATTCAAAAATAAAACTTGTTCGATTTATGTTATTGAAAGAGAAAGAAAAAAGTGTTTTTTTATTTTGAAGTTTAAAAAAAAATTGAACGTCCCAAGAAAGCAAAAAAAAAAACAAACCGCACTCCCCACGCACAAACAAGATAAATAGTCGGTGCCTTATTCACCCTGTTGAATCCCGATCCCTGGCTCTGGTATTGATTAATCTAATTTAAAAACTTTATAGAAACAGAACAGAAGAAACTACGTTTGAGTTTGATTTATATTGCCTTAAAAAAGTTTATGATAAGTTTAATCATTTAATACGTTTTTTCCTTGTATTGTCCCTCTCATCAGGAGTATTTAAAAGGTTGTTGGATTGTATTTGAATATTAACTTCATTTTCTTATATTGTAATTAACAACTACGTTTCGTTCAGTAGAAACAAATTGTGAAATAGAATAACAATTATAAACGTTGTTTAGACTGTAAACAATTCAAAGTTGGATCTTAATGCCTTCCGCTGAAACATCAAACAAAAATTCTCATAGAAAGCATTCGCATATTCTATAAGTATTTCAGTTATATATATATCAATTTAGATATATCCACAACGGATTAATTGATATGACTGACTGTAAATATACACATATCATTTTGTAAAAATAAACTTTTCCCCACAAAGATATACTTTCCTCCGAAACAACGGCAAAAATATACTTTCCCCTTATGAAAACTAAAAATAACTTGAAAACAAGTCATCTGAATATGGTAATATTTTCATGTTGCCTGACAATAATTGAAAGAGATTAATAAGCTTATACCCATATACCTTATTTCCATGTGATTTCTTTCAGAAAAAAAATATGTGACTGTAAAAAATAAACTTCCTGTAACTAAAATCGTTAACGACACCAAAAAGGTAAGCATTCTATAATATTACCTTAATTTTAATGATGATATGTAACACTTCTTCACAAAATGTTCCTTCGCCCAGGAAGTCATATGTAATATTGCATTGCGCAATATTAGAACTCATATCGGGTTGATAGTATAAATGAGAGAAAAAAATTAGGATAATCACTTTCTCTCAAGGTAAGTCAGTATAAACACAGTAATACACTTTTAGTTTATATATCTTAATTATATAAAAAAGTCTTGAAAACAGTAATTTTGTATTTATACATTTTTTTCACATCAATTTTAAAAATAGCAGCTCTTGAATTTGAATATATTTACTAGAAATTATAATTAGTAAATCGATCAAATATTGTAGTTACTTGCTATAAATAATAATAAAAAATTAATCATTTGAATCGATATTAAGATATATTGTAATTATACCATTTGAAAATATAAATACATTTAATGTTTTCGATAACTCTTGTTTTCTTTTCAAATATGAAATAGGACTACAAATGTAAATTGTTCGATATTTGTAAATATTATAAATTGTTGTTTATATATTAAAACATACTTAATTAATTTTACACTTAATTCTAATTCCAAGTTAAAAGCAAAGAAAATATCACTTTGGTTTAAACAATATTTTATTCGATAAGTCAATTCATGCTATATAATATAATATAATACAGTATAAACAATGGGATCCAGAAACAAGCAACATTGCTTATTTTAATCTGTCTCCAAAATAATATTGACATACAATATAATGAATACTTGGAGCATGCTCTGTCAATTGGAATATATTAAGAATAGTAAATACAAAATAAGAAATAAATCACTTTAATAGCAACATGTGTAAATAAAAATGATAACAACTTTAAAACATATGCATTGTAAATGAAATGATATTTTAAGTCCACAACTTCTTCAGGAGACAGTTTAATTTTCATCTTTTAAAAGGCAACATGTTCTCATCTAAAAATCTAAAAGCGATTATTGAAACAATAACCAGAGGCAAGTTTATGTTATTTTCACTTAACTTTACAGGTATGAAAATCACAAATAATCTATATTAGACCTTACCCGAATAATTCAGTCGTTATATTCCGCTAATCTACGAATACTCCATTCTACTCGCAAGTAGGAGAGATCGATTAACGGGGAGGGACTGAATTATTCGAGTTATATTAGACCAGGTAAATATAAATCTGCCTAAAATGCAATTATTTCCGTTTGAATTACCAAAACAATGGAGGTTGTATACCACAACCCTGTAATACACCACCAGTTTATGTTTTAAACCGATTTCATTATAACATCGTAAACGGAGACATGTGGCATGTAAATAGCAGGAACTTTTATGAAAAGCAGTTTTAATCAAATTAGTTTAAATGCCATGAAACCTCTGAAACATGTATCAGTATATTCCTAACCAGGAACATATAGATATACTGTTCCCAGTCCTAACCGATGTTTAATTACAATTATTTTTAATTTTCAGATAATTTTGTGAAAAGTCAGATTTTGTTGAAAAAAATCATCAAGATGAACAAAGCCGTTATCCTCATTGTCTTGCCATGCATTGTTGCTATTGCAAGTGTATATGGACAACAATACGGATATGGACAACAGTATCCAATTGGATATGGACAACAATACATGTATGGACAACAAAGAAACGTCGCCCCTTATGCAGCTTATGCAGCCAACAGCTACAACGCAGTCAAACAGGCTAGACTTTTCAACTATCGTAAGTTTTAATAACTATACCTTTAGGCTTTTTATAATACACAATCTCTACTTGCTTTTGTTTTATACAAATAAACTTTCCCGTGAAACGAAACTATCGGTTGATTTATAATAACGAACTTTCCTGTGAAACGAAACCGTTTCTCTTGAGCACCAAACAATGCTTCTCATCACCGTCTTATATTGTTTTCACAAACAGAATAAAAGTAATTTGAACCATAATTTCTTTGTTTTGTTTTGTTTTTTTTTTAAATCAAAATAACCTTATTAATCATTTGATCGAAGAATAATTTGTTTAACCATAAGAAAAGAAGCTGAACAATCCTTGTTATATGCTATATTCCAAAAAAAATCCTCTTTTGACTTAAAACTGTTTTATTCCACGTAATTCTGTATATGACCTATTTACTAATATTCGAACTGGTCTTGGGTTAAATTTTGTGGAATTCAGAACAGTCATAATAAAAATAGAAAAAATATACTCGTAGATATACAAATATTAATCATTGAAATGTACTTTCAGTTCTTGGAGGACTTTACTTCCTCAACCTGTTCAACTTCACTGGAAACAGAATCGCCGGTTAGATTTGACCCCACAATTTCTGGCTAGACTGGTAAGCATATCATTTTTATTGTTAAACACACACGAAACAATACGTTTAATGGTTTAAGATACGTATGCTTATAGAGTCAATTATAAATAATGAAAATAAATGTGAAATAAATACATATTATTTACTACTGGATAAACAACTATTTTTTCTCCAAAGACACGAACATACCTTAGCAATTTATTCGTTTTATGTCTAAACTATATTGCTTTTTGGGAAAACTTAAATATTTATTGACCAAGTTATCTGATAAACTTAAATAGCTAGCTTAGCAGGAATTTCAATTCTTCGCCACAGAAATGTTATATCTGATTTTGAACAAACTTTGTTAAAAGCTAAAACTTATAGATTATGTTCGTTCCACAGGGACCGATAAAACTTACAAAATTGATTACTAAGTATATGCAGACCGTCTTTATTACACTTTAGAACCCTTTAGGTTTTTGTTCATCATTTATGTATACATACACCATTAAAATAGCAAAACAATTATTTGTAGCCTTTTTGAAGCGCATTGGATATTTGATTGATTAGTTTATCTATGGACAACCACATTAAAAGTAGCAGGTCTATAGAATTGGATATTTTTTTATCAACACAAATTCCAATCATGAACTTCGAAATTTCTTCGTTACTAACTTATAACTATTTCTTTACAGATAATGTTGACGAAGAAATAACCCCATTCAGCAGACGACTTCAAGGAAAATGCGGGGAGGGAAAAAATGAAAATAAATTTTTTGAAAACGTATTATATGTTGATTATTATTAAGGTAGTGACTTTACCACCCTTTGAATATGTAAAAGGGTCTATTTAAGGGGCCATCTGTTACCTTCAATAGAACCACTTAACTGTTAGAATATAAATCATTGCGTTAAGTGCCTTCGGTCACCCTTTAAAGTGGTAGGGCTGGCTGAGTACGCAAATCTAATTACACCCCTTCACATGTTCATGGGCCTGTCATGAGTCGGAAATATTGTCAGACCTTGTCTTGATTATAAAGTTTTTGTACTTTAGGTTTAAACAGTTGATATTATATCTTTATAGTCTGTTTAATTAAGTTCTTCATTTTCCTGACAATGGATACTTTATTTCTAGTCGGAAATTCAATCATCTGATCTAGACCTAGTTTGTTCATCATATTTATGAACATTTCATTTAGTTCTCGGATACATTGCGCCTGAAATATATTTCTCCGGCCAAGTTACAAAGACGTTTGCCAGGGAGATTAAAATCGCAACTCAATTCACAAGGTAGAATTTTCAAATATCTAACTTTATTTAAAAATTAGAAGATGTGGTATGATTGCCATTATGACAACTCTTCACCAGAGACCAAACGATGAAGAAGCTAGCAACTATAGGTCACCGTACGATCTTCAACAATGAGAAAAACCCATACCATGAAGCAAGCTTTAAAAGTCCATGAATTGACAAATGCAAAACAATTCATACGAGAAAACTAACGACCTGATTAATGTAAAAAACAATCAACGAAAAAAAGATATACAGTAACAAACGACAACTACTGAGTTATTGGCTCCTGACTTAGGACAGGCACATAGTGTACATAATTTGGCGGGGTTAAACATGTTTGCGGGCGACCAAACCTCCACCATCCTGGGACAGTGGTGTAACAGCAACATACAAATCAGTTGAAAAGGGATAAACTCATCAGATTGATACAAAGCACATAGACATCTTACAAAAACACTAACGACACAAAGTACAGATATGAGAGTACTCGCAGTTTTTGAAAGCTTATTCAAAGCCAATAACCACTAATCATTTATCAAAGACTAGAATATTAATCAGTGCACATCCAACATCCAATGGATTATGTGTTAAGATGTCATTAACAGACAGATAAAAACATGATATTGTGTTATGCCAAATGTAGGTATCGACAGACTGGTCATAGGTGTATAGCAATACTATTTAGTTGGGTTTTAATTTACTGATAACAAAATCAATATTTATACCGATAAAACAATATTCAAAGATCTAATTACAGTGTTAAATTGGTAACCTTTTAGAATAGTTTAATTTGAAGAATCGATAAGGCTACACGGATCCTATCTAAATTTACGGCCTCGATAAACAAACCACCGTAAAAATTAGGATGTGCTATCCAGTTTGTAATAAGTTTTCTAGGGGTAAAGCCAAACTTCCAAACCAAATCTTTGTATTTATGAGAGAATTCAGTAAACGTTTTAAGTAGTTTATGGTAACGAAATCCTTGATTTAATAATCTAACAGTAATACACAGATTGCATTCATTGAAACCCAAAAAGTCACCACAGACACGGGCATAGCGAACGATATGGATTATAATAACACCGTAAGATATGTTCAAAGGAACATTCCCGTCCAAAATTGAAAAATTAACAATAGGGAAAGAAAAATCGTCCCTTTTATCATAATTTTGTGTGCCAAATTTCCCGTGTAAAACTGAAATATGATAATCTAGAAAAGGACAGTTATTGTAAGCTCAGTCATTTCTTAGATCATTTGTTTGAATTTTTATAAACATTTGTATATTGTTGATAACGGTATGTTTACCAACAGTTGTCTTTCTTTTGTGTCTCTGAAGTGTAACCAGCATCTAATCTTATTCAAAATTATAACAATAAAAAAAACTATTTATAACTGAGTATTTGAGTCAGTTTATGCATGGAAATCATAAATACAAACAACAAAACATGTAAGATGGAGAAAAACCAAAAAGACAAGGACGTGTATGACTAAAAAAAAACTTACGATAAACAAAACTCACTTTATATTATATGTATTGTCTCGATACTTCTCCATTTTTTATGCAGCTGCATCGGCTGTATTAATGACCAATTTTACTTGAAGGTAGTCTTATCCTTTTTGGATACATCTTCAAAATTTGCCTAAATCTTTCAAAATTGCAGGCTCTGTGCATTTATAAATATGCTACTTGTTCAGCAGTTTAAAACGACATTATATGGTTATAGCCTCAAAGTTTATATATGAAGCTATGCTCCTGAGAACTTTCGTAATGATTAAAGAACTTTTGGAAAATGGCCCTAGTACAAATTATTGAATGCAAAGAAAGTTGACTACCTCTGAAGGGAAAAGTATTAAACTATATTTCATTAAGTATAGCCAGAAGTTGGGGCAGGAGTGTATATTCTTGACTGCTACTTGAAAACAAATAGTCAGTGTTACACTACGACTGCCAGTTGAAAAAGAACGTTAATTTTCATTCGGCAATTTATCCGTACAACATCGCTTTGAGTTGCTTTCCTTCGGCAACACAAGCCTTCAATGTAACTTCACAAAATGGACGGAACAACCGAAGTAAAGCAAGAGATTGAGTTGATTAAAAAAAAATGAAAAGAATTTATGAAAGGACATTTTTAAAAAAATTCAAAATACGAGATTAGCAGTTTTTATTGATTTGAAAGTGGGGTTCAGGCAATCATTATACCTGAATAGTAAAAGTAATCTTGTCCTTGGTTATCAAAATATGAAATGTTTATCATTCCGACGGCGATAATAATAATAGTTAGCATTTCATAAATTCCGTAAGACAATTGTTTTTATTTCATATTTTATATTTGGAATATGAGTGCAATGAACGTGATTAGAATGCAAATTATTTACAATTACTATAAACAGAAGGAATATTTATATATAGAGTTTAGCACATAATATATGAAACCATTAATTCCGCTTTTAAGTTGGCAATTTTGTCGTAAGAGACATAAGAAATTTGGAATCGATAAATGTATAATCCTCTATCTATATTCGTACCTCGGATCCAAATATAGAAGTAATCTTGAGCGCTTTTATTAGACCATCACAATGTATTTCAATACTTATACAATGTTTAATAGATAACAGCTATCACAAGGTTATATTTGAAATAAAAGTAAGACAATTATCAATTATATTTAGATTAGACTACAGATTCGTCGAAGGACACTGTTTGAGTAGAAAATAAGAATATACAGAACTCCTAAATAATAATAATAAACAGAAAGTTGTAAAGGGTTCTCGCCTGCGATTGCTGTAGTCCGTGTACAAATGTAATGTTGACTGACAAAAAACTAAGTCCATTTATTTTGACAAAAGAAAAATTAAAAAATTAAACAATGGTGCTATCTCTTGATTATGAAGAAACTTCTGTCCAAGTTTTATAAACTTCCTAAGATTTGACAAAGTTATTCAAGTTTTAAAAATTTTTAACAACTGACTTAATTTACTTAAATATTGACTTCCAAAAAATGTCCATTAATAAGTAAAATATGGAAATCGTTTTTTATTACTCTAGATGGCATCTCTTGATTTTGAAGAATCTACTGTAAAAGTTTCCAGAAATTTCAGAGAAAGTTTGAAAAAAGGTTATTGAACCTGGAGTGTATCTAAGTGTTTACTACAAAAGTAAAGCCTATTTTATCATTGAAATACAGAAATTCCACGAAAGTTTGACAAGGCTATTCATGTCTTAGAAAATCAACCCTTAGTGAATGTATCCAAATGCTAACTTCAAAAATATTTATAGAATAATTATTCGAAGAATTCAAATATAGAAAAATATCGAACGAGTGACCGAACAACACATTAATCCACGAATGCGCGTAATGTTTAATACGGGAAACGAAAAACATATTTTCGAATTTTGCTTCATTTGCTATTTCTTAATTATGAACAGTTTCTTTCCGAGTCTATAAAATCTTATGTAGGTTGGACAAAGTTATTGATGTGTAAAACACTTTAAGCATAGACTGCATCCAAATGTTAATTGCAAAAAAATCTAGGTCTATTTATCAGTAAAATACGAAAAAAAAAACAAAACACATTTTCTAAATTATAATCGAGATACAATCTCTTGATCATGAAAAAGCTTTTTTTCTGACAGAGTTTCTAAAATTGCAAGCCGACAATTTTGACAAAAATAATTGATGTAAAAAAATTATTTATTTTCAGACTGAAACTAAATAATGACGACGAAGGGATTTAAAATCGCCAAATTAGGTTTATATCATAATTCAAAGTTTCGCTGTAATAAAAAAGAAATGAACATTGGAAATGACATATTTTGGAGAGCGTGGACGTTTCTGAAGGAAATGATGGCTTTTTGAACC